>JAXQQM020078044.1:0-150929 GCA_034641835.2 Pinus albicaulis
CCCATTACTAAGGACTATAACAAAATGCCTTGCTTCATGTGTGATCCGGATTTTTTTTACAGAACGCAATGTATCGCGTATATAGCCATGGATACAGAGATGCAGCGGAAATAGTGCTTCATTTTATTAATAAACGAATGACTACAATAAGCTTACAAACATAATGGAAATAAGTTAGGGCGCTGGTAGCGTATCTCCGAGAAGAGATGTAGCGTACGATAAGCCTAATCAGTTACATTGAGGCTCGCAGGCCTATTACAGACATGATGGAGGTGCGGCGAGCTAGGGAACTGGTAGCGCTTATCTCTGAGAAGAGATGTATCGGCTCCCAGCCCCCTCAACTGTCTTAAAATGAGGCTCGAGGGCCTATTTATTGTTGAGAAACAATGTAGAACCCGAAAGGTCCAAAACCCTAACCGTAGGAGATGAAGCGCCAAAACTGTGGGCCCCGTTTGGGTAAATTGGTGGTTCAACTTCTCGGGGACGTAACTTTGGCATCCGATCTCCGTTTGACGCGCTCAATAGCTCATTAGAAATATCTATCCGAGGACTACAGCTGTCGGGACGAATTTTATCAAAAAATTCGCCGGCGCTTTCATACCCAAAAACGCTGCGTTTAGGTTCAAACGGTTCGGTTCGTGATCCTAAAATCGCTAAAAATAGTAAGTTGTGCCGTAAACTTACAACCGAAATAACTGATGGTGGGGTTCAATGGAATAGAATCGGCGGGTGGCCATCAATATCCACCGGGATTATTAATGCCCCAACGTTCCCGGTGCGCAGACCAAAACCTCATGCAGAAATAGTGTCATATTGGTTTCTAAAAACTCCAAAGAATTGATGTCATGTCCAAAATGGAATAGGTGGGAGGCCACCGAGTATCCACCCTCGATCAATGTGTGCAGGTTGGATGCATTAAACAAAGAAAAGAAGCTGTTGCTAATTGCTTTATACTACTTGATTTGGGGGTGAATTTGCTAACGTTAGCTATTTTCCTGAATGCACTTGTTATATTTTTCACAATGTAAGCGGGTCATTCCTACCATGCAAATTCATTGGCGTTGAAAGCTGTTATGATCTTGATTCACATTTTGATTGAATAAGTTTGTTATGGAAGAATCCAAATTCTTTTTTATTATATCTATATTTTCAAAATTCTTTATAGCTTTGGTATTCTGCAGTGTAAACAAGCATGTATTTTGTAAGGTGATGGAAAGCAATTAGAGGAAATCTAGAAAACGTATTGGCCCAACAGCTAGGAGTTGCATTGGTGAAAATGGTAAGATTCTTTCTTAGCAAATTTATCTTCATTTCAAGCAGTCCGATTATAAAGAACGTAAGCTAATTGTGAATTGAGATTATATCTAGGAGTTGAATGATTTTGGAAATGGTAGTTTTGTATTCACATGGTTGGATTGCACTTATTTTGGTAAGGAAATGTGTACTTGATTTGTTGATTAAAAATTTCTATTTGTATCCAACCAATGCTCAGTATTTGGTATTCTCTTAAACATCTTGCCTGAATGATCTGTATGCCTGAAATGTAATTTAATAGCAGTGTGTGAGACAATTGTTTCTTAATTTTATCTTCTAGAGGATGAGGATCTTGCTTCACATGACACATGTATAGAACTCTGCATACTCCATCTCTGCATGATGTACTCAGGAGTTTCAAGGATTTCTTTCGGCAATTTTCCATTCTTTTGTTGTAGCTATTGTTTTTTCTTATGACATTGACCCTAGTGTTAAGCCATATCTCAGCCTGTGTGCTACATCCAAATGAGTCCAGTCGACAACTGATTGTTTTTTTGGGCCAATTCAGCAGAAAAAGCTGAGAAAAAAAAAAACCACAGGGCTGAGAATGTACTTTTAAGGAGCTGTTAAATACAATTTTAAACGTATTCAATTCTTGTGTTTTATTTTTTGAAGTAAAAACAATAAAAAGTTAGAAATGTTTTCAAAAGAAAAACATTAAAGTATTAGTCACTATATCAAAAAGACAGTGTAACACTTACATAACATAGAACACATTATGATATTCTAGTCTTTAAGAGGCCTTGTAGTAGTGAATTTTTCTATTACACGATATATGCAGTTTTCTTTATAAATAGAATGTCCAATTATACCAAATATCTTTCTGCAGCCCTTCATATCAACCTGAATTTTATAGCTAAATCACTGCTATACGAAAACCTAAAACACTGAACTGTGATAAAACAACATTCTTGATTTTTGCTTAAATCCTCCCATGTCAAAGGTGATGGGTAAGTGGCCAGCCCACACCCCAAATTCACTGTTATAACATATAAATTGTGTTTGTACAAATGCCAACATGTTATTACGTGGCGTTCTAATAAAGCCGTGAGTTGGTACACATCATACTATGGATAAATAAACAATGTTAAACCTCGGTTCTCGACCTCCGTAAGATTTATGCTGGTGCCATGTTGATCCGCATTTAATTCTGCAGTAAATGTTTTCGGTTCGGTCGTCGTGCCACTTGGTTTCCTCGCCTATTGTTCGGAATCATTCCATTTTGGCGGTCACTTGTATTCTATCCCGGGTCTCTACGTGAGGGTTCCGCCTTTGGGTTTTCTGTGCACTTTTGGTCTGTGAACTTCGGCCCTCCCTGTAACTGATGTTCAACGGCGAACTGGCATTTGTGTAAACAATGGTAAACTGTTCAGTTTTCTCGGCACGACCAGTCTCTTCCACTGTAACTTGTTTATTCCCACTATTTCCGTTATTTCGTTTTTCTGTGCTTAACTTCTGCAACTATTGATTTCACTCTTCGTCTGTCTACAGGTGGTTTCAGCTGTGATGTCTCACGGATTCACTCGGCTTCGTTAGGCGCTCAAACTGGTAAGTCGTCCCTCCATGATTTATTTTCACATTCTCCTCCTTCGCAATCTGACCTTTGGGCTCCTCGTGAGCAGGTCTGGTCGTCTTTCTGGTAATAGTTATTCGTCCAGCCAAGAATCACCACGTTCTTTCTTTTCCGCAAGGTAAGGCTGTCGAAACCTACCTCAATCCTTCGATTATTCTGAATGGGTCACAATGGCAATCTGGGTTAACGCCATTTCTTGGTTCTGTGCAGGTAATGCAGCTGTCTCGTGATCCAGTTTTCGGTCTTGGTTACTCTCGTTTCTCCTTTTCCCACGGGTAGCATCCAACTACGTTTCAAACCTTCTTTTTATACTGTAATTTATTTAGGTCTTACAGGCAGTCTCGTTCCAGTGTTTTCTGTGCGTCTTGGCTGTAGCAACCTGTAGGTTTGCTATGTATTATCCGGCTATGTTTCCCCTTATTTCGACCTAGTCAAATTTTGTACAGGTTTACTCTTTTGGGTTTCGATGAACCTCGCCTGTAACTTGTGGCTGTTGCAAACTCAGTTTCTGTAACCCTAAGGGTTTTGGGTCAAACCCTAACTGTAATTTCTTGTTCCGAAGAATTTCGTTTTTGTGATGTAATCAGTGGAACTGTAAGTTCCGGACTCTTAATGTGACTAGTTAATATATTTGGAAAGAAAACTTCAATTTTCGTTTTCAATTTCCTCAAGAAAATATAATGGCGTAATAACTGTTACCTGTAGGTTGAATGGACTTCCTGTGTTTAATTTCTGTTTCCACGTCTCCTCGTTGGCGTTGTTTGGCCGATTCCTTCCTCGATCTCTGTATTGTGTAAATAACTCGTAGTGCTGTCTTCCTGCACTACCAAAACTGTACACTTTGTATGAGGGAAAAGAAATGAAAGAATTTAATGGCTGGTTACTGTGGTTCTGTTTTAATAAATTGTCAATGCTATGCACGATAGTCTGTAAACAACAAAATTGTTACTCAACAACCAACACAGATGATTTGCTGAACAATTTGCTACTTGTTTTATTTCTCTTCTTTTTATGACAGGTTTGCAGAACCCCTGTAAAGTGACCCTCCTCTTCTTTTTGTAGCCCAGTGGAGGGCAAATTCGTTACCAGTTGGTAACTGCCCCACTGTCAGTTACACATTACACTTTACATATTATTTCTCTTTTCGTTTTATCACTAACGAAATTTAAAGCAGCCTAGTAACCCTACTACAGTTTCTTAATAAAAATTAAAAATAAAAAGTCGGTTATACTAAAACAAACCCCTACTGATAACTAATCCACTAACTCAAGAACAAACAAATTAAACATGGACAGGTTCAAAGACCTGTTAAAACAACACATCACCAAAAGACAGGAAAACCTGCTGACTGTTTGCCTCCCTAGTCGGATGCTCCTGCATCAGGCTCCCGAGGTAGAAAAAAGTCATGGCTCCGCTCCATGAGGTCATCCACTGAATAGCCAGTTTTCTGAATCTGTGCTGCGTCAAGCCAGGAACTGTCCTCAATAGGACGGTTCTTCCACTTGACTAGGTACTGTAAATAGTCCTTTCTGCATGTTCGTTTGGCTACTTGTGTGTCGAGGATACCCTCGATCTCAAGGGGCTGCACTGCAGGCATCTGCTTTAACCAAAAATCCTCTTCAACTGGGGTGTTCCGTTCTGGCCTTGTTGCCTCTTCGTCTTCGGGACTAGCATTGTAAGGGAACAAATCTGCCACATTAAAAATGGGCGAAATGCCTATTCCGGGCGGCAGCTGTATTTCGTAGGCTTTGGCAGAAAACTTGCGAAGAATTTTGCAGGGGCCAATATTTTTAAACTTTAATTTGTTATACTACCCTTTCGGAAACCGTTCCTTGCGCAAGTGAGAAAGTACTTCGTCCCCAAAATTGAATTGAACTTCTCGCCTTTTCAAATCTGCCTGCTATTTGTATCTTTGACTGCTGTCTATTAACTTCAATTTCACCTGCTCATGCAGATCACTCATTGCTTGAGCGAAATATTCTCCATCTGCGCTTCTTTTCTCGAGCTTTCCCAAATCCCGCAATTCATGCACTCTGTGAGGATGCATGCCGTACAGAACCTGAAAAGGACTGTATCCCGTACTGCGATTTGGAGAATTGTTGTACGCAAATTCCGCTTGGGCAAGTACGCGATCCCACATCCACGAATTTTCTCCGATTAAGCTTCGTAGCAGGTTCCCCAAACTCCTATTTACCACCTCTGTTTGCCCATCGGTCCGTGGGTGATAAGCGGAGCTGAAATTTAACTGGGTGTCCAGCTTTTTCCATAGGGTACGCCAGAAGTGTCTTGTGAACCGCACATCCCGGTCTGAAATAATGGACCTCGGAAAGCCATGCAGTCGAACAATTTCTGTGAAGAACAAGTGGGCTACATGAGTAGCATCACTGGTTTTCCGACAGGGTATAAAATGTGCCATCTTTGAAAATCTATCCACCACTACCATCACTGAATCAAATCCTCGCTGTGTTCTAGGCAAACCCAGGACAAAGTCCAAACTGACTGAGTCCCATGGCCTACTCGGTATGGGCAATGGCGTATAGAGTCCTGCATTTTGGCTGTGACCTTTTGCCAACTGACACATTTTGCACCTGCTTACATACCTCTGCACATCTCACCGCAACTTTGGCAAATAATAGAAATGCTCTATCTGGGATAATGTCTTGTCTATACCGAAATGTCCGGCTAGACCTTCGCTATGCTTCTCCCGAATAATGTTCTCCCGCATTGAACAATCGGGAATACAAAACTGTCCTCCCCTAAATAACAATCCTTCTTGCAGATTGTAGTCCAACCACGGACTGTTATTCTGCAGTAAAGGGTTCTGACATGCCTCATGTGCCTCCTTAAAATCTGTATCTGTCTGATATAGATCCCTCAAGTGCTCAAAACCCAGCACCTGCACCGTACTCTCCTGCAAGAGCAAAACTCTTCTACTTAATGCGTCTGCCACCTTGTTGGATTGCCCGCTGATATGCTTCAATACAAATGTAAAGCTTTGCAGATATTCCACCCACTCTGCATGCTTGTGATTCAACTTGTGCTGCTGCATAATATACTGTAAAGAAGAATTGTCAGAAAATAACACAAACTCATTACCTAACAAATAGTGCCTCCAGTGCTTCAAGGCTTGAATGACAGCATAAAATTCTTTGTCGTAAGACGAATACTTCTGTCTGCTGTCATTCAATTTATCACTGAAATAAGCAACCGGTCTGTCCTCCTGGCTAAGTACTGCCCCAATGGCTATACCGCTGGCATCACAACGAACTTGAAAAAGTTTGTTGAAATCTGGCAATCTCAAGATCGGCCTCTCAGTGATCTTTTTCTTCAGAGTCTGAAAACTGTTTTCTACTGCTTCAGTCCAGCAAAAAGGCTGATTTGCCTTCTTGATTGTGTCCAACATGGGTGCGCAGATCCCGCTAAAATTCCTGATAAACTTCCTGTAAAAGCTTGCTAAACCATGAAAGCTTCGAACCTCGAATAAATTCTTTGGGGATGGCCAGTTAACTATTGCTGCAATCTTTTCCGGATCCATCTTCAATTCGTTTTCTGCAATCACAAAACCCAGATAAACTAATTCTTTTTGAAAAAAAGTACACTTTTTCAAATTTATCAGCAGTTTGTTCTGCTGCAAGCTTCTCAATACACTTCGAACATGTCGGAAGTGTTCTTCCTTCGTTTTGCTGAAAATTAAAATATCATCCAAATACACAATCACAAATTTCCCAATGAACTCCTTCAGTACTTCATTCATTAGACGAATAAAAGTACTGGGGGCGTTGCTTAGCCCAAATGGCATCACCAGCCATTCATACAGCCCTTCATTCATCTTGAAAGCTATCTTCCATTCATCCCCTTCTCGAATTCAGATCTGGTGGTAGCCACTCTTCAAATCAATCTTCGAAAAATATGCTGCCCCACTCAAACAGTCCATCATGTCATCCATTCTCGGTAGTGGAAACCTGTATCGAATCGTAATCTTGTTAATAGCTCTCGAATCTGTACACATTTGCCATTCACCACCTTTCTTAGGAGCTAATACTGTCGGAACTGCACAGGGACTCATACTCTCTCTGATCAGCCCTTTATCAAGCAATTCCTGCACCTGTTTCCGAATTTCTTCATTATCTTTCGGGCTCATACGATAAGCTGCCTTATTTGGTAAGCTAGCTCCTGGTATAAAATCAATACAGTGGCTGATACCTCTCTCGGGGGGTAGTTCATCTGGAAGATCGTCCACTATGATATCTCCAAAATCCTGCAACATGTCTTGAATCTCCTCAGGTAAATCTGAAATCGTTGTGTGCAGTACCACTGTTCTGGGCCTTCTCACAACAGCAAAATTCACATCATTATTTTCGATCTGTTTCAAAAACTCTTTTCCACCCATCAGCAGCGCTTTTACTCCACTAGCTTCTGCTGTACCTTCCTCTTTGATGGGTACAAGCGTGTGCTTGATCCCATCTTTGACAAACTTATAGCAGTTCATTTTTCCATCATGAACTACTTTTCTGTCAAACTGCCAGGGCCTTCCTAACAGTATATGACAGACATCCATTGGCATAACATCGCAAATAATTTTGTCCTTATATCTGCCTATCTGGAACTCCACCTCGCACTGTTCGTCAACTAACAGTTGATGTCCTTTCTGCAGCCACGATACTTTGTAGGGAGTGGGATGTTTCAGCTTTTTCAGTCCCAACTTCTCCACCATTTCCGTGGCCACCAAATTATCAGTACTTCCGCTGTCAATGATCAGTTTGCATCACTTTCCCTGTGATTTGCAAACTGTCCGGAACAAAGCCTTTCTTTGATCTGGTTCCAAAATCTCCTTTGCTGGTTTTATCAACACCTTGTTCAGCACCAAGGCTTCCCCTGTCTCTGGTGCATTTTCCACTTCCTGAGGTGGTGCTTCCGCTTCCTTAGGCTGGGCAACATAAGCTCCTCTCCCACCTGCTGGTTCACCTTCAGGACATTCATACGATTTGTGCCCCCATTTGTGGCACCTATAGCACTGGACAGTTCCTCTGCCCCGACCATTACCTCTCCCTCGTTGGTTTGGTCGTCCTCCTCTAGTGCTGTTGTCCTTTTCTGCTGTCCCTGCAGTTTTGGAACTGCTGCCTTCTTCATTGGAACCTGTACCTCTGCCTCTGCCAAAGGCCTTCCCCTTTCCTCTGCCAGATCCACCTCCTCTTCTGGCATTCTGCTTCCTGTTTATTTTCTCCTCTGCCTTCAAGGCAAACTGGTATGCTTCATCTAAAGTTCTGGGTGAGAGAATACCGATTTCATCCAGTATCTCCCCTCTCAGCCCATTCACGAACCTTGCTGTTTTTTCTGCGGTATCTTCCATATACCCTGCCCTCAAATTCAACTTATAAAATTCTTCTGTATATTCCTTGACCGTCATCCCCCTTTGCCTCAAGTTCTGTACTTGCCTGTACAACATAATTTGATAATCTTTAGGCAGAAACTTCTCTTTCAATTTTGCCTCCATTCTGGTCCACTTCTTTATAGGCTGTTTATATAGCCTTTTCTTTTCTGCCTGAACGCTGTCCCACCACAAGGACGCATGTCCTTTCAATTTGGTGGCAGCGAACTTCACCTGCTTGTCCTCACTGGTTTCCTCAAACTCAAAATATTTGTTTACTTCACTCAGCCAATCCAATAACACATCTGCCGACAAACTTCCGTCATAAGTGGAAAGTTCATGTTTTGGCTTATGACTAGACAACAAAACTGATTTCAACAATCTAAGTTCAGGTGTCACCCCTTCGAATTCATCTGTTGGTTCTGCAACATCTTCATCACTGTCATCCGCTGGGTCTCTCCTCCCCCCAGCTTCTACTGCTGCCAATCTTTGATTCAAAATTCGAATCTCTTCTCGCAGTCCCTCTTCTGCTGCTCTTCGGACTGCTCTTCCTCTTCCTCTTCCTCGTCTGCCAACTTCCATATTCTCGTGACCTCAAACTTGCTCCGATACCACTTGATGGGTAAGTGCCAGCCCACACCCCAAATTCACTGTTATAACATATAAATTGTGTTTGTACAAATGCCAACATGTTATTACGTGGCGTTCTAATAAAGCCGTGAGTTGGTACACATCATACTATGGATAAATAAACAATGTTAAACCTCGGTTCTCGACCTCCGTAAGATTTATGCTGGTGCCATGTTGATCCGCATTTAATTCTGCAGTAAATGTTTTCGGTTCGGTCGTCGTGCCACTTGGTTTCCTCGCCTATTGTTCGGAATCATTCCATTTTGGCGGTCACTTGTATTCTATCCCGGGTCTCTACGTGAGGGTTCCGCCTTTGGGTTTTCTGTGCACTTTTGGTCTGTGAACTTCGGCCCTCCCTGTAACTGATGTTCAACGGCGAACTGGCATTTGTGTAAACAATGGTAAACTGTTCAGTTTTCTCGCACGACCAGCCTCTTCCACTCAGAATCGTTTATTCTTAATTATTTCGTTATTTCCGTTTTTCCGTGCTTTTCAACTTCGCAACTATTGGATTTACCTCTTTGTCTCGTCTGCTGTGGTTTCATGCAGATGTCTCACGGATTCAATGGCCGTTCAAAGCGCCGAACCGGGTAAGTCGCCCCTCCATGATTCACTTTCACATTCTCCTCCTTCTAACCGACCTTTGGGCTCCTCATGAGCAAAGGTTCGGGGTCGTCGGGTAATAGTTATTCTCTGCTCCTCACCAAGAATCACCACGTTCTTTTCTTTTCTCGCAAGGTATGATGTCGAATCCTTCCTCAATCCCCCGATTATTCCGAATGGGTCACAATGGCAATTTGCTAACGTGCCATTTCGGTTCTCGTGCAAGTAATGCGAAATTGCCTCGTGATCCGCCTGCCTTGGTTACCTCGTTTCTCCTTTTCCCACGGGTAGCATCCAACCACGTTTCAACCCTCCTTTTATACCCAGAATTTACTTCAGTCTATGCGCTTGGAACCAATGTTTTCTCGAGCGTTTCATAGTAGCAACCTGTAGGCTTGCTATGTATTATCCGGCTATGTTTCCCCTTATTTCGACCTAGTCAAGTTTTGTACAGTTTTACTCTTCTGGGTTTCGAGGAACCCCGCCTGTAACTTATGGCTGTTACAAACTCAGTTTCTGTAACCCTAAGGGTTTCTGGTCAAACCCTAACTGTAACTTCTTGTTCCGAAGAATTTTGTTTTTGTGATGTAATCAGTGGAACTGTAAGTTTCGGACTCTTAATGTGACTAATTTATATATTTGGAAAGGAAACTTCAATTTTCGTTTTCAATTTGCTCAAGAAATATAATGGCGTAATAATTGTTACCTGTAGGTTGAATTGACTGCCTGTGTTTAATTCCTATTTGCATTTCTGTTTCCACGTCTTGTCGTTGGCGTTGTTTGGCCGATTCCTTCCTCGATCTCTGTATTGTGTAAATAACTCGTAGTGCCGCCTTCCTGCACTACCGAAACTGTACACTTTGTATGAGGGAAAAGAAATGAAAGAATTTAATGCCTGGTTACTGTAGTTCTGTTTTAATAAATTGTCAATGCTATGCACGATAGACTGTAAACAATAAAATTGTTACTCAACAACCAACACAGATGAATTGCTGAACAATTTTCTACTTGTTTTATTTCTCTTCTTCCTATGACAGGTTTGCAGAACCCCTGTAAACTGACCCTCTTCTTCTTTTTGTAGCCCAGTGGAGGGAAAATTCGTTACCAGTTGGTAACTGCCCCACTGTCAGTTACTCAGTTACACTTTACATATTATTTCTATTTTCGTTTTATCACTAACGAAATTTAAAGCAACCTAGTAACCCTACTACAGTTTCTTAATAAGAATTAAAAATAAAAAGTTTGTTATACTAAAACAAACCCTTACTGATAACTAATCCTCTAATTCAAGAACAGACAAATTAAACATGGACAGGTTCAAAGACCTGTTAAAACAACACATCACCAAAAGACAAGAAAACCTGCTGACTGTTTGCCTCCCTAGTCGGATGCTCCTGCATCACTTCAAGTTAACTAGCTTAGAGACACACACTCAACCAACTGTAATGTTGTTGCATGTATGAGATTGTTGTTATGGCAAAATTCTAGCACCCTAGTGCTATTCTACACATAACACAATAAATACCCTAAAAAACCATGCTATATAAATACCCCAGAATGATCTTCAATAATATATGGCTCTCGGTGGAATGTAGTGAAGTCAATGAATGATAACCTAGAACATAAATTTAACATGAACTATAACCTACACCATAAATTCCTACTACATAAATGACAAAAATAAAACCAACTCAAAAAATCTAGGAGAGAACTACTTACTCGATCCTAAGAGACTAGGAAACCTAAATGATTCATCACACAAACCCACAATATTAATATCCTTATATGAATATAATGTGATATTCATATGCAAAATATGTTAATACATAGTAATAACATCATATTATGTACCCAAACCTCAAAGTATACACATAGGGCTCATGTTGGTGCAGGAAACTGATTTTCTAGTGCCCACAGTAACGTTGGAAAATGAATGAGAATACATAACATGGAACTTCCCTTAACACAGGTGGACTTAGACTATTCTCAAAACATGGGACTTCCTTTAATGTGGGTGTAGTAAGATAGTCTATTAAGAGGCTTCCATGGGACTTAATCTAAGGCTAGTAGTTGTTGAGTGGACTAAAAAAAGTAGAGCTTACCAAAAGAACTAGTGGTAGTTCTTACACTAAGGGAAAAAAATATTATTCTGATCTCTTTTCTAATGTTTTAGTTTCAGAGTAATAGCCTAGGGGAGGGATTATAGTGGATTAAAGTAGCTCCCTAGGAAACTGTAATGACTCTATTTTTTGATTTCTATGCTCATATTTATTATGTATATTTCATGCACTAAGGGGTTCGATAGTCTTGTCATGAAATTAAGTTCTTATACCATTATGTGTATGTGCTTATATATTTCATGTTGTCATTTCATGTTAAACCTTTATATGTATGCGCTTCTATATTTCATGGTACCATTGGTTCTTAAGGAAATATTTGTATGTAGTGGCAGAGTAGTGTACAGTTGGTATATTTCACAGGGTAGAGTAGGGCCTACAGTGTGCAGTGGCAACCAAGTGTACAGCTGGTATAAAGTAGCTAGTACTTTGATATAGTAGGTGGTGTACAACTGGCATATTTGCAACTCTGACTATATGGAGTGGCACTGAATTGCATGAGAAGCAACTATTTGATAATCCAAGTCAGTGGCAACCATTGGCATGAGAAGCAAGTGTTTGACCTAGTTCCACCTATGGCACTTTGAAAAAAGAACTAGGGTTCCTACAAATGGTGTATTTGCAACTCTTACTGCTTGCAGTGGTAGCGAATTGAATGGAAAAGAAGTCCTTGATAAATATGAGGGGGTGGGAACCATTTTCTGGGCATTGGTAACCATTTCCATTTCAATAGAGCACGCAAGGGGAAAAAGTTGAATTGGTATATTATTGGAACCTGCTAGCTGGAGAGATGGGAAAGAGTGGCCACTTCAACCTCTATGAGCCAGATGGATCAATTCTCTGTCAGGTGTATGGGCTTGAAACTTTTGCAATGTTTAGAGAAGCTGGCTGGGAGCCATTTTTCCAACTCTTAAGAGGGTATGATATTAAGCTAACTAGTGATTTCATTGATTCTTTTCATAGCAATAGAGCTTGTTGAGCCCTTAGTTAAACTAAGGGGGGGGGGGGTGGTGAATCAGTTTAATGCATTCATGGTCTTGTAAAAATTTCTTTTACACTTATTTACACCTTCATTTCGTGATCAACTTAATGTATAATGGAACAACAATATTAATAAGTGAGCAGCAGGTATTAAGCATATTAAAAATAGAATATCAACACATAATCATCATTTACATAAACAACAGATATAAGTGGAAACCCATAAGGGATAAAACCACATCTTATTAATTTTGTGATGCAAAGGAAAGCTCCAACTCCCTCTCACCACTGATTTTATGTAGGCTCCAACCTATAGGAGGCTACTACCTCAATTTTGCAAGCTACAACTTGCAAGCAAGCTCTAACTTCTACAGGCTACAATCTAGAGCAGGCTCCTACCTCAACCAGCTACAACTGGACATATATCAAGCTACAAGTTGAAACGGAAGCACGAAATCCCATGTATTTTCTGTAAGCTACAACCCACAGGAGGCTCCTACCTCATCTAGCTCCAACTAGACATCTATCAAGCTACAGCTTGAAATGGAAGCACCAACTTGCTCAATCTACAATAAATTCATATGCTGATTTACCTGGATATCAGCTTTGTTTTCCTCCATCTTCACTGCTACCTTTCCAGCCTTCATATCCGCTTCATATCAGCTCTGTTTTTCTTCTTCTTCACTGTTGTCTTTCCAGCCTTCAAATCTGCTTCATATTAGCTCTGTTTTTCTCCTTCTTCACTATTGTCCTGCCATCCTTTAAATCTGCTTCATATTAGCTCTAGATCTCCACAGCTCCTCTTTCTGCTCACACACATTCTTCCACTCTCTAACCTCTCTATGCATATGACAGTAACATCATTTATAGAGATCACCTCATAACTGTTTGCGTTCCATATGGGAATATGAAATGAACATGTATGACTCTTTGCCTTCTACCTTCTCATTTTCTTGCCCAACACATTCAGAATAATATAACAATATGTACACATTTTAGTATTACATTGGATTTTTTCTTCACCTACGGAGACTTGCCTTTGCATCACAAACATTATAAAAGAAATGAAAAATTTACAGTTACAATCAATTATTTCACTCAGCCCTTTCAGTTTCTAATCTTTGTTGAGTGCTTTTCCTCTTCTTCTTGTTGTCCTCTTGTCTTTTCTGTTTCTGCCGTTATATTTTAACTGTGCTGGATAACCTCCTTTTTTCCCAACTTGACCCATGTTGTTGTGTTTCAAACACTGCTACTATATCTCCTTCTATTTCCCGACTCTACCTATTATATTTAACCGCAATGTTCAACCTCTCTGCACACACTGTCTAGTCTCTCTACCCAAGTCCATTCTCTTGCATTCATATTTTTGTTTGAATTACTACCATAACACTTTTATGCACTTAGAGTCAGGTCTTACTCGAGTCTACTCCCGTTCAGAATTTCCTTTATATATCTGAGATTTTGCCAGCATTCAGTATTTTCTTCGTAACCAAGTTGTCCTCTACTTCCAACATTTTTTTCATAAAACCACATTGTCCCAGACTTGAAATGCATCAGATCTTAACTTCGAACTTTATTGCGTCTGGTTTCATATTGCATTTCAGTGTATCAAATGTCTTACGTTATAATTCCCTTTTCCACCTCTGATGTGATATAACAAAGAGAGGGCTTTGCATACATGCTTAAATTTGGTTGTATGGTCCCACAACATGGTGACCATTCACAACGCATTGCATTTCTCTTGCCCACAAGTTTTAACGTTTTTCAATTAACATATCTCCTATTTTCGGCGATATGCGATTGCATCGCATCGCATCCAGCTTGCCGTGCGAACTCTTAAGTACAAACCATAAACTTTTTTGTGTGCACTCATGCGTAATGCCGACACGTGGTGTCCCCTTGTCGCATCACATATTCCAATATTTACCGCATCACAAAATTTTTTACTTATCGCACGATGCCTTAGCTCTATCCGCTATAATTTGCGATGTGCACTTTTGTGATTTTCATCTGCTATAATTCTGAGAATTGTCTTGTCTTCCTCTGCTTTCTTTTCAGAAGGGCCTTTCTTCTTCTGCTTGCTTTTCCTCCCCCTTTTACATCAATGGCAAAGGGTTTCACATCTCCCAGTGTAGATTATATATTTGCATTTCCTCTCTTTGAGTTGTATTTAGGACTTCTTCTTTTGACTTTATACCTAGCTACTCCAGAATGGTGTACAACATTTTTTGGGAGAACACTTTTCAGAATCGTTGAACTTGTATATACAAAGTAAGCTGATAACATCCCAAAGAATAGACTCCTTGCACTTGTTTACAGTTGAAAGTGATGATAAGGACACTTCATAGAAAAAACTTATATTATCAGAGATGCATCATTGGAACAATACTTAAAATACTGAGAATGCTCCATACGACATATAAAGTCTGCTGCAAATATACTTCAGTCCATATTATTATCCTCATATGAGATACAAATCTATAGTACACATTTATTCAAATATGACGATGCCAATATATATTTTATAGCTCTGGTTCACATTTACTGCCTTTTGGTGGTGATATGAGCTAGGCTGCTGACAGGGATATTACACTTAACAACTGAAAGGTCATTTTTACTGATGTGAACAATGAATCAAACCAGAGTTTACAACTTATTGTGAGATTAGACAATATCTTTCAATCTAAGAGACCAAATGACTTTATTGCTTGTATAGTCTACTTTTAAAACAAACCCTTGAGGATAGACACATTCAATGTATTGGTCACTCTCACTTATCAATTATCCAATTTTATTTATGACATAAGGGGGTATGTATGTCAATGGTAAATATCTCTTCAATGATGAATTACCAGCAAATCATTTCTACTGAAGTAGGCTTTAGATGAATCAATAAAATACTTTTGAGCTTCAAATGGTAATCACAACTAGTCCTTCATACTTTAGATACTTTAACTGTTCTATCATGATGATCTTCAACAAAACATCTTCAAGTTGTTTAATTGAAATCTTAGCCAACAGACTTCACACAATTTTATGAATGAAATCAAGAAACAAGCCTTGAAGATATATCTATACTGACTTGAGGAAGGCATGCAGTTATATCTAGAAATAGATACTGATTCAATGCTCAGTATAATAATGATAATGATCCTTTGGCACTGTTATTGACCTTTTCATGCTTTACTAATGCATATAACGCTAGCAATAATACCTTGATGTATTTCTGCCATAATATACTGATCTTGAGGACCTGTACGATACCTCTACTCTACAGATAACACATGGTATTCTGCTGATAGGCAGCCTGCTTGTTCCAAATGCCAATTGACACTAATTTGATAATTCATGCAGTAATTTCACTTCAACTTGCACATGCACCCATACTTAAGATAAACTTCATAGTTTCTACTATTGATATCTCCACTCTTCTCAACAACAATCATTAATATACTAAATTTGATCCTGGCATCATTAACCTTTTTCTTATTCTGTCATTTTGGTTTAAAGGAATATCACTGCATATTCCTTTCTAGGACTGCTCCAAAATCATTGTTTCTCTATATACAATTCAATTGTTCGAACATAATGATCTTAGGGAAGACATCTTCAATTTCTTTACTTGGAATCTACAAGGGCAGACCACTCATACTTTTGTCACTCATTTAACAACTTTCCTCTAAGGGGACCTCCTATAGATGAAAGATGGAATGATATAATGATGATAAACATTTATCTTACTCATCCTTCTTAAATATGTTTCATTGCTAACTCTTGTAGTGTGATGCATAGTGTGATCATCCTCTATGGATCTTTCTAGTTCTATATCTCAAAACATAATTTTTGTGATTTTAATAATTCATCACTTAGTGTGTTTTTGTCTTCTTAGCTTACATGTTCATGGCTAATGTTCCCTCTACCACCATGGCTGCTTGGTACCTTTTCTCCTTCCATCAACCTGTTGGCTATTGAATGCTTCATGTATTCTTCTTCCTCTACAGATCTCTGTTAGAGGAATTGTCCTTTCCCTTTCTGAAATTTTAGCCATTCTTATTCCATGGAGCTCTTCTTAGAATACTTTTATGGGGACTAATTATGAACTTCTCTCCCCCTGGGATTTTTCTTCTTATTTATTTTTGGCTAGATATTTGCGTTGTTTCCTAGAGAAGCTCCCCTTGAGACTATGATGGATTCATTATGTTATTGAAGTAACAGGCTCCCCCTTTCTATTTTCCTTCCATACTTTACTGGGGTTCTTCATAATGTCTACACTTCCTTTTGATTCACAGTTTTGTTTGATTTGATTAGATTCCATCATATGTCTAGCATTCTTTAATGTATATGGCAGCTTACAGTCTTTTGCTTTGTGATCAAGCTTGTGGCATGAGTAACATCTTATTTTACCTAAGAAAGGTTGAGTTGATGTATGGCATTTTGTTCCCCTTTTTTAATACAATTTACATTCAAAAAATTTATGTCCATATTCATTGCATGAGAAACAATAACTATGGAATCGATTAGTGTACTTTGTGAAAGGTTGTCCTCTCCATTTGTTTTCTTGAGGTAGTCTTTTCATTTTCTACATTCGTTGCTGGTTGGACTGGATTTTCTTTTTCTTATAGTATGCTGCAATATGTCTAGGTTTGTGGTAGGAAAAACAAGTAATACTTCTCATGGGAGGAAAGAACCTCCTTTGACAGCTTCTAAATTTATTCAATTCATATTCAGGAGTGTATGGACCTTTTGTAGCTAATTGTTTCTTCCTCTCATTCTCTATCCTTTCATGTTGCTTCTTGTTTCTCTTAGTTTCTTTACAAATCATGTTCTTGCTAGCTTCTACTTTTGTGGGAATCTTTTGAGCTACTTCATTATCCTTTACAACTTTTACAAAAGTGATATTCCTGTTATCTTCTACCCTGGACTTACTTTTTTCTCCTTCATAGCCTAACCCAGTATTTATGAGAGGACATATCCAAGCATTTAGTATTTTTTCCAACTGTCCAGAGCTTTTAATTCATGGAGTGTTCATATATAACTCCCTTTTGGTATTTTCTAGTTTCTTTCTCAGGCATACTACTTCTTCTTCCAATTTCTCTTGCTCCTGATGTTTATCTTTAATTTTCTTAAGCAGAATTTCTTCCACCTTCCTAGCTTCTTCAATTTCTACTTTCGACTGAATGAGGTTTTCTGAATCATGTTATTCCTTTACATATTTCAGGAGAATGTCTTTTTGTTTTTTGCATTTGAGTCTAAGTTTGTCTATTTCCTCCAGGGCACTCCTTAGCTCCCCCTCAAGATATACCTCACCTTCTTCCTCATCTTCCAGAAGGAATCCTTCAGGCTCTTTTTTGGCCATCAACACAAATTCAGAGGTTCCTTCTTCATTTGAGGATTCATCTAAGCTTTCTAATGCAGTGTTATCTTGCTGAGCATAAAATGATTTTCTATTGACTCTCTTTCCTTTCTTCCATTTATTTATTTTGTTTTTCTCTGTCTCTTGTGGTTGGTTCTCTAATTTCTTATGAGGAAATTTAGATTCATAGTGCCCCACTCTTCCATAGTTAAAGCACTTAAATGGAATTTTACCTTTGTATTTACCCGTGACTTTATCCAATCTTCTGACGAATTTGGTGTCTTCTTCATCGGAGCATGAACATGTATCTTCCTTCTCTTTCACGCACTTGTCTACCTTAAAGGCTGCCTCCCTCACATTTGACTTTTCTTTTGGAAGTCTCAGCTCATAAGCTGTTAAGTTTCCAAGAAATTGGTTCGTGGTCAAGGTTTCCCAATTTGTTGTTTCTTCTATGGCTGAAACCTTAGGGTTAAACCTCAATGGTAAAGATCTCAATATCTTTTGCACAATTACACATTCCTTAATGGATTCTCCTAGAGCTTCCATGTTATTCACAATTTCCACAACATTTAAGAACAAATTGGCTATATCTTCATCTTCATTCATTTTTACATTTTCAAACTGAGCTATATAGGTTTGTAGCTTGGCCATATTCACCTTTTTATCTCCCTCATGGATACTTTCTAATGTATCCCATATTTCTTTCGCAGTCTTGTTGTGCATTACTTTGATAAATTTAGCCTCACATAGACCACTTAAGAGTGCATTAATGGCTTTTGCATTAGCTATAAAACCTTGTTTGGCTTCTTTCTCTGTGTCAAAATCCTTTGGGGAATATCCTAATTCCACAACAGTCCAAACTTCTATTCCTAGAGACAATATGTATGTCCTCATTCTTATTTTCCAAAAGGCATAGTTTGTGCCAATAAACAAAGGGGCTTTATTTGTTGAGCACCATTCTAGACTAGCTATCTTGGGGACCTAGGATCTCTTTCCAATTGTTAAACTCATACCGAAGGAACTGGCTCCAATACCAATTGTTGAGCCCTTAGTTAAACTGAGAGGGGGGCTGAATCAATTTAATGCATTCATGATCTTGTAAAAATTTCTTTTACACTTATTTACAACTTCATTTCATGACCAACTTAATGTATAATGTAACAACAATCTTAATAAGTGAGAAACAAGTATTAAGTAGATTAAATACAGAATATCAACACATAATCATCATGCACATAGACAACAAATATAAGTGGAAACCCATAAGGGAGAAAACCACATCTTATTATTGTTGTGATGCAAAGGGAAGCTCCAACTCCCTATCACCACTGATTTTCTGTAGGCTCCAACCTATAGGAGGCTACTACCTCAATTCTGCAAGCTAAAACTTGCAAGGAAGCTCCAACTCTCATCTATTTTCTACATGCTATAACCCACAGGAGGCTCCTACCTCTTCTAGCTACAACTGGATATCTATCAAGCTACAAGTTGAAATGGAAGCATGAACTCCCTTGTATTTTCTGTAGGCTACAACCCACAGGAGGCTCCTATCTCAACCAGCTCCAACTAGACATCTATCAAGCTACAACTTGAAATGGAAGCACCAACTTCGTCACTGTATAATAAATTCATAAGTTGATTTACCTGGATATCAACTATGTTTTCCTCCATCTTCACTGTTGCCTTTCTAGCCTTCATATCCGCTTCATATCAGCTGTTTTTTTCTTCTTCTTCACTGCTATCCTTCCAGCCTTCAAATCTACTTCATATTAGCTCTATTTTTCTCCTTTTTCATTGTTGTCCTTCCAACCTTCAAATCCGCTTCATATTATCTTTGGATCTGCACAACTCCTCTTTCTGCTCACATACATTCTTCCACTCTCTAACCTCTCTATGCATATGATAGTAACATCATTTATAGAGATCACCTCATAACTGTTTGCTTTCCATATGGGAATATGAAATGAACAGGTATGACTCTTTGCCTTCAACCTTCTCATTTTCTTACCCAACACATTTAGAATATTATAACAGTATGTACACATTTCAGTATTACAATGGAGTTTTTCTTTGCCTATGGAGACTTGCCTTTGCATCAAAAACAATATAAAACAAATAAAACATTTACAGTTACAATCAATTATTTCACTTAGCCCTTTCAATTTCTAAGCTTTTTCCTCTTCTGCTTGATGTCCTCTTGTCTTTTTTGTTTCTTCCATTATATTTTAACTATGCTGCATAACCGCCTTTTTTCCCGACTTGACCTATGCTATTATGTTTCAAATAGTACTACTATATCTCCTTCTATTTCTCGACTCTGCCTATTATATTTAACCACAACGTTCAACTTCTCTACACACACTGCCTAGTCTCTCTACTCGAGTCCATTCTCTTGCGTTCATATTTTCGTTTGACTTACTGCTGCAACATTGTTCTCCACTTAGAGTCGTGTCTTACATAGGTCTACTCCTGTTTATAATTTCCTTTATATATCTGAGTATTTTTCCAGCATGCAGTATTTTCTTCGTAACCAAGTCTTCCTCTTCTTCCAACGTTTTCTTCATAAAACCACATTGTACCAGACTCGAAATGCATCAGATCTTAACTTTGAACTTTATCGCATCCAGTTTCATATCACATTTCGGTGTATCAAAGGTCTTACATTATAATTCTCTTTTCCACCTCCGATGTGATTTAACAAAGAGAGGGTTCTCCATACATGCTTAACTTTGGTTGTAGGGTCCCACAACATGGTTACCAATCACAGCGCATCACATTTCACTTTCCTGCAAGTTTTAACATTTTGCAATTAATGTATCTTCTATTTTCTGCAATATGCGATTGCATTGCATTGCATCCAGCTTGCCATGAGAACTCTTAAGTACAAACCATAAACTCTGTGGTGTGCGCTCATACGCAATGCTGACACGTGGTCTCCCCTCATCACATCACATATTACAATCTTTACTGCATCGCAAACAATTTAACTTATCGCGCGATGCCTTAGCTCTATCCGCTATAATTTGAGATGTTTGCTTTTGCGATTTTCCATCTGCCATTGATCTACACCACATATAACGGTTCTCATCTGATATCACTTCAAACTTTATAAGATTTATATTATGGTTACCCTCCATTTCTTGCAATCTGTGATATTGTGCAGTGTTGACATGTGCCTTCTCCACTTCACATCGCATATAGTTTAACTTACCTTACGACGACCTTAACACTATCCGCTAATATTTTGCAATTTTCACTTTTGATCTCCATCGATGTGATCATCACCATTTATCTTCCCAGATTTACGGTCCTCGTTGTTGCTTGCATTTCGATTGTATTTTTGCCCTGCTTATCTTATGATGAATCATATACGTCCATTTCTTGCCTTTGTTTTTGCGATCTAATCCGGACCGTCGGCTCGCCTTCGCGTGGATATTCTTCGCCTCTTTTGCCTGCTTTGATCTAAACTGTCCATCTCTTACCTTTGCTATTGCTATCTAATCGTGACCGTCCGTTCATCTCACTTGGAATTCTTCAAACAATTCTTTGCCTTAGTTGATTTTTCGTTTGTTTACACTGTCCCGCTCTGTGACTTCGGCTCTTGCTACTCTCACCTCTACCTCTTGGCTCTCACCTCTTCCTCTCATTTATTTCCTCTTCCTTCTTGTGCTATGTGCAAGATCTCTGGTCCTCCCTATGTCTAGAAATTCCGACAGCCTTCAGCTGTCTCTACCTCTTTGCTGTCTCTTCTCCATTTGCTGCCTATGCTACATTCGCTACCTTTGTTGTCTCTACTTCTTTATTGCCTCTGCTGCCTTGCTGTCTTTGGTGCCTTCTTAGTTGCATTCTCTACCTCTGCTATATTTGCTGCCTCTCTACATTCGTTGCCTTTCTGCTTTAGCTGCTTCTCTGCCTTTGCTTCTTAGCTGCATTCGCTACCTCTCTAATTTTGTTGCTTCTCTGTTTCCTTTGTTGCATCTGCTCCTTGTATGCCTTGCTTCTTAGCTGCATTAGGTTATACTTATACTGCTTCTCCTTTGCCTCTCTGTTGCACATTTCTTGATCTTCTCCTTTGCCTCATAACTTCTTCTTCTCTACTCCTTTTCCATTAATGATAATTCTGGTGTTACTCCTTTATGTTCCTTTGCGATTAATGCAAATATTTCCAACAGAGCTATGGTTCAGGGTATGCTATTTGATGTAACAATAGAAATAATTGTCGAGGCAACTAAAATACCATCTGAGGGGGGAAGATGGTTTAAGAGACATATGGTGCAAGGAGTAAATGTAAATTATTTTGTGAAGGATGACAACCAAAATCCTTGCTTGAGCGTTGGGGTGCACATAAACATTTTAAAGCCAGAATGGGTTGATCATATGAGGAATATTAAACTTTATTTGACATTTGATGGTGTTTTTTCCAAAATGTTCTTATATCATATGTGGTTTCCTCTGCATTTGGCTAGTTTTAAAATGATTAACTTTCCTTTTTACCTTCAACAAAGCTTGCTTAAGATGGTGGCCTCTGCAAGAAAAAAGAGGGTTTGGTACCCACATGATGTATACCACCATGGTATGATCAAGATGTTGTACACCCATGAATTGAACAAGAAGGAACAACAGTCGAGGATGATACTGGGACACCACTTTCCTAAAAGGCATCAGAAGAAGAAAATTGTTGCTAAAGACGCTGGGAGTAGTCAACAAGCTACTGCACAAACAATAGGAAAACCTAACAGGGGAAAAAAATAGTTATAGGTCTAGGAGACTAAGCAAGATGAGACTATTGAGGAAAGGCAAAAGAAGGGTGAAGATCCTATAGAACCCGACCCTAAAAAATATTATGCAAGTAGACCAATAACTAGAGCCACAAACAAACTGAGTTTGGGGTTTAAATCTAAATTGAATATCAAGCTTAGGATCCTATTGCCATTGAAGATGAGATAACTAGAGATAAGGAGGAGCTATTAGCAGAATCAATGCCACAAGCTCCAGCAGCTGAGAAGACCCCACAGAAGAAAAGAAAAAGAGCAAGAGACACGAGGAAAATCTCAATAGATTACAAGCTAAGACTCCTTGCAGAGCCAACAGATGGCATTGCAAGTTAGGTTTTTTTATCAATAGGTATAGAGTTTGTTTAGAAAAATGTATGATGAAAATATTGTAATATTAAATGGTATCCTTCTCGGATATCATGGATCTTAAATTTTTCTACATTTTGTACATTGCGATGTTATATGTTTTTTTTCTTTGGAAACATTTTAATGGTTTTAGTATGCATCATGTTTTAATGAATAATATGCATCTTGATTTTGTGATAAGTTAGAACAATGAGTTAATCAAACTAGAGAAATGATTGAGGAAAGGGTGTGTTCTCCTCCCCTTTTCTTCTTAATTGTTGCAGAATGATTGCAAAAAGTGATAGTGGAAGCATAAGGGATGGGGGTTTTAAAGGGATACAAATTGTTAACTCCTTTTATGTCTGATAAATTTGTTACTTTTTGATGATATTTTTAGGTCATGCATTAGCTCAAGAAATGATGTGGACAAGTTGAAGGAAAATCTTTATCTCTATTGTTTATCCATTTGCATGATCATTAATTTAAGAAAGTCCTTTATTTATTTATAAAATTTGATGTTGATGATAAACTTTATTTTCCTTAAATATTTCCTTTCATTTAAGTAGATTTGGAAGATAGGATTAAATACTTAGAGAAAGTGTTTGTTAGGGAAGGGGCTGCATGTCTACACATCCAAATGCATATTGGACAATAAATGCAAGAATGACTGATGCCTTTTCTAAGAAACCTTATTAATATGTGAACTTCTATCAATCTTAGTATTCAACTATTTTCTGGGAGACATGGAATTTTTTTTAAAATGTTAAAACAAATATATATTTTTTATGGAGAGAAAGGATAGGAGAATGAAAATATATGCATTTGAAACTTCAAGTATATATATAGGGATAAAAATGGAAGAAACATAAACCTTATCAAATGACAGGTCATATATTCTCAGACCATGAACAACAATCCATATGTTGTTATAAGAAGATCTACTTTAACACATCGAATACAAAACAAAACATATGTGTAGGTTTAGCTTTTGGTTGATTCTATATAATGCTGACTAGAAAATGAATATTGGCTACTACAATCAATTTCTCTAATTTTGAGCCTGCCTCTGAAGCTGCCTATTAATATGATGTGATCCACTCAAAATAAAATGATATGGGTTGCGCTGGGCAAAAAAAGTGGCAAATCAAGGTGGGAATTGAATTCAAAATTCACTGAATTTACTGGTCTTAATATCTAGGTGAAATTAGACACTTGGGTACTTTGAATTTTAACATCTTAATTTTTGAGTTTTGAAATGTCTCTAATGGAGACATGGTGGGTAGGAATCATTTAATACTGGAAAGAACAAGGTCAGTAAAAAAAGAATTGGACTCTGAAAAAATAGAGGGCTAGAAAGAGAAAGGAGACTTAGATGTAGGAGACATAAAATTTTGAAATATAGCAAGTTGAAATTTGTAAAATCTCTAGTGATTTCTTGAAGCACAAACTCATCATAACTTAAAACTAAATTTATCCTCCAAATAAAATTTTGATTTATTTTGATAATTGAGGTATTAGCGAGAGAAACTCACATGTTTGGTTACTGCAGGTAAGCATCAATTAAGGTAAATTACAATAGAGTACGACTCAAATGAGTATCGGTTACTATGTGGGTTTCAAGACTTACGTGTGACTTGAGGAAAATTATAAGCTAAAATAGATTGGGATTCAAATGATTATTGATTACTATATATGTTTCAAGACCTACATGTGCCTTTGGGCTTTCATCAATGAATAGACATGATATATGTTGCAATTTAGCATAGTGAATAGGAAGTTATTACTATAGTCTCTTTTTATCATTGAGTATGTTGATTAACCTTACCTTGGTACAGTTCATTGATATCATTTTTAGTCTTCCCTTTAATAATCAATTAGATGAATTGTGATTGGATTTCCACCTTTAATTAGATATATTTATATGCGTAAGAAATCATAATATACAATTGTTGCCAAATATTGTATACAATGAATATTTTACAGAGACCTAAGCATAGTTGCAAAATAATTATTGAATGCAGAAGTGTTACTTACAAAAAACTTTGTCACTATTTTTCATCCTGTCAACAAACCAATTTATTTATTTTTTGATTATTCAAACTTTTTGTTAAATGTTTTCCTTTTGCTCATCCATTTACTATTGAAATGAAAAACACATAGTTTGCTGTTTGAATTTCATGTAGAATGAATTCTGCAGTATCCTTCGATATAACAACAAACAACAGAATTAAAGCTTGAGTTCATCATGAAGTTTAGAATATAGTACCTTTATTCTACCTCTATTGAAGTGATGATTTTGTATCGTAATAAAATGCTTCTTATATATCCATCATTATTGTACACTACCACCATTTGTAATATCAATACCACCATTTTCTAGCATTGTTGTAGGTGTTGGAAAATGATTTTCAAGCATCTACAGGGGTTCTGGAAAATAATTTTCTAGTGCCTACAGAAATCATTTTCAAGAGTTGTTAAATGCAATGTAGTTTAGGTATAACATGTTCAAGGGTTCTGTTGTAGGTTATAGTTCATCTGTTTTGGAAAATGCATAGTAACTGTTGTAGGTTATAAAAATTGTTCAAGGGTTCTATTGTAGGTTATAGTTCATAGTTTTGCAAGGATACTATGACATCAAACCATCAACTTTAAGTTTCATGGAGGGATGACAAGAAAAATTGGAGATGACTCACATTTAGTTTAAAAATGCAGTAGAAATGATGAAATATTGGGTAAATCATGATAAAATGGAGGTAGGGTTTTTAGTTGGGGACTTGGTGTTCTTTAGTTTGGGTAGTGAACACCTCATGCCACTATCAAGTGAATTGGAACTTCCAAAATGGTTCAACTTAAAAATGTTTCCTGGTGATGCTAGGTCATTGCATTTTTTACTCATAAATGTTTCCTAATACGTTTCCTTATTTTTTTTGCAGATTGTGAATCAAAATGTCAAAGAAATGAAAGGATTTAATAGGCCTTCAGGTGAAAGACCCTAAATATAAAATCACATGTTCTGGTAAAGATTTGGTATGGTCTGAAGTATCTAAGGCCAACATGAGTTTTGATCGAGTTGCAAAAATTCCTCTACATAGAGTGGATGACTTCATTAAAGGAGAGGAGATGAATCCCAAGGCTCCATGTACCTTTACCCGAAAAAAGGCCAAAACTTTAGGCTTAACCGAAAATCCAAGCTTAAGGGGTAGTGTTACTCTGCGATGGGAATTGTAAGTATTTTAGAGATGTCTTCTTTAGATGTTGGTATTAATAGTGCTTTATTATTTGTCATATCTTTTGACGTATTAGTTTTTTTTATGTAGTTATGATTGCTCATATGGTCCATAGGATAGTAGAGAAAAATGAACAAGCACATGAAAGAAGACATTTGTAAAGAAGAGAGGATGCCAATGCCATTTTGTTGTAAAGGTTTTTGGCTCAAAGCCCTTATATAGTAATAATAACATACAATATGTATGATCATGAAGATGGGGAAGGATGTCCCTGTCAGAGAAAAAATGACATTTCAGGTGATGTTAGGTCTCTGCATAAGCCAAGGCTTTCAAGGGAGATGGTTTCTTGTGTTGAAAGTTGTTTTTTTCTATATGTGCCAATTGAAGAAGTTTGTAAAATGAATATCAAAAAATATGTTGAAATATATTCCAGGGACCGAGACAGGGATTTTTTCATATCGAGAAAAGATATTGTAAACATTTATAATCTTCTGATGAAAGTAAATTACGAACTTCATAAAAAATATGAAATGAGTGTGAATCTTTGGTATGCAAAAACCAAGCTGATTTCTTCTTTTACCAAAATTCGAAGGGTTAAAATGTTCCTTTTATAGTTGGAATACACAAAAAATGGATGTTAGAGAACATGGTTAAGCTATCCCATAATAGATTAATAGGCATTGATTCAACATTAAACACAAATAAATATGGGGTTAGTATTGTTGCATTGATTCATTTAGTGATTTAATTTTGATTGTAATCAATAAATATTATTAATGATGTACAATTAACTTAATTATTTTTCAATATGGTAGTATCAGTTGCACACACGTGTTGTGTTTGATGAGCAACAAAGTGGGGTCCCCGTTGCATGGGTGGTGATGTCACATAATACATCACATGATATATCGTTGTGGTTGGAGCACCTAATGCATAGGTGTAATAAGCTTCGTCATGATTGGAAGGTCAATGCCTTCATGGTTGATGATGCATTGGCTGAAATTGTTGCTTTGAAGTAAACTTAGCCTTCTTATTTCACATTGAAACTTGTACTCAATCTAAAAATTTCTCACTTAAAATGAATTAAATATGGCAGGAACATCACCAAGTGTGAAGTACTATTGTGTTTTTGGCATGTAAGGAGGGCATGGCTCAAAAATGTTAATAGGTTAGCTAGTACTACAGAAAAAGGAAAAGAGATGTTCAATGAGCTAAGTCATATCATGAAAAATTGTTTGAACAATGAAGTGACTATTGCAATAAATGGATTTTTCACCAAATTTGCAACCGAGGTGAAGTTTTTGGACTATTTCCACAAGAATTGGGTTGTGGGTGATAATTTTAGGAAGTGCACATACTCTTTATTGTGTTTATGCTTTGTTGGTCCATAAAGAATATATATTTACTAATTTATTTTTTACATATAGGGATGTGGGTAAAATGATGCCGAGAGTTTCCTCATGCAAACTAGGAGATAAATAATGTTGTGGAATCATATCACTCTCATCTCAAGACTGCCTTTCTCTTTGATCATAGAAAGAAATGTCCTCGTAGGATGGATTGGTGATTTTATACTCTCCTCACAACTGTTGAACCATGTTATCGATTCAAGGAAATTTTGAAAAAATAAGGATATTTGAACAACCACAAGAAAGAGCGACAACTTGAATCATCAATGGAGAAAGTTAGAAGAATTCCAAATAGTGATTATAGCCCTTATGAGATCATATCTCATGCTTATTAGGTGAGGAGTGGAAGTATAGCTAATGTGCAATATCTTATCACATGACATCACACAAAATTTTCCACATGTGATTGCCCATGGTCTATTCTTGGAAATGTTTGCACGCATGCCATAAAGGTAGGTTGGTTGTATTCCGTAACAATGAATTCAACTACTTTAATGGATCATGATTCCACACCCAATACATTAAATGCCCCTCCTGAGATATATATGGAGGATCCAAACTTCGATACAGATGTCAACACAACTATCATGGTTGATAACAATGTAGATCCTAATGTTGAAGAACTTTAGTTGGATAGAGAGGAGTTGTTTGGCTACATAGACCTATTGAGGAATAACCCTCTTGCTACTTCAAGCAAGACAAAACAATTGATAGGTTTTTTTTTTAAATGTTGGATGATGCCAATGATCTTCATATTATGGACTATGACTTCACCCTTGGGGTTGGTGCTTATGAGTCATATTTGAAGAGAAAGAAAATTTTCCTTAGACCTAAAAAGAAAAAATAAGAAGAGAAAAACAAATTGGCAGCTTGGAAATTGATTTGAATTTTCCCGCATCCAATTACGAACCATTTCATTTTCCACATGTCAGCAAGTGAGGTCGTCCTCATTCCAACAACGCATCCTACATTGACTCGGGTAAGTTCCATAAAGTGACGAGGTCAACATGTTTAAATTATTAATTCATGTAGTCAATTTTATGATGTTTGTATTAATTTATATGGCATTAATTTGTTTGATGAAAATTGCCTTTTTAGCTTACAGCTGCAAGAGATTCTCCTATCGATGATCCTCCACTGGAGCATGCTTTGTTGCACAACAACTGCCCAATCAGTTATATGTCATGTTTGTTTCCATATCTTCCCTCTTAATTGTCTCTTAAACATGTGTATTGTATGTTAGTCCTTTTACATGTTAGTATATCAACTCATCTAGTGCCTTCATCATGTTTGTATTACTTTACATGCTTGCATTGTTCCTAGTATAGTATTCACATTCATATGTTGAAAATTTTTTATGTGTAACAAGAATTGGTTATGTTGTGTAGGTCCTTTTACCGACAGACAAACAACAGGCGAAAGAGAATGATTTGGAGCCAACCTTTACAGAAACTTTCATGTATTATGATTCCCAGTTCAAGAGCTTAACACAGAATACACATAATGTATTAAATGGGGATAGACCTTGTTTATAAAATTGTATCATAAAAAGTTTGTAATATTATATGGTTTCTTTCCTAGATATTGTACATTTTGTACATTTTGATACATTTTGATAACTCTTCGGGAAAAAAGCTGTGTAATGTGGCTTTTTCAATATAAATATAGTTTGCAAGCAGTTATTGGAAAATAACCATGTTCTTTCTAACCAACCTTGTTTTTTTTGCGAAAATCTTTATTAGCCCTCTAGGTTAACTAATATAAATCCTTCATATATGTCATTCTTCTCTTAGCGTTGGTCTAATAACTTTATATACCAACACTAAGATTTATATACCTTGGAATATCATCGATGAATGCATATTGAAAAATTCTAGATGAGCAAGAGAAAATTCTTCTATTGAAATACTTTTATACAATAGACATTCCATGGAAACAACAAAGCATTAGCTATAGTTATAAGGCAACACTCTCGTACATACTGATCTTTATTTCAAAGCAGTTGAAGTCTAAGAGAATCAATTGGAGCAAAGATATACCGTGGAAATAACTACACAAAATTTGACATATGAAAGTCATGAAAATTCCTTAACAAATCTCTAAAATGTGCCAAAAAATCAGCTACCCAAGAGGATTTTTCATTTCAAATAGACCGGAAAATTTATGAAAATAGTCCATTCAAAATTACTTAAAAAATCTCTAGAATGTGCCAAAAAATCAGATACTCAAGAGGATTTTCCTTTTCAAATAGACTTAAAAATATATGAAAATAGCCATCCAATGCATGTAGATGCCTTTGTTTGAAGCTTTTTGTCGGTGAAAAAATTACATAATGAAAAGGAGCAAACAATGAGAGGATTTGTGTAGCATCAAATGAATAGGCCTGATAAACTCCACAAGTCTTGACAAACCATTGATTTCATAATGAACTTGACCAATATTGATCAAGTATTTGGTACCCCAGTAAACATGGCTTGCTAAGAATCTAGGCAAGTAAACTTTGTTGAGTACTCTAAAGACTCATGAATCTTGTAACAATGATTATAATAGAGCCTTTTCCTGGTAAAGGGCCAGGCCTTGTACACTGAATGATTGGTCACAAATCCTTGAGATGAAACAAATTTGTATTTACATGTTATTAAAAACATTAAAAAGAATATGGCCTATACATGTCCTTAGAATCATAAAAAGGCATTCAAACAATTATATTTCCATACATGTCGTTGTTTGTTTTGGTGTGTTGCATGAAGAATTTTGAACAATTGCATATTACTTTACTTCTTAATTAAGATAGTCCCCATTTCACAGTAACTAGTGACTATGTCATGTTTTGACTGTTTCTTAGTAGATGCAACTGTACGGAGAAAAACATTGTGATAAAGGAAAACATTATCATGAGATCTATCAGACATTAGAATTCAAATGATTAGAAGTATGTTCCTTCTCCAAGGCTTGCATTGCATATGAAATATTAATTGTAAAAATATACACAGTGAGACAATAGAATTGAAAACTCATGTTGTAATGTTCCACTCTGAATTATATGTACAAACCAATGGAAACATGCCACTTTTTTTAAAACTGAGTTATATCTTGAAAAAAGCCTTGGAGAATTCCATACTACCAGCAAAAATATAAATCAAAGGGATCATTTGATAAATATCCTCTGTTATCATCCATTGTCCTCATTTTTGGAGGAGAAATGATTGATTAACAAAGCATGATTTTCATGTGTTCTAGTGACTTCAAGCATTGTTGCATATTAACAATGAGAATCCAAAGAATCAAATAGATACACATCAGAACCATCTGGTCAAGGAAATATGCTTCTGGTGTTCATTAACATCTGTAGGAACATGTATTCTGTATCATGGAGCATGTTAGCAACATTAGCACATTTCATAATTTTGATTAGCAACAGTGTATGACTGTCTATCAATAAAGTTTGAACACATTGGAATAAACATTTTTTGATGCAAATGGTAGTATTGTTGTAACAAAAAAACCTAAGTGTAAGACCAACGTAAGTTGACATTACTATTTCTAGAATCACTGTAAGTGTTGGAAAATCATTTTCCAGTGCCAACATAAATTATTTTACAGCATTTGTTTTAAACACTACTGGATATATGTAGTAATGATCGAAAAGGAAGCTACCTCCCACTTACAAAATTGATGTAAATGACAAAATGGAAGAGGGGAACAAGTAGCCTGGATTGAAATCCAATGCTTTTACATCAGAGCAGGGGAATCCTCCATCAAAATTTCATTTCTAGCTTTGAAAGTACTGCTTTAAAAAATAGAGGAACTTACATTTCATAACTGAAATTGGTTTCTCAGAGATCTGAGATTTTCCTACGAAGTTCTTTCTTATAAGCTACTGTTTTTACATAATATAAGACTAATTTAAAGTGGAAAGAAGACTGAAATAGTAAACATGTTTATCTTGGAGATGAGGGAGTTGCTCCATTCTCAGATCTTCATTTAATTTTTATTGAAAGTATTCTCTTCTCCTATTCCGATCAAGCTATTGCGGTCCTGAGAGCTAGTGCTACCTTCTAATTTTTTGGTATGACGTCTCTCAGAAATTTCATGGTGTATTTCATATGAACACACTGATTATTAAGTTTCTCATAGCACTTCCTATAGTCTGCTAGGCATTGCAGAATGATAGCATGTTCAACACAATTATGATCCTTCAATTCATTGAGAAGATCCTTCACATGGTCAATCATAAATTTGTGCCCCTTGCACTAAGGGCACAGGGCAGAGGAGGGTTGATCCATAACAATGCTGATAGGGGGAGGCCAAGGAAAAAACAGAGAAGGATCAAAAGGTAATATGGCAGCTTGGATGGGGAGACCAATAGTAGAGGAGGATCAAGCAGCTAGTAAGGCGAAAGGGCAGCGCACAGAGATACAACACACATAAAAGAAGAGGAATGGAGGAATGCATAGATATAGAAGCGAAAAGGGGTATAAGAAGGATATGCATGGGCATGAATCCAGGAAGAAGACAAAAGAATGAGAGAGTCGAGAGGAAAAGGGAATATTTGTCATGAAAAATAATATCTGCATGGGTAGCAGCGAGGGGAAAAACAAGGGGATTTTGAATAAAATATTTTGATATACTTCAAGAGAAAATTATTAGAGATGCATTTGTAGAATTTAATAGATTTGGTGCTCATATGAAGAGTACATTTATGTAATGATTCTAAATTTGACATTGTTTCCTATTTTGACTTGTATGTAATGATCTGAAAGTCATTTGATTTAATGTTTTTAATTTAATATTTTTTATGTTTTTTTGTTTCTTATGGATATGAAACTCATTTGATTTATTTATTTTAATAATTCTCTTTCTCATGGATCTTAAAGTCTTGTTTAGGCCCATCACTAATTTAAACAAACATAATTTGCTCAATTCATTAGAAAACTCAAATCACTAACATGGTAATAAAACACGAAAGGCATGCAAATGTTACATTTCTCCATATACATGGAATATATTACATTTTTCCATATACTTGTCACCCATACAAGATAACCCAATCTTTGTAGGTTATGGAAAAAATTACATGAATGGGTTCTTCTTTAAAGAAAGAACCATGTCATTAGCACCCCCACAAAAATGAAAACAAACATACATTCCCATAACCTTGAACTATCTTGCTGCTGCTCAATGGTTTTTGGCCTATCTTGTTGCTGCTCAATGACTTTTGACGTATCTTTTTGCTTCTCAATGACTTCTGATGTAACAGATGATGATCCTATGTGATCATTCACAACTCCACACAATAGCTGAGTGGACAGTCTTTGTATATCAACATGGTAATTTATGTTAAAATATTCAAATTCATAACTCCAAACCTTGGCTTCCTTGTAAAGGGGTTTGAGATTTTCCTTTCGGACTTGATATGTGTCGTTCATCTAGTTGCAAATTAATTATGAATTTTTAAATATAATGATATCATTGACACCCATATGTTTTTCCTCTTTCAGGCCTTCGACAAGGGCAATGTAATATGCCTCGTTGTTTGTAGTCGTGCCTTGCACTTCTTTCTTTCTATGCAGCACATGTTTTGTTGCACTATTGTAGAGCACAAATTGAACAATAGCTCATCTTGGATTAGGAAAGAAGGAGACCTCAATCCACATGATCCACTTTAAACAACTAGTAGTGCCAATAATAAACAATATGATTACATTATATTGATTTTAGAAAATAATAAACATTATCACCAACCTAATATCTATATTGTATAACAATAAAATACGTTTTTAGTTTTCCAAACTATTTAGGAACAAATTTTTATTTATATTTTCTTCTATCTATTTCAATTTATACCTCAGGTTAAGATTCTCTATATTATTGACATTTTCCTCTTGTGTTGATTTTTTCTTTCCTTGTCCTAGTTTTTCCATATCTTATAATCTATTCTCCTTTTTTTGCAACTAAGTATCCAACTCTAATATTCTACTATCTATCTATTTTTTAATCTTGTTTCTCATAAATGAGCTAAATTATTCATATTGAAAGAAAAAAAAATACAAAGAAGGAATTTGTACATCTAATTAGACCAAGCTTATAGATTAGGAAAATAGAAATATCCATCTATGAAAATACTTTTAAGGAAATTCCAACCAACTAAAAATGTAGAGACTAGTAGAATACTTTTCTCTAGTAGTCACATAGCTCAACTGTTGATTTTATTCATTTTTCCTTTGATTTTATTCATTTTTCCTTGTAACTGTGGAGGATACTCTTTTAAATAGCCAAACTCAATTTAGTTTATGGGATTGAGAAATATAAAAATCATCTATAATATGTTTAGAGAACATAAGAAAGAGTACAATGAAAGGGAATTTGAATAATAGAGCAGAAGCCCAGGGATACAAACAAGAAAAGCATCGAAAAGAGGCGAGCATGCGGGAGGAAAATGTTAAACACCATGTTAAACACACACATGGTGTATGAGGAAGATAAACACACACACACAAGAGACTCAACACACAATGAAGGATAAGCTTGCAGCTCACTTATTTTTCCATTATACATGATGTACATTTATAATAAAATGGTGTGACTCTTGGTTTCACATTCCAAGGTCACTTGGACTCCATTGTGACTTTTTGCATTCAAAAGAAGGGAGGTCTACTACGTGTGATGGTTTTAGGATAACCAACAACACTGGAATGCTTGAAACATTTCTTGGAACTCAACCAAAGCTGGCAAGAAGCTGAAGGCTTCTGCTAGAGGAAGTGTCCCTCATATATGAAAGGGAGACCTTCAACCTAAAAGAAGGGAGGTCTACAACCTGTGATGGTTTAAGGTTGTCCACCAACCAAAGATGATGGTTTAAGGTTGTCCACCAACCAAAGACATGCTCATGGGCATCCGTGTCTCAGGCTACATCTCTGAATCTGGAATGACGAATTGTGGCTCAGGCTTTCTTGAACTGCTGTGTCTTTGGCTACAACTCTGAACATGGAATGAGAGATTATGTCTCAGGCTTGCTTGATCTGTCGTAGAAGCTTGTACATGACCACCATTTCCCCCCCTATCAGGGACAAGGTGAGATGATGGCGAAAACTCAACTGCAAGTTTGTTCAATATCCGTGAACAAGTTCTGACATATGTCTTAAACATCTTCTTGGTTGTTGATGCCCATTGCCAAGAAGTGATCCATCCAAGATAAATCTTTGTTCTTGTAGGAGGCTTAAATCTGAAGCATATGTCTGAAGAATAGGTGTGCCGACCACAGTGCTTGCATGGATGAAGATCAAAACAATGATCTTTCATATGGCCAACTTGATCACAGTGTTGGCATTTCACAATCTTGGAATGTGAAACCAAGAGTCACAGCACTGTATTATAAATGTACATCATGTATAATGGAAAAATAAGTGAGCTGCAAGCGTATCCTTCATTTTGTGTTGAATCTCTTGTGTGTGTGTGTGTTTATCTTCCTCATACACCATGTGTGTGTTTAACATAGTGTTTAACATGGTATCAAAGCTGATACGTTCATAACGAACTCAACATTGAGTGAGCCATTTCTGTTTATGGCCTATGCATTTCTGCAAAATTATGGCAGAGAGTGGCGGAGGAGGAGTGGGAGGATGACGGAGGAGGAGGGTGGCAAGTGGGGCCCTCATAAACGGGTCCAAAAAAAAATGGGGCCATCAAGTCAGGCCGGAGAGGTGGTGATCGATCGGAAAGGGGAGCCACAAGTGTCACATCACCTTCTGGTTTTTCTCGGGGTTAGACTCTTTCGATTGATAGAAGTTAATAGTCGACATGAGTCAGTAGAAGGTAAATGATAGTCGAGGAAACATTCGTAGATTCTCCACCTATATTTATGTACAAATTACAGTAGCTCGAATGTATTCAACAAATGTTTTGTTTTATGCATTATTCTTTGATATGGTATCAGGGCCGGTGGAGATCAGAAAGTTGCATTCGTAAGAGTGTTTGCAGTTGTGAGGAGTCTCTGCAGCTATAACATGTTGTGTGGAAATCATAGTTACCAAATTCGAATTTGAATTCGAGTTCGAATTCGATTCGATACGAAAAAAATCGTCTATATAAAATTCAATATTAATTTTTTTTCGGAATATACCTCTTAATATAATTAAGATATTTTATTTTCAAAATTTTAAAAAATTGAATTGGAATGATACTTTTATTAAAAAATTCCAAAAGAAATATCATTAAATCTTTTTCTTTATAGTTGCTTCATGAGGGACAAAATGTATCAAATTTATTAGTATTGCAAAATGAGAAAAAATGTAAGTAAAATAGAATAACATAAATAACAAACTTGAAATATGAAGTTCAACATAGAAAATAACACCTTGGATATTAAAAGTAGGTTTAAAGTGACTATTCCTTAATGACTATTCCTATGGGGTCCAAATTTATTTAACAATACGTGCGTGCGGATTATCATTTATGCATATAACATAAAAAAATGAAACTCTAGTTGAATTCCACACCACTCATCATCTCTTTTGCAAGGGAGGTAATAGCTATGGTAGATGCTTCTCCAAATATTTAATACAAATTTCAAAAAAAACTACTACTTTCCATTTTGTTAATAAAACACTTTCTTAAATTTTTTAAAAACTACTAAAACCTTTTCATTCTATTTTCTAATAGAAAATTACACATTTTTAAAAAACTATTACGGTTTATTCATTTTAATATAAAAACTCATCCTCAAAGAGAAATTCCTATGACATGGAATCAAGATCATAGAATTTTCAAAAGCTATTACACCTCGTTCATTTTAATAAAAAATTTCATCCTCGACCAAAAAACTCCGTATCAAAACCCAAAAAATCCGTATCGTATCAAGATCAACGTACGGGCAGACTTGGTAACTATATGGTGGAAATTAGTGCTGTGCGTTGGTGCTGGCAAGTCGGTCAAGTGTGGTACCGTCACGTTGTCAGTTGGAGCGCATTGTTGATCCATTGCCCTTGTATATTTCAGAACGAGGGTCGTTTAAAGATTCTTGTTATCAACGTTGTTAGAAGAGCTGTGAAAGTTTTTCGATACCAGATTTAGCGTGGGACTGGAGCTAGCATTGTGTTGTTTGTGGAGCTAGTATTTGGTTGAACCGTGTCGGATTTGATATCTTGTGCGAAGATATCGAAAATATCTCATGTATCGGCTGATGAGAGATTTTCGAAAGATGTATAGTAGTGTGATGCCTCAAGAGAGTTCTTCACATGCCATCAAATCATCTTGCGCATTGTGTACTAAGTTGTGAGACTTGTCACAACTCGTATAGTGAGAATAGTGTTTTATTAGAAATAAACAGAATAGAAAGTTTTCTCTTCTGATATTTGATAAAGTTTAAATAATACAATTGAAGTTTAAATAAATTAAAATACATTATTTGGTAACATTTTCCTAATCACGAGGCTCATAAAGCTACTGATTAAAATTTTTATAAGAGGTCATTTTATATAGCATCATTATGTGCTAAGTGCGGCAAGTTTTCAAATAATTATGTAAATAACCTGCCCATAAAGCTACTGATTACAAACTTCATAAAAGATCATTTTATATACCATTATGATGTGCAAGTGCATGAAGCTTTCAACTAGTTATGTAGCAGATTATGTGCAAGTGCAGTGAGCTTTCAAATAACTAAATAGTAGTTTTATTTAGGTATTTTGGGTAAATATTGATTAGAGTATAAATTTAATGATTTGATGGCAACATTTATTTGTCAACTAAATTTGATGATCAATTTTTTTCTTTTAAATTTATTTTCATACCATTGTTTTCTTTCTTATTTAAATACCATGTATGGTTTATTTTTATTACTTGTTTTTTGAAAATATAGAAACAACTGTTTTTTTATTTATTAAAATAAATTATAGATTTGTTTTATTTTTAATTTCTTTTAATTTTAACTTTATCATCAAATATATTTCAATTCAATAATATGTGTAGGTTGTTAAGCATGATTTCTAGGTGACCCGTGGAACTGGTTTAGATTTGCTATGCTGAGCTCTAGCTGAGGCAAATGTAGAGTCTCTTGGTAATGTGGTTGCCGACAGACCAAGTTGGCCACTTGGAGCAGAGAACCAAACTTGGAACATTTGTTGACCTGCATAGAGGAAGAACTCAGCTTGATAAAGTATCACCTTGCATGAAGGAGTTAGTTGTGTTGTCATTGGGTAAAGGAAACCACTAGCCATAAAGTGGTGAGAAGGTCGATTGAAATTATTTTGCTGATTAGAAGGTTGATCGAGAATTTCTTTTTGGAAACAAAAACAAAAGCATTATGCAGATATTTTATGTTAGAAATTTTAAAGGCAGGGGAAATTATTTTCCTCAACACACAGAGTTGTGGAAATGACTTTAAACCAAACCAGACAGTTGCAGAAAACAAATCATGAAAGTCTTCCTCTTAATATAGAGTGGGGGAAATTAAAATCTCAACTTTAAAATAAAACCAATCTGCAAACTATCTTATTAATAAAATACATTACACACATTTATACATGAATTAGTCTCAAGATAGGAAATCTATCTTGGACATACAATAAGTTGGTTGAGGGTATATCTCAACCTCACACCAAATAAGGAAACTAGTTTTAGCTAACCTAGGAAATAGGAACAGACTCTATTCATAGAGAGTCACAACTGGACAAGTAGGAATTACACATTCTAACACACCCCCTTAATGACTACTTGTCTCGATATCACTTCGCAAAATCTAGTTGTGATCAAACATAACAAAGAATATGTCGACGTCCATATAAAGGAGCAACCATCCACCGGAATGCATGGGTACCAACTGCTGCAACCGCTAGTCTCATAGGATGTCCTTCGTATACATGGTTCTGTCAACCATTATCACTACATACATGTACCTGTATCTACAGATCCCCCTCCAACGTGGGTTTTATCGGATGACCCGTAACCATGCTCTTCTTTCATCGGGGTTTTATCGGATGACCCGTAACCATGCTCTTCCTTCAGTGGCAAACACTGACATAAACCTATTTCCAGTCTGCTTCACTATTATACGTGGTTTTTAGCTGACCACAAACTGACACTGCAAAATGGTTTTTGGCTGACCATGAACCTGTAGTTACAAAGTGGTTTTGAGATGACCACGAACTTTTACAGGGATACACATGCCTTTATAAGGCTTACATACTCCAACTCTTGGAGTTATCAGGTACAAACTTTCCAAAGACCACTATAAAAACATCCTAGACTTGCTTACAATTTAAAATGTGTGACTCATAATACAACATGCTATTGAATCTATTCCAAGTAACTCACACCAAAAAAACTTTCACTTTCGTTGTCCATCATCCTTAAATGTTGCTTCTCCTTTCCTTCATCTTTTGAATTTATCATTGGCATCTTTAGTGTCATTTTCCACCAATTATATTGGATTTTCATATTCATATAGGTGTAATTTGCTAGAGTAGCCAATTCTAACAACATCACCCCCCATTGAGTTGGCTAAACTCAATAAAAGTTTGTTTGAATAATCCAAAAATACTTACCATAATTAAACACATATGAGCCAATATATTATCCTCTGACTCGCCCCTCTGCCACAGTTTGCACTCAAGGGTAGTGGAAGTCTGGTCCTCTTAATGAAAGACTTGTCCTCTGCCTCACAGATGAGATTGAAGGCTTTCAGGCAGACGAGTGTGGCCATAAATACATGGATCCAGTAGGCCGTCAGGCAGTTTCTAACAACCACGTAGATCCAAACCCCAGTCAACACAATATATATCAAAAAGAGAGTTGTTATTTACGGCATCTTGACGATCAAATTTGAAGTTTTTAGAAGTCAGTTAGGTATTGTAGAAAATCCATTTCTCCATTAAGGGAGGATGTGAGAATAATGCAGAAATAGAATTAGTTTTGAGTGGTTGAACGAGAGTGTTTATTTAGGAATTGGTTGCACATATTCAGGTTTGTTTCCTCTTCTTCAGGAAGATTAGGTGAGTGCAGTTTCCTATATAAGTGTGATGTAATTGAGCAATTTAAAATTAAAATGTGAATATGCAAACTATATTATTAATCAAATAGATTACACACATTTATACATGAATTAGTCTCAAGATAGGAAATCTATCTTGGACGTACAATAAGTTGGTTGAGGGAATATCTCAACCTCACACCAAATAAGGAATCTAGTTTTAGCTAACCTAGGAAATGAGCAGAGACTCTATTCATGAGAGTCACAACTCGACAAGTAGGAATTACATTATAACACTTTAGAGGAGCAAAATAATTCATGCGCCCACCAAATTTGCTCTACGATTTATCGTTCTTGTCTTTCCGAGACTACATCCCCGACATTACATTCACTCTTTTACTATACTTATTAATTAAAAACATATATATATATCTAAGACATTTAATCCATGACACAAAATTTAAAACATAGATGGCGAACACGAATTTCTTAATTTCACAGGTTTGCATGAAGTAAACAACACTTGCGAATTAATTGTTTGCCCATACTCATTTACTAACCATGCATTCAATTTCTTTTTGATTTTAACTATTTAACTCTATTGCAGAATGGGTCATGTACTATTGTCAAAACTTGTCCCTCTCTGCAAACTCAATCCACAACTCGTAAAACATTAACTGAGGTATGGTTGATGTCAAAAGAATTTAACGCGGTGGTTGGGATTAATTTTCCAACACTCCCCCTTAATCGCAACTACTGCCATTGACCATTCCAAAGAATCTCTGAGGTAAACAAAACTTTCACATGCCAATGGCTTTGTGAAAATGTCTTCAAACTATTTCTCTGACCTGCAATGCTGCAACACAATTTCACTATGGTTAACTAATTCTCTTATGAAATGATATTTAACATCAATGTGCTTTGTCCTCTTGTGAAGAACATAATTCTTTGATAGTGCAATTTCTGAACTGTTATCACAGAAAATAGTGGTTGCTCCATCTTGTTGATGACATAAATCCATAACGACAGGGAAAAATAAGCGCTTGACAAATTTATTCTTCATTGCCGCGAAAACCATCCTCAACCGCTATTGACAATGATACTATCGGTTTTTTCTTGAAGCCCATGAAATGGCTCCAAACCTAAATGAAAAACATATTTGATAGTGCAATTGTTGAACTGTTATCAAAGAAAATAGTGGTTGCTCCATCTTGATCATGACATAAATGCCGCAATAGCCTTCTCATCCAAACTGCTTGACACGTTGTTGTTGTTGCGGCAACATACTCAAATTCTTCTATTGACAATGATACTATTGGTTTTTTCTTGGAAGCCCATGAAATGGCTCCCAAACCTAAATGAAAAACATATCTTGACGTGCTCTTTCTATCATCAACACTTCCTGCCCAATCACTGTCACTGTAACCAACCAACCTAAAATCATATGTGGCGGAGTACAAAACTCCATACTCCTTTGTCCCATTGACATATTTTAAAATTATTTTCGCTTCTTGCCAATGTGTCTCTTTGGGTGTCTCCATGAACATTGACACCAAAATCACTGCATACATTATATCAGGCCTAGTTGCGGTCAAATACATTAGGTTGCCTACCTTGATTTTGTATAATGTCAAATTGACATTGTTGATGAAATCTTCCTTTGTCAACTTCAACCCCATGACAATTGGAGTTGGTGTTGGCTTGTTGTTCCACATATTAAACCTCTCTAAAATGTTTGCAACATACTTTGCTTGAGAGATAAAAATGTCATTTTCTATTTTCTTCACTTCTATGCCCAAAAAATATCTTAACAATCCCAAGTCAGTGATTTCAAACTCACTTTTCCTGACTGCTTTGAAATCAGTGATGAAAAAATCATCACTCCCTGTAAAATCAAATCATCTACATACAAAATGATAATAAGAAGCTTATCGTCACTTTCTTTGATGTAGAGAGTAGGTTCACCGTCACATTTTTTGAACCCATTGTCCATCAAGTAAGCATTTATCCTACTATACCATGCACATGGTGTCTGCTTCAGCCCATAGAGAGCTTTATGCAACCTACACACCTTGTCTTCTTTTCCTTCTACCTCATAGCCACGAGGTTGCGCAACATACACTTCCTTTTTCAACACTCCATTCAAGAATGTTGATTTCACGTCCATTTGATAGACTTTCCATTTATATTGGGCCGCAATCAACAACACTATATGCACTCTCTCCATCCTCGCGACTGGCGCATATGTTTCCGCATAGTCTCTTACATGTTGTTGCTTTTATCCTTTGAAAACTAGCCTTGTTTTATGCCTTTCAATCTCACCTTCAATGTTTCTCTTGGTCTTATAGACCCACTTGACTCCAATTAATTATTTTTCATATGGAAGGTCCACTAACTCCCATGTGTCATTCTTTTCTATTGCTCCTATTTATTCATCCATTGCCGCAACCCATTTCTCTTCTTTGATTGCATATTCAATGTGTATTGGGTCATCTACATGACAAAATAATGCAAATAATGAATTCAGAACAACACTTCTATCAACTTCATTTGACTCATAAATTTCATTTAAATTTCTGATTTTTGGTCTTCTTATGCTTGTTGAATATGGGCTTGGTGTTGCGCTTGAAGTAGATGGACTTGTGGATCCTTGTGGTGTGCTTGGACAAGCATTTACTTGGTTGCACAACGCTGTCCTATAATTTGTTTGTGGTGTCATATGGTGACTGCTTTTTTGAGCTTGTGTAGGTGGAGGAGGTGTCATTGTTGAGGAATTACTTACTGTGGTCAATTGCTCTTTGTCTTCAATGACACACATGTCTTTACATTGACTGTCTTCTTTAAAATTCATCCCATGCTTCATATTATATGAACTGAACATCTTTGCTGATTATTACCTTCTTGGTTGATGGATTGTAGAGCTTGTATGCCTTGGATTCATCACTGTATCCAACAAATATACATTTCTCCCCCTTTCTATCAAACTTCTTCCTCAACGCTTGTCGGGACATATACATGTATGTTATCACTCAGGTTTTTCTTGAAGTTGTGGAAAAGGAAAGTATACCCGAGGTAACCACAAACCAACCTTCAGATGCAGAATCTAGCCAATCTGCATCCAGAGAGGGCTCTCTCTTTATGATTTATCTTTGTTCTTAGAAATTTTTAGGCTAGTTATAAGTCCAAGAGTTTTGATTTTGTTTGAATGGTGGAATCCGCCAACTAAGGGCAAGGTTGAAGATTTTCAGTCCATTGGGCTATGGAGTCAAAGGATGGCTTTACTGGATTTCTATTCTACACACAAGATGGCTTTACAGGGCAAGATAGCCAAACAGAGAACAATCCTTAAAATTTAAAGTGGATGGGATGAGTTTGAAGGGATGAAAGGCAGCTAAGAATCTTTCACCATGTTCAAAAGAAAGAAATGAGATGACTACAAACAAAGAGCAATGCAGAATTCTTTATTATAGTAATCAACAATGTTTAAATTAGCAAAACAAGAGCATTTAAGAATTCATGCTTATAACCAATTTAGAGGAAAAAATTAAGAATAATCACATCTGAAATCAGAGTACAATTAAGTAAATTCTGATTCAATCCTTTATGTAAATTATTCAGAAATGGACATAATGATATTAACAGATATAGAACTTAAAACATAGGATAGAAAAACTTATTGAACTGCAATCCGACACATGAATCCTGCAAAAAGTCCTGAGCTTCAAATTGTCATCCAGTAAGCCACAAATAAATTTCTCCAAAATGCTTTTATTCCAAAAACTTCAATGTCACAGCCAAGTAATAGAATCCACCCTCAATACTCTCTTTGAGGGTTTATTTAAAAAAATAATTGAAAATATCTCACACTAACCTAGCCAATAATCTAGGGTGACTAAGGAGTAATTTACAAATAAAAAGGAGACAAATGGTCTCGTAGACAGAATAACAAGTAACTGCTGATGTGCTGTTTCCTCATTTTGCGGATGTGCTGGAGGTAGGTGCTATAATAGGGCTCGATGCTGTCCCTTTGAGTAATTCCTTTGCTTGTCTGATACTCCTTGTTTCTACGGATACTCTTTAATCTGTTCAACTGATACTCTTTAACTTGTGCTCATTTTTTATCCTTTACATGATAGTAAAAAGATAAAATTCTCAACCTGAAGATAAATTTCATAAAATTTCCAATAAGTCATCCCACCATTGATCTTCTGGTATTACGGTCCTTTTAAGTTTTCTCAATGTCTCATCGGTCTCTGTGAGTTTGTAAAAAGTGGGCTGATTAGGAAACAAATGCTTTATTTCATTTTCAAGATGAAATAAATTCTTCAACCTGTCATAAAGATTTCTCCCTGTTGGCAACGTTGCTCCTGACAAACTGATAGAATGAGCAGTTGTATTTTGAGCATGGATATCTATTTTCTTAACATAGGTTTCCAGGTCCATTATCTGGTCCTCTGAGAGCATAGGACTGGGTAATCCACTGTCCAACAAAACCTGAAATTTTCCTCTGAAAACATTAATTTCTGCCAGAATATCTGAGCACTTCCTTTCCAAATTCTGCATAAAAGTTCTTTTGGTGAAAACTCTTTTTATCTCCAAAATAGTGCCGGTCCTGTCCTCAATTCCTAACACTGCAAGCTGTTGCTTAGTCCGGGTGTTCAAAAACTGTATAAGTTGATTGGCCTGCTTAGGTCTGACCCTTAATTCATCTCTTGTTCTATTTATTTCTTCCTGAGCTACTTTAATCAAGTCATTTTGTTCAAAAATAGCTTGAACAGAGGGCCAAATACTTTTTATTAATTCAATTATATTGTCCCAAAGAATTTCATTTATTTCCTTCAAAGGCTTTTCTAATGAAAGATCTTTTTCTAAAGCCTTAACTAATCTTTCCAACCTTTTAATTTCCCTGGTATTATCAGCAACTGTCTTCTTAGATGTATCATATTTCTGCTCCAAATTTTCTAACTGCAATTTTGTGGTTTGAAGTTCTGTGACTCTGAGTTTTAGACTTTCCATTTGTTTTACCAATTCATCAGAACTCAAACCAGAAGTGTTTACCTGCGCTGGCTCTATTTGTTGATTTGTTGTTGTAGTACCTGTAGTTGTAGTAGCTTCTGTGATTGATGCCTGCATGATAGCTTCCTTCTCTTGTAAAGCTTGTTCCAATTCTTTCTCTGTTTCACTTAGTTGCTCAGTCATTTTTAAGAGCAACTCCATTATCTCTTCCTGTGAATTTCCCTTCAAAACTTCTTGGGTCTGGGGATGCCTTGAGGCTGGCAATTTCAGCTGCTTTCTCAGTGCAGCTATGTCATCATCTTTCTTCTTAATTAGTGCCTCAATGCTTTTGATATCTTTGGGGTTGTGACCCAAGCTGATGATTATGTCTTCCAGAGACTTTATTCTGTTATCTTTGGCCTCAGAAGAGGCCTTCTCAATTTTCAATTGGGTGCTTGTGTTATTTAAAGAATCTTGCAGCCTTAGGGCTGCCATGGCCTTATCAGTAAGAGTGGAATACACCATTTCCCCAGTTTGTTTATGCAGCTCTATCTGGTCCAAAGGATGAATGTCCTTTGCCAGGACCTCAAAATTTGTTCTAATATAATCAGCTGCTGACATGGGTTTTGGCACCTTTGACTTGAAGTGGCTCATCATCATTTTGCCTTGTGAAATGTCAAATGTTGACATTAACCTTTCCTGATTATGTGGAGCCATTTTCAAATATTGATCATATACTTTCATTCTCAATGGATCATTCTTTGCCTTTATATTAATGAAAGTTCTTTTTATATCCCCTGTATCTGTTTTTGGTGGCCTAAAAGAAGATACTTCAGTACTCAACTGCTTTTGCAAAGCTTTTCCTTTCTGATCTGTGTGTGTCATACTAACAGAACCAGTTAGTTGACTATCTTCTCTTCCATCATCAAACATTTCATCAATGATTTCCACATCTGGAAGTGGATCTGGTTTCTGTTTTTTGGCTTGATGTAGCTCTGATGACTCTTTGGGAGGAGTAGGATCTGGAGCCTGTCTTTTCTTACCTATTTCCATCTTAGATGGAGTTTGTAATTCTGAAACTTCAGGATGATTTACTTGGGTGGGAGAAACTTGTGTTTGATCAGGTGCTCTGGAGGTTTGAGGTTTCTCTGCCATGATTAAAGTTTCAATGACCTGTATTTCAGGTTCCTTTCCTTTGCCTTTTGACTCTGCTGCAATTGATGAACTGCCTTCCTGTAATCTCTGATGTAGATTTGCTGCTGAAGAAGTGCCAATGTGAGGTACCTGCACTTGACCACAAGATTCTAGGTCATACTTCTTCTCAAGATCTTTCATAATTTTGTTCATTTTGTCTTCTTCACTTTCTTCTTCAACTAGTGTTTCTTCCACCCATTCATCTTGATTGGCATATTGTTCTATTTCAGGAATCCTGTGGTGCATGTAAGGGGATGATTTGTTCTTTATTCTTTTTTCACAGATAAAACCAAATGGATCATAAGGAACCCAACGGAAAGTTCTTTGGAACTTGCAATGGTTTTGTAATATATCTTCTGCTTCTCGCTCAGCATCCCTGGAGTTGCATATGAAGGGACCTAATTGAATTTTAATCCTGAGTTGGGCTTTCTTTTTCACACTACAAAAATGAATCATGTCAGAATTGTTCATTTGCCTGAAATATTCCAAGGCAAAAAGTCTCATGGGCACATACTTTGTCAACTTGAATGGATGCAATTCACATCCATAGATTCTGATGACTGAATGGTTTTGATATAAATACCAATCTCCAACTTTATATGTCCTTGAAAGCTGCAAGGTCTTCTTGATTTCATTACTAAGCCTTGGAGGAGGAATTCTTGTCAACAAGGTAGTTGTAGGATATACAAAAAGATCAATGAACTCAGCATAGGAATAGGGAGAATCATAGGAAGAGTGAGTTATGGCAGACCAAAATATGACTGATCTAGGGTTTCCTTTTGCATCAAGCTTTTTAACAGGAAAAGGAAATTTATCTGATTGATAGTAAATGATGAGATGATAAATGACTGATGAATATTTAAACACTTTCTCATCATCTAGCCTCATGAACTAGTCATGGATTTTATTGGCTATGAAAGATGCAAAGTCATATTTTACTGCAGGAGGTTGCCCAGGAGTAAAGATAGACAACAAAACCAGGGTTATTTCATCAACATATTCACTTGTATTGAAACCTAGGACAAAAGATATCATATTTAGGATGAGCCTTCCCAAATTATTGAAATAATAAAAACCATAGGGAGGAGGGCCCCTAGGTTGATGTTCAGGCAAAATAAAATTCTGGCAAATGCACTTCAACTTTTCTGGGGTCAATTGATTAGACTTTTCAATCAGTTCTTCCATAGACAAAGGTGCTAGTTCTTGATCAGGTTCAAAATGTACCATTGCATTGATAGCTTGGGGTGTAATGGGGAAAAGAACACTCTGGTCAGGGGATATTACAGCTCTTTGAGTCGGATCATAGTTAGAATGGCAATAGTGGATAATTTCTGGGAAAATAATGACTGAGGGGATGAGATATCTCGGGAAATTGGATTCCCACAACCCAATGACATCCAATCCCTTCGAATAATCGTCTCTGCAGCGACAATAACTCAGAAGGGGGCTTTCATCAAACACTAAGTCTTTAATTTGGAAGTCTTTATCCACTAAAGGCAAATATTCTAATTCTCTATGGGGGGCATTCAATGGGGTTACATTCAGAGCTGCCGGAGCTTCCACTTTGGTTCTTGTGTATTCAAAATGGAAGTTTCTGGGTTTTCTTCACAGACCGGGCGCGATTTCAGTTTTAATGAGGGAAATTGGCACAATTGCAGGTTTGGGGGAAGAATTCACAGTTTTAAACCTCAGGGAATGATCTTAGCGATAAGATTTAATCACTAATCCAGTGGAAAACAAGGAAAACAGAGTTTCTTTTGAAGTTCGGAGCGCAATAGAATAAATACCTGTTCTTGGAGGCAAACTGGGTTTTAACAGGTATCAGGCGGTGGCAAGAGGATGCTCGAACACTGGTCCGGCGGAATTCTGGAGCGAAATCGGATAGAACAGTGGATTTCAATGAAAATTTGAATTTCGTAGCGGAAGGCGCAGTCGCTTTCGAATAACGAAAATGACATAAAAAACACGAAAATTTGTTTTATTTCCAAAGTCAAAAAAAGGGGTTTTTATTTTTTCGAGGAATGACGTCATATCAGTACAGGCTGACGTGTGGCAGGGGCCGGGCGGTAAGCGGTAATCCCCACACTGCTTATGGGCAATAGTGGTATTAATCGAGAGGGCAGCGATTCCATTGGGGCACTGACACGTGGACGGAGGGCGGTTTGAAAACCACCATGCCCCCGCGGGTTATTGTTCGGGTTTTGGATGGCTAGCGGAATGAGTGTTAGCCGTAGATCTTTGGAGGGGCGATCCAACGGTTGGAGGTATGGGGAGATGGTAGAGCGTTATCGTGCGGGCCCGGCGGGGTTTTAAACGTGATTAACTTTATTAAATATCCCGAGGGGCGTTTAATAGGCGGAAAAGTTTGGTTATTAATTAATTCTGATAATTAATTAATCCCAATGGTTATAAAGGTGGTTGCGGCGGGGTCTCGATTATGATTAAAGTGTCGGGTGGGATGCCAAGTGGATGAGCCACGGTGGCATGGGGGTTTTTCCGAAGTTTTGGTTTTTAAAATAAAACTTCGGGTTTATTATTTTTTGTGTTAAACATATATACCATATGTTTAAAGCTTTTCTCATATATGTTTTTTTATTATATGATAAATTAACCAATATAATTAACTTATCATAAGGGCGGGGATATTACATAATGATATATTTAACCAAAGGGCGCATAATGCGGGTTTTTAATTGGGAAATAAATACTTTGGTTAAACTTTATAATAAGATGGGTTTTTGGATATTAATGTAAAAGGAGTTATATACTTAGGATAAGGCATTTTCACTAGGGATTTAGTAAATAGGGTTAAATGTTAATATGACAAAGGGATAAGGGAACTCAAAATACTTAACATATCTAACAAAGTGAAGATTTCTGAAGTAAATTACAATATCTCAACTTCAACACTTAAACTTAGAATAGTAAGTTATTTTGAGGGATTATTGTGGAAATTTACATGATTTTCCTAAGTAAAATAGGATTTTACTTAGGAAAAGGTAAAAAGTGAATGATTATAATGACAAATGATCTCAAGTACTTAGGTCTTTTTAGATCATTAGGCCGAGGGTCCGGTCCCTCCAAAAGTCAAGGAAATGCCTTGAGCCCCTCTAATCTTCAAACACCTTAGCACTTTGGGGGAAATTAGTAAAAATCTTAGGGAGAAAGTGATGTGGGAAGTTAATGATCTTGACTTTGCTTTCTGTGAATTTTCCAATGTGGCATCTTCCTTGGCAATTTGTGATGAAAGTAGAAGATTAAACATATTTAGCACCATCATTCATCATATAAAACTTTGCAACACCATCTACCTACCCTATCTACTTGACACTACCATTTTCTCTTCTTTATTAGGGTGCATTTGGACTTGCAAACCCTTATCAATCTTCTTTTCTTTTACAAGGCAAAACTATCTAATCCTACCCTTATTACATCCAAGGGCTCAGATTAAACTGTTGAGCACCTTTTATTAACTCTACCTATCTACTTATCTGCCAAGATTAAACTGTTTGGTCAGATATTTATTCTCTATTTTATAACATGAAATTGAAATATGAATAAGTCAAGTTTAAACAGTTTGACCCTTCATAAATTGTGGCAAAGTTTGACAAGCTGCACACAATTATTTATTTACAAAAAAAATGAAATAATAGTGGCATTTGGATTTGCACACTTTACTTGGTCTATTTTTGTTTGGGGTTCATTTCTTTCACTTTTTCGACCCACTTTATTTTTTCTTACTCTTTGATTTTTTCTTTTTAGGGGTATACCCTCTTTACATTTTTTAAATTTTTTTGAATTTTTTGGTTTTTCAAGAATATGGAACACCTTTGCTCAAGAAAAAGGTTTGAACATATTCCATAGTTCAATCAAGACAATCATGAAAAATGACACCTATTGGTATAGGAGTCTAACAGCACATCCAAATACTCTCATGTGAGTGACATTATGGTTTCTTCCACTCCATGCCTCTTGAGGAAATATGTTCTTCACACTCTTGGTTGTACACATATTAATGATATATGTCGAACAAGTGACAACTTCAACCCAAAAATAATTTGGAAAATGATTTTCCTTCAACATAATCCTTTCCATTTAAAAAAAAAAAAAAAAAAAAAAAGAAAAACAATGGTCCTATTATTTCTTTGTGACACCATTTTTGCTAGAGTGTATGCCTTCTTTGTAAGCTGGGTAATTCCTATGTCCCTAAAAAAAACACAGTGGGAGTCAGCAGGATATATTATACCTTTTTGATCTTTCAACACTTTTATGTATTGTCCACTTTGCTTCTCAACAAAAAATTTGTAATGGCGGAAGCAGTCAAACACTTCAATATTCTATTTTAAGAAATAGTCCCATGTCTTCCTTGTGTAGTCATCTATGAAGGTAAAAATATAATGGTTTCCATCAATTGATGGGGTTTTCATTGGTCCACATAAATCTGAGTGGAAAATTTCCAAAGGTGCCTCTTTCCTTATTGACTTTCCTGCTGGAAATGATTCTTTGTGTTGTTTTCCCAAGATGAATCCTTCACATAGGTTGTATGTTTTTTCTATGAGTGGAAATCCCTTCACCATACCTTTCCTATTCAACAAATTCAAACCCGCAAATTTGAGATGACCAAATCTCAAATGCCATAACCAATTCTCATCTTTAATTTCTGTTGAAAGTTTTCTTGTGTGATAGTTGCTACCTTTCTTTCATCTTTTTATGAATTCATTGATTTTTGTGCTGGTGCACCTTCTTCCTTCAAGTCTGATTTTAACTTTAGAGGAAACATTCTATTGTATGTCATGTGAACTTTCGCAATCAGCTGTCTACTTGGAGGGTTATCCAAAATTGTGTACACATCATTTTTGAAAAATACATTGTAGCCCTTTTGCATGAGCTGATCAATGCTTATGAGGCTATGTTTCAAACTAAGGACAAAGTAAACATCTGACATGAAATTATTCTCTGATTTCTTTGTTAGAATGTGGACTCTACCTTTTCCCATGATGGAGACTTTGCTATCAGTCCCTAATGTCACTTCTGATTTCATAGTTTGATCTAGATTCGAAAACATTTCTATGTTTCCAACATAGGGGCTTCACTGGGGGAGCAATACCATACCACGTGGGTTCATATTGGGGGATATATATTGAGGAAAAAATAACATAATATATTGGTGGATATATAGGGGGTAAAAGGTTTTATATTGGTAGGTATACAAAATGGATCTCAAAATTAATGAAAAAATATAAAGGGGTATAAAAAATGTTAAGGAAAAAATGGATACCTACAATATTTAGTGGAAGTAGGGGTTTTTGGAATTAGGAAGGTGTATTGGATTCATATTGGTAGGGGGTTAAATAATTTTATTTTTAGGGGTATTTTCCAATATGTAGTTAAGTTAAAGGTATTGTTTAATATGCCACAAATGCAAGTGATAGCTCAGAGGTTCATTGAATGAAGTCCTTGTGGTTTTCAGTCATGTTGTTGCTACACCCTAAATTTAAGGACCATACATTTCCTTCTTTTTATTGTGCTAAATTACAAGCTAAAAACATGCTATCATGGTTCTGATTTTCCTTTATGAAATTTTCACTTGGTTTTCTACTTATGTCATATTGCTTCTTTCTATATTCATTTGCATAATGACCATACTTCTTACAATAATGGCATTGAATTTTTTATTTATCATACCTCTGACCTTGTGCTTGATTTTGGCTTGGGCCTTGACTTGGATTTTGATTGTTGTCCCTTTCACTTAAGCTTGAAGGGTTGCTTCTTCCACCTCTATGTGGGTTTCTTCCTCTTCTTCTATAATTTTATCTTCCTCGACCTTTACCTTTAGCAAATGAAATTTGTGTCTTGAATGCATGCTCCAATGATGAGTTTGTTTCTCTGCTCAACCTATGCTCATGAGACATCAGTGATGCATGAAGCTCATCCACTGAAAACTGTGAAAGATCTTTTGTCTCTTCTATGGCCATAACTATGGCATAAAACCTTGCTAGAATAATTCTCAAAAATTTCTCAACTATTCTCCTTTAGGCTCAAGTGTCTCACCATGATATCTGATTTGAGTAACGAACCCAATTACATGTGTGAAAAATGAGTCTACATTGTCAGACTCTTTCATATAAATTTTCTCAAAATATCTTCTCAGCATTTGTAGTTTTTATGTCTTCACCATTACCATGCCTTGTTAGGTTGTTTGGAGGGTATCAAATGCTTGCTTGGACTTCGTTGCTACTACAATCCTTGGGAAGATACTTTCATGAACTACTTGAAAGATGTTGAAGAGGGATTTGGTGTCCTTCTTCTTGCTGTCCCTTGAAAAATCTCTTTCTGCTTGTGTCAAAGCATTGTATGTTGTTGCATCTGCTGATTCTTGGAAACCATTCTCCACCAATTCCCAAATGTCTTGATAAGAAAACAAAGTCTTTATTGTAATAGCCCAATAATCATAATTTTTTCCATTAAACTGTGCTATTTGTGGATTAGTCAAGTTTGTGCTTGTTGCTTCCATTTTCACTCTGTAAGAATAACTTTCTTCCTATGTAAAAATTTTCCCATTGTGTGAAAACTTTCTCACTGCCGAGAATACGGTCCAAAAAAAATTCAGAACTCCTTTTAACTCCTTAGTAAAAACACTTGCGGTAATGAAGGTTTGAAGCCACTGTGATACCATGTTAGAATTTTTAAAGGTAGGGGAAATTCTTTTCCTCAACACACATAGTTCACACAGAGTTGCGGAAATGAATATAAATCAAACCAGATAGTTACAGAAAACAAATCATGAAGGTCTTCCTATTAATACGGAGTGGCGGAAATTAAAATCGCAACTACAGAGGAGAAAATAAAATAAAAATTTTTTAGTCACGGTGAAACAAAGTAAAATAGAGTTGTTAAGGTAAAACTCATAATTGAAAATTTCACAACAAAATCACAACTAACAATACTTTAGATTATAACTTCAAAACATGAAATACATTCACATATGTAGGTTGTGCCTCCTTAACCATTAAAACAAGAGTTCTTACTGAGATTTATAGGGTTGCGGAATTAACACACAATAAAACCTATAATTGTTGTTTTCACGCGCCCACCAAAATTTGATCCACAATTTTCTCGTTCTTGTCTTTCCAGACTTACATCTGCCACATTACATTCCACTCTTTTACTATACTTGTTAATTCAAAAAATATATATCTAAGACATTTAATTCATGACAAACAAAATTTAATACATAGGATGGACGAACATGACTTTCTGAATTGCCTAGAGTTTGCGTGAAGTAAACAACACTTGTGGATCAAATGTTTTCCAATATGCTTTTAATAACCATGCATTAAATTTCTATTTGAATTTTAATTAATTTACTCTCTTCTAGAATGGGTAAAATATACTCTTCTCAAAACTTGTCTTTCTTTGCAAACTTAATTTGCAACCTCCAAAATGTTTATTGAGGTATGGATTTTTTCAAAAAATTAAACGCGGTGGTTGTGATTAATTTTCCAAAAACAGCTAGATCTTGGGATATTCTATTCAACAAGGGATTTCTCAAGAAGTTGGGAGAGTTTATTGTGAAACTTCACAGGAAGGTGCAGAATACAAGAGCCAAATAGAGAAGAAATCTGTCCCATACGCTATCTTTAACCTCGTGGACATTAAAATAGATTCTTCTTATTCTCCCTACATGGGTGGAGCAAATAGTGAACCCATTTAGTGTTGTGCTGAAGTCACGTACAATTTTTGCTACATAACTCACTTGTGACCACGAGCTTCTTGTTGTGTTAAGGTTTCCATTTTTTTACCTGGAGTCACTTGAGTTTGATTGTGAAGGTCACGGGAGTATGTCCTGCTAGGATCATGAAAGGAATTGTGCCTGTCCTGTGAGTGAAGGATCGAAAGGTGTTCGAAGCTACATAGTGGTCAAGCTTGTTGTAGTGTGTAAAAAAAAAATTCAGCAAAGAAAACTCATGAGTTGTAAGGATTCAGTTGTTGTCGGTCCCTAGGAGCTTGTGTGGACCTACAATGACCACGAGAAGTGGCATAGAAACCTGTGGTGTAGTGTGCATTGAGCTATAACCTATTGTTGAGGTATTGTTCATTAAGGTCTATTGAGAGAATCTATGTCTACAACAAATTATTGTGTTGTGTATCGGTGGTGACCACTAGAAATTGAGGAAAAAAGAGGTGTGAATTTTTCCTGGAATGAATTATTTTGATTATTATTAGCATAGTAATTCTTGCAGTGAACCTGTGTTTGGAGTGGTCGATTTTGTGCTTTGAAGCAAAGCTATGTTTGGTATTGCATTATGTGCATGGGAAAATCAAGCGTTGAAGATGCTCAAACTCACGACCTCAATGACAGCGTGGTGTGGTGATTAGCATATCTCCCAACCTTGTTTAATGTGTTGTTTGGTGCAGTATTAAGCTGAGATTTAAATTGACTCATGAAATACGTTGATACCTGAGATAAGTGGAGTAACACCAACACATAAATTTTTTGTTGTTAATGCGCAATGATCCTGAATGGATTAACCATGTGGATAGAGCTTGGAGCCTGAAGCTATCATGAAAGTTGAATTTTCTAAAATCAAAGGCGATTGGCATGAAAACGTGTGGCTGGTCTTTGAGGCATTGTTAAGATTGTGTGTAAAACCATGGAAGATTATTGTAGAAGGATGTACAAAAGAATAATATCAAAGGTGAAGAGTTGATATGAGTTGTAGCATGCAAAGAATTTACGGGACGAAAAAGGAAAATTAAACACTTCTAGAGAGAACTGAAACAACTAAGGAGAATGATTCTAGCCATAGAACCAAATATAGATCTGAATTAGTTGGAAGAATTTGAAGAAGCACATGCAATAGTGAAATTTTAATCCCAGTTCTGCCATCTTTATCAGGTATAAATTTTAAACTTTGGGAAATAAAAATGGAAGGATTGCTTGGTTCAATATAGTTATGGAAATTTTTTCAAGAAAATTCTATAAACTCCAGTGATAAGAGTAGAGGTTCAGTAACATTGCTTCTTATTATATAAACATTGGATGAAAACATTTTTTCTATTATTTTTCTTGAATTTGGAAAATAGAAAAGTGAAAAAGTATTTTGGGATATTCTAGAGATGAAGCATGGTGCAAGGGATAGCAAGATGTCTGAAGAGTCACTTGAAGAAATTATAGAGAAAGTTACAGAAAAAGCGAGTGAAGGAATTGAAGAACTTAAAGTGAAATATGATAATGAACAACTTCCAAGAGAAAGTTGTTTCCAAATGTTGCAAGAAAAGAAAATCATAAATAAACTACTCAATGGAGTGGTAACCCAGGTTGAAGATCATTTGGATGAGCAAGATGAAACTGAGTAAAAATATTATAATGTAGAAAATAGTGAAGATTTGGAAGAAGAAGACAAAGTTATAAAGAACCCAAATTATGATGATTTTGTAAATATCACTAATGTTTACCACTGTGAAATTATTGGTAGTAGTTTGGAAGAAGCAATAGAAAAAGAAGAATATAACTCAGTTGTAATGTCTATCTATAATCAAGACTTGAAATTTGTTGAAAAAAACATGAATGAATCAATTGAAAAATAATTAAAAAATCTCAATGATGGAAGTTAACGTGTTGAAAAAGGAGTTGAAATGAATTGGAATAATCCTAGTTGTAACAAGGAGCAATATCATGTGTTCATGATTTAGAGTAAGAAGAAGAAGAATACAATTGAATACATCATCATGTGCAACACTATCTCGAGAATATTTGTCCACGTGGTTGAGGAATTCTTCACTAGTTTCACGACTACTATGATACATTGAGATCTCTATCTCCAAATGGTGTTCTTCTAGATCATCTTCATCACCATATAATCCTTGCAATGTGGTTCATATTTTATGTGGAGGTTACATATCTATTATTTGATAAAGAATATCATGAGATACATATAGACATAACATTCCATAAGCCATGTTAGATCTGATAATCCAAACAAACTTATCATCCATTCACATTGGTTTCGTCTCAATTACCATGAAAGTATGGTACAATAATTTTCTCCTAAGATGTAGCAAAATAATATGCATTCATTCATAGTAATTATATAAAGTGAGAATGGAATAATTTAGGAATTCCATTCTTTCACGAATTCAATTCTCTGGTAGTTTTCAACAATTTCAATCTCCCAATAGTTTACAATGATGTGATCTTCAATTCTACAAAAAATTGTCCATGCACCTTCGCTAGGCCCCTTGAAACTTTGATACCATGCTAAATTATTAGAACATGCACAAGTAACGACCTAGCTGGAGAATGATTGCATAAATTTGCAATAATTGAGAAAAAATTGAAGAGAGAATGAATTATGTATATTCAATAGTGATGAAAGAATTAGTACATAAAGAAAATAGGTTAATCTTAATTGCATGCAAGCACTAAAGCTAACTAAAGCTAAGTGTGATTTATGCTATGTTAATGTGCATGTACACCACATGCAAGTACTGAAGCTAAAGCTAACTAATGTGAATGTCCACCAATAGTCTCCAAAGTATACTACAATTGTGGTATCAATTAGGTTCATTAAGAATTTCTATTTAACATTTAATAAATTATTAACACATATTTTAGGCAACCAATAACTCATATAAACACCAGCAAATGTCAAGGAGATTAATTCCCTTATTATTTCTTAATGTGTCTAATGCGGACAACCTAATCTATGAATGAGTTTTTGTAATTGGTGTTAGATGACTTGCGGGGATGATTGATGTATGCAATTTTAAAGTCATTTCTTGTTGCTCTACTTTTGTCTTCCTTGCTAATGGTTTGACCCAGAGAAAGGCACAACATGGTCATGCAAAGTCTTCTTTGTACAACTATTAGCTTAAATATATGAAAATTATAGGTTTCATTGTTTGTGTATCATCCCTATATTTTTGGTTGGTGGTCCAACATCATCTCTATCTATTCGAGCAGACGAGAAAACTCATGAGTTGTAAGGATTCAGTTGTTGTCGGTCCCTAGGAGCTTGTGTGGACCTACAATGACCACGAGAAGTGGCATAGAAACCTGTGGTGTAGTGTGCATTGAGCTATAACCTATTGTTGAGGTATTGTTCATTAAGGTCTATTGAGAGAATCTATGTCTACAACAAATTATTGTGTTGTGTATCGGTGGTGACCACTAGAAATTGAGGAAAAAAGAGGTGTGAATTTTTCCTGGAATGAATTATTTTGATTATTATTAGCATAGTAATTCTTGCAGTGAACCTGTGTTTGGAGTGGTCGATTTTGTGCTTTGAAGCAAAGCTATGTTTGGTATTGCATTATGTGCATGGGAAAATCAAGCGTTGAAGATGCTCAAACTCACGACCTCAATGACAGCGTGGTGTGGTGATTAGCATATCTCCCAACCTTGTTTAATGTGTTGTTTGGTGCAGTATTAAGCTGAGATTTAAATTGACTCATGAAATACGTTGATACCTGAGATAAGTGGAGTAACACCAACACATAAATTTTTTGTTGTTAATGCGCAATGATCCTGAATGGATTAACCATGTGGATAGAGCTTGGAGCCTGAAGCTATCATGAAAGTTGAATTTTCTAAAATCAAAGGCGATTGGCATGAAAACGTGTGGCTGGTCTTTGAGGCATTGTTAAGATTGTGTGTAAAACCATGGAAGATTATTGTAGAAGGATGTACAAAAGAATAATATCAAAGGTGAAGAGTTGATATGAGTTGTAGCATGCAAAGAATTTACGGGACGAAAAAGGAAAATTAAACACTTCTAGAGAGAACTGAAACAACTAAGGAGAATGATTCTAGCCATAGAACCAAATATAGATCTGAATTAGTTGGAAGAATTTGAAGAAGCACATGCAATAGTGAAATTTTAATCCCAGTTCTGCCATCTTTATCAGGTATAAATTTTAAACTTTGGGAAATAAAAATGGAAGGATTGCTTGGTTCAATATAGTTATGGAAATTTTTTCAAGAAAATTCTATAAACTCCAGTGATAAGAGTAGAGGTTCAGTAACATTGCTTCTTATTATATAAACATTGGATGAAAACATTTTTTCTATTATTTTTCTTGAATTTGGAAAATAGAAAAGTGAAAAAGTATTTTGGGATATTCTAGAGATGAAGCATGGTGCAAGGGATAGCAAGATGTCTGAAGAGTCACTTGAAGAAATTATAGAGAAAGTTACAGAAAAAGCGAGTGAAGGAATTGAAGAACTTAAAGTGAAATATGATAATGAACAACTTCCAAGAGAAAGTTGTTTCCAAATGTTGCAAGAAAAGAAAATCATAAATAAACTACTCAATGGAGTGGTAACCCAGGTTGAAGATCATTTGGATGAGCAAGATGAAACTGAGTAAAAATATTATAATGTAGAAAATAGTGAAGATTTGGAAGAAGAAGACAAAGTTATAAAGAACCCAAATTATGATGATTTTGTAAATATCACTAATGTTTACCACTGTGAAATTATTGGTAGTAGTTTGGAAGAAGCAATAGAAAAAGAAGAATATAACTCAGTTGTAATGTCTATCTATAATCAAGACTTGAAATTTGTTGAAAAAAACATGAATGAATCAATTGAAAAATAATTAAAAAATCTCAATGATGGAAGTTAACGTGTTGAAAAAGGAGTTGAAATGAATTGGAATAATCCTAGTTGTAACAAGGAGCAATATCATGTGTTCATGATTTAGAGTAAGAAGAAGAAGAATACAATTGAATACATCAAAGTTTCGAGCAATAAGTTCAAGAAAAAGTTTCATCAATATATTGTAGCAAATAAAGTCAAAATGAAATATTTTAGTCATGTTTGTAAGCTTAGCTAAGACTTAGATTAGGAAGTTAGTTAACATATGGGTCGTGATTAAGGGCAGGCGTCAGAGTAATAATAACAACCATTTTTCCCATGATGGTGAAAGTACAAGATGACTGCTCTATAGTCGTTGGTGATATTCGGTAGAAGTTAATAGTTGATAGGATTTGGTAGAAAGTAAATGACATAGATGAAACCTCTACAGATTCTCCCACAGACTTTATGTATAAATTATTATATTTGGAATGTATTGAACAAGTTTTTTTTTACATGATTCTCAAATAATCCATTTGTATGGAAACTATACATTAATACAGTCTGACTTTATTTGTAACACCAACTATTTAGAGTTTTTTTTTGCATTTGAGGACTATAAAAAGATGCCCTCCCTTCTTTCCATATTCATGTGTTGACTCAGTCTCTTCCCCATTATTTATCTAAATCTCTCAAACAACATATCCATTATTTCCTCTCTGTTTTGGTGTCTTACAGGATTTAAGACACCGCCCTCAATTTCTTTTCTATTTTTCTTCCATATGCAACCTTTATATGGGTCAAGTTCCCTTTTATGGTTTGAATCTCATCCTCCATAAATTTGTCTGATCTTCTTATTATTATTAATCCATGTATTTCAAATGAACCATGTCTCACTACTTCGCTACTCACTTCCTCCATAGATGGAGCATACAAAGGATGGTGTAATGCATCTGCCTTCTCGGGAATGTCGAGTAAATTAGAGGGCATAAGATGTGATCTTATCAACTTGTACTATTCCAGATATATTTTAATCATTTTCCATGAAAGTTAAATATGTTATACCTATATGCATGTGTGTTCCACAACATCTACTAAATTTTATATTTATATCAAACATCAGATATGAACTCTTTTAATATGAGTGAATTCTATATTGGAAATCTCATCAAGAAATTAGACATTTTCGTTTACAGTGATGGATAAGCCCTCATGAACAATTTTTTGATTTAGTTAAGTAGGATCTTGTGCTATCATTAATTGATATTTATTCCATTATCAACTATAATTTTACACAACAGTAGTACATGGCGAAAAAATAAGTTATCAAGAAGTTATGTGAATAGAAAAAGAATACAATCTTCACATGCATAGATAAAGAATATAAAGACTTATTTGATTGTAAATTCCCTAAATTAATGGATTTATGATCCTCACAATTTATCAATTTAGTGTCTATGTTAAATTATTAGATCCTCCATAGGTAATAACTTAGTTGGAGAATACTTGCATAAACTTGCAAGAATTGAGAAAATTTGGAAGGGAGAAAGAATTATGTATATTCACTAGTGATGAAAGAATCAATACAGAAAGGAGCCAAGTTAAGATTAAGTATATGAAACCACTAAAGTTAACTAATGTTCATGTATAGAAACACCCCCCCCCCCCATCCCCAAAAGAATAAATTTGGTGAGTATGATGCAAGATAGATGAGTCGCGGAAACAAGGCCATTTTAGGTACCCATGTATAATGCATGAAAGATGAAAGAGAGAAAACCTAGTGGAAACAAAAACCCACTCAAAATACACTGAAAAACTACAAGAAAATACAACTACTAGGTGGTTGTGCCCTGCACCCTGAGATGATCCCGTAGAAAGTGAAACTTTTGCTCAGTGAAATTCAAGTGAGAATGTTGGCAGTCTTCTTAGAACTGGGATAGTACTACATATTGATGATATCATCATGAATCAATCTTCTGATCTAGTGCACATGGATCTTGATATGTTTGTTCCATTGCACCTAAACTCGATGTTTGCAAAAATTTAGTGTACTCTAATCATCACACCATACAACATTCGAATGATTGAAAATTATACCAAGCTCGAAAAGTAAATGCAACAAAAAAATGGCATAAATGGAGGCATTGACAACTCATTAGGGGAATTTTGAGGTCTAAAATGGGTCTACTAAGGAAATTATAAAATAATAGTGGAAATAACAAAATAAGATTAGATTACATCATTAAATTTTAGAGGGAAAAAGACAAAAACTACTTTATCAACTCGTATTTTCAACTTATCTCCCTATGGGTTTACCCAAATTCCGAGCAGAAACACTCGTTGGATGCGGAAATTTATTCCTCATCCAAGGATTACCCAATTTCCATACTTTCGATGCACCCTGTTGTACGAAAAATGAGAAATACATGAAAAATGTGATTGCAATCATGTTGTTTCATGTATTTCTCATTTTTCATGTAGTAGGGTCTATCGAAATTATGCAACATGGGTAATAATTGGATGAGGAATTATATTTTGCATCCAATGAGTACTCCTGCTCGAAATGTGAGTAAAAATTAAGGAGATAAGTTTAAAATACAAGTTGAAAAAGTAGTTTTATTATTTTATTATTTTTTAATCTTTTTACTTTCTTACTTCAAAAATGGTGAATCATCCCCCATGGTTGAAATCATCATCTTGAATCCTATTGGTTGTTATAAAGTTTATTTTGGATGAAAAATTTCTTAGGAGGCCCATTTTGGACCTCAAAATTCCCCTAATGCCTCTATACTTGACATTTGTTGATTATAAAGCCATTGTAGTGTTCTTGTTGCTTGGCCAACGAATGGGGCCAGATCCCAAAATAAGTACATAGATGGAAGTGTACTCCTTGTTTGCAAATGGATCTAGAGGAACAAGGTTTATTTTCAGAAGTAGATGTATACACTCCCATGTTTAGATCAAGGATTGATTTTCCTTATCCATGGTTGCATGCCAATATGAAATCCTTGCAACTTCAACATTTTTTTGACAATCAGATACATGTAGTATATATGCATGTATGGGAAAGCTTTTCTATAGGGATGCATGCATGGATTTATGGATTCCTTCATGGATGAATGCATGGTTTTATATATGCCTCCTTGGATGCATTCATAAACATGCATTAATTTCTGGCTCAGGGTGCATGTGGGGTATCATCAAATTAAGACCTCATCAAATTTACATCATCAACATCATCATTAATAGAGGAATCAAAGTCATATTCTATGTTTTCAAAAGTAGTGTCTCCATCTATATAAAAGTATTCATAACTAGTATAGGAAGATATTCCCTCATGTGAAACATATTCGTTAATAGACAGGATAAAATTGTCATATGCAATAGCTTCATCGACAAAATAAGAAATGGATTCATCATGTGCAACACTATCTCGAGAATATTTGTCCACGTGGTTGAGGAATTCTTCACTAGTTTCACGACTACTATGATACATTGAGATCTCTATCTCCAAATGGTGTTCTTCTAGATCATCTTCATCACCATATAATCCTTGCAATGTGGTTCATATTTTATGTGGAGGTTACATATCTATTATTTGATAAAGAATATCATGAGATACATATAGACATAACATTCCATAAGCCATGTTAGATCTGATAATCCAAACAAACTTATCATCCATTCACATTGGTTTCGTCTCAATTACCATGAAAGTATGGTACAATAATTTTCTCCTAAGATGTAGCAAAATAATATGCATTCATTCATAGTAATTATATAAAGTGAGAATGGAATAATTTAGGAATTCCATTCTTTCACGAATTCAATTCTCTGGTAGTTTTCAACAATTTCAATCTCCCAATAGTTTACAATGATGTGATCTTCAATTCTACAAAAAATTGTCCATGCACCTTCGCTAGGCCCCTTGAAACTTTGATACCATGCTAAATTATTAGAACATGCACAAGTAACGACCTAGCTGGAGAATGATTGCATAAATTTGCAATAATTGAGAAAAAATTGAAGAGAGAATGAATTATGTATATTCAATAGTGATGAAAGAATTAGTACATAAAGAAAATAGGTTAATCTTAATTGCATGCAAGCACTAAAGCTAACTAAAGCTAAGTGTGATTTATGCTATGTTAATGTGCATGTACAACACATGCAAGTACTAAAGATAAAGCTAATTAATGTGAATGTCCACCAACAGTCTCCAAAGTATGCTACAATTGTGGTATCAATTAGGTTCATTAAGAATTTCTATTTAAAATTTAATAAATTATTAACACATATTTTAGGCAACCAATATCTAGTATAACCACCACCAAATGTCAAAGAGATTAATTCCCTTGTTATTTCTTAATGTGTCTAATGCGGACAACCTAATCTATGAATGAGTTTTTGTAATTGGTGTTAGATGACTTACTGAGGATGATTGATGAATGAAATTTAAAGGCATTTTTTTTTGCTCTACTTTTGTCTTCTCTGCTAATGGTTTGACCAGAGAAAGGCACAACATGGTCATGCAAAGTGTTGTTGTACAACTATCAGCTTGAATATATGACAATTCTAGGTTTCATTGTTTGTGTATCATCCCTATATTTTTGGTTGGTGGTCCAAAAACATCTCTATCGATTCAACATCATTTTGTTAGCGCTCAAATCTACCTTAGGCTGAAAAAGGGTAAAACTCAAGGCAACATCAAACCACGCTCAGCCTCGTAGCTAGCCCTACGAGGACAGGAGAGGGCTCTCTCCGGGTCTATCTCGGCAAAAGGTCTTCAAAGGGGCTGAGATGAATTATAATGGATATTGATTTTAGGCTGGTAAATAGATAGGAAGGGTTGTTTTAAATTTTTGGGTTTTCGTTGGAAAAATGGGAAAAATAATTTTGGGCTCGGGGATGAGGCCAGATCTTTGCAGAATTCGAGTTGGGGCAAGGTAGGCAGTAGTCTTGATGCTTTTTGATTATGTGTATGGATGGATCAGAATGACAAGGAGATGAAGAGGGCAAGGGAGAACAAGGATCCTCTCCAAACTGGCGAAAACATATAAAACTAAACAAATTCAAAGGCAGAGCACTGGAATCAATGGATTCTACCTCATTTACTCATTCATTTAGTTTCAGAAGCAAAAGAAGGGAATGGCATACATTAAAAATTAAAGAACTTACAAATAACTGAGAGAAACACACCATCAAAACTGAAAGCCACAAGAATCCCAACAGGTGCTGCAAAACCTCTGATCTTTCCTTAGCCAAAATGCAGAAAATATGTACAATAGTGTGCCAAACTTTTCCCAAGAGTCCAACCTGTCCAACCCTTGAAAATGATTGAGAAAATACATCATATAGACCATCCTAACCCCTTCCCATGCCTCTAGGGGTCGAATTCCTCCTTCTAGGAGCAGTTTCAACCAATTCTAAACAAGGAGCTAAAATCTAGGCAGCCAAACAACTTGCCTCTAAAAGGAAGGAAACTGATTCATTTACTTGATTTTCACTTTTTTGTGAGTGAATCATCTAGAATAGGTAAAAGTGAGTCAAAGTTACATTAAAACCACAAATTACATCAAGATAACTCAAAAATTACATCCACAATCAAAACTGGTCCAACTGGCCGAAATTCTGAGCTGGAAGATGAAAAATTAGCCAATTTTCTCTATGCGTCGCGCGCCTAAGCTCTATGCGTCGCGCGCCTTTCAGCCTATTTTTGGGGCACTTACCGGCATCAAATCAAGCTCATGATAGCTTTTTGGAAAGCCCTGGATGTCTGCTATCCAACCCAAGTGGAATTTCTCAATTTGGAGCTCATTTTCCCCTCCAAAACTTCATTCTCCCAGAAGTACTTCCTGCTGGTGCAAAAGGTGGCAGAAAGGTGGTTTTCATGGTGTTTTTGGCCCTTTTGATCATCCAGAACTTGATGAAATGCTTCAGCCATTTTTGAGCATGCATAAATTACCATGAAAAATCCAAAAATACAAATTTTTCCTCCAGAAAGTGTCCCAATCATAAGCGCGCGTCGTGATGCGCTACGCGTTGGGCGGAAAAACCTGTTTTGAGACCAAAATTTTCCAAAATGACAAAAACTTCTCCAAATTTGCTGAAATTCGGAGCGAAGATCCCTCATCATGCCTCATGCTCAGCCAATGAAGCCTCGGCCAAGATACGGAGTGGATCAGGCCTCTTTCGCCATTTTAGTGCTTTGCTCAACCTTGCCTTCAGGATCTTCATTTTAGCTTTGCAAACGTGATTACGGGCCCAATAATGATTTTTCATATGACGGAACATGTCTTTGTCTCTATTGGCCTTCGCCAATAACTTCTCCAGATGAATGTTAACATGCGTGAGGTAGGTCTCTCGATCAACCGGTGTCATGTCACCTAGTCTCTTCCGGGCCAATGCACGGTCTTCCCGGATTTGCCGCAACTCTATGAGCGTGTGTTGATGACGAAGGCGAGACCCCTTCCACACCATGTGGAGATAGTACTCGCGCTGCTGATGAAGTTAACGAGACCCCTTCCACCCCGGGTGGAGATAGTACTCGTCGTGATGCTGCAAACAAGGCTCTGGCGCCTCTCTGATATGTAACGGCCACTTTTATGAGATCTCCTTGACACATTTAGCTCTGCGGTTGATGAAACACTGTCCTGCTCATACCCCTGCTCATAAGGTGAATCTGTCTCTGACATGATGCTAAAGTATGACAAATATATGTTGATATAGGTATGGTAAAAACAAGAGTTCAGTATATGCCAAATGTGTCACATATGCAATACAGTGCTATGGGAAAAAACCACAGTGATAAAGTACTGTCAAGTGTGGGGACAACCACTGTTTGAGGGGTTTAGGGATATGGGCAATTTACAAGTGATATAGGAAAATAGTGATAGTGAGGATTTTTGGGAATGGGAATGGGTGAAATGACAAAATGTAAGTGAAATCTAAGGCATCATCCTTGAATGTTGTGGCAATTTAAAATTTTGTCAATGGAGGAAAGGGATAACAAGTGATAAATTTAGAGTTTTACCACATGGGAACAAAGGGAATGAAGGATGTGAAATAGTGGGATAACAATGGAACTGTGGTATAATAACAGTGATCACAGCAGTGAGGAAAATGATATAATGATAGCAGTGATAAAGCATACATAACAATGGCATAAGAGTGTTTTGGCAAATGCAAGTTTTTGACACCAATTTCAAATGACAATCATCACTCCTCAAACCCTATGGAGCGAATTTTGAAATGAATATAGGGTTTACGTTTCACCATAACAAACACTTGTTTTCTCCACATTTGAAACACCATAGCATATCCATGAATCAATGAGAAGGCGTGAATAACTTACTTGAAGGAAAATGAGGCGATTTGGCACAAATTTGGGTGAGGGAGTGAAGTTTTCTGGCCTTAGGGCTCTATGTGCTGCGTGCATGCCCAAAGCTCCGCACGCTCTCTATGTGTCGCACGCATGTAAAAATACAAAGGCAATTGATTCCCAGTGCGTCGCGCGCTCCCTATGCGCCGTGCGCTACTTGTATGCGCCGCGCGCACTGGCAATTCACCTCCTCGGCTTTCAAAACAAGATTTTCGCCCTTCAACACTTCAATTTGATATTTTCTTTGAAAACTTGTGAATATAACTTGTTTCCAATGGTTTATATAGATTGATAAATATCTCACAAGAATTGGATTTGAAAATTTGAAGAGTTTGGGTGAATTTCTAGCTTGATGGCTCAATGCGTCGCGCGCTCTTTGTATGCGCTGCGCGCTACATAGTGCATTTTGCAGGAGGATGTTGGACGCCTTCCCGGTGTCCAAATTGGGTGTGTGATAGCTCGTTGGAAAGATATTTTATTCTAATTTCCAAAACAAGTGAAATTGTTGAATTTGGAGTTCATTTACCCTGTCAAAAATCAAATCTCCCAACACTACTTCCTGTAGGTGCATCAATTCTCCTGAGGAAACGGTATTCTTAACATTTCTCCAAAACCATTATACCTGTGTAAAACTTGAAGGAGGTTTTTCTTCCTTGGCATGTTTTGTACAAAAACCTCTCTCATTTTTATAAAATTCATCTTTTATGTCTCTCAAACATCATTTGAGTGAAACCTATCCCGATGTGTGAAACAAGGGATTTGTCGAAATGAAGCAAAATGAAGGGGATAAGGGGCTTCTAAATTCTTGGGGAAATTTTAGGAAGTAGGGAGGGATGTTAGGAAGCAGGGGAAAGTGGAATCTTAGAGATTGAGTGAGGAGAAGGGGTCCAAAAGGGAAAAACACAGGCCTAGCCTAGAAAATTGCCAAGTTGTGGCAAGAAACTAGGGTTTGTGCAAAAATGAGGAATTTGGGGGATCTCAGTGATGGGAAGTGTTTAATTAGGTGAATTAATGATAGGGGAAGGTGTATGAACATCGGGATACAAGTTTTTCGATGATTTGACCATCCAAGAGAAATTACCTCCAAAACCCTAGGAGAGGGAAATGGACCTTACCTAGGCACAACTGAAGCATGAACAAGATGTAAAATGACTCAATGGAACTTGACATGATGATGACAACCCTCTGAATGATGGTACACTCAGCTGAATGGTGACATGGACCGACATTTGGACAACTTTGACAAGAGTAAAAGCAACCCCTAGACCTAATGCCTAGTGACCAAATTTTGCTTGAAGACTCATTGAAATGACAAAATTTGACCTTGACACCTTAAAATCACTTTGTAAGAGCATGTTTGATCACTGAAGGAAAGTTGCAAAGGCTGACTCTAACATTGGCTCCAATGGGGATGGTAGCTCCTTGGAGGTGCCAAGAACGGCAGATCTTTGGGAGAGCAGACCAGTGCCTTATCCATTGGGCAATGGAATCAAAAACTCAAACTGGAATGCATGACTGAAAATTGATGACTTGATGACACAAATTGACTCTCATTCAACTAAAAACTGACTCGATACTTAAACACAACTGACAAACTGGAAAAGATGCTCAAAGTAGAGCTTATTCAATACAACCTACTCTAATTGTTCTTTTCATCACCTGATCAAGTGAAATGAAACAACCAATGCAACCATGTAAGCATGCTGGCTGCTATCTTAATTCTCCGCAAGTGCTTGCTTATGAACAACAAGAAATAACTACTGAAAGGCAACTCCCATGGAAACTTTGAACCAAGTGGACTGCTGATAAACTTGCAAAGCATGAATTGACTGGATGACTTCAAGAATACTGCGAAAGGATCTTCATACACATAGCTACTGATTTCCATTAACACATCACTGCTCCGATCCAGATAATCTCCATACCTTAATCTTAAAATTTTTCTCACCTCTATGCTGTCTTTCTTTGGTGATTGCAGCAAGCTGCCAAAAGGATCCTGAATTTCGTGAATAACCAAACACTGTTGCTGATTACAAACAGAACAAAAGTCTCCTTCATCAATCTCCTCATATGACTGCAAACCTTGATGAGCGCTTTGTAATGAAAAATCTGTTAAACAAGAGAATGAAGGCGACCTTTGAATAAGATTATCATCAACATTCTTTTCCGGCACATGGTTAGCTAATGAAGGAAAACTTTTACAAAAAACATCATCCAACACATGAGCAATAGGATCATCAAAAACTTGAGAAGACTACTGCAATGTATCCATTGAAACGGCCTGACATCCTACTGGCTTTTCATCTTTTTCTTGAGAGATTTTACGAAGATTCTGCCTTATAAACTAAAATGCTTCGAAACAAAAGGGTATAGAATTTTCCTGCATCATCAAATCATGTATTTCATCTTCCACACCTTCATCTGTAATCTGACCTTCAATTTCATTTGGTGGCTGCAAATCTGATGCTAGGGAGGGTTTTGTATCAAAAATGATTTCATTGATTATTTCAGAAGAAGATCTCTCATTAACAACCAGCTCAAGAATTTTGCTATCTGTCTCATCCTCAACATTGAAATTGAAAGATTGTTGATTTCCTACAAACTGCTCATTTGAAGATTTACTATGCAATTTTCCCTTCAAAAACTGAAATGATTCAAAACAAAATGGTACGGAGTCACCTTGTATCATTTGATCACATGTACCAGCTTCCATGTCCTCATCTGCAACTTGAAAATCAATGGCTTTCGAGGGCTGAAAATCTGAATATGAGAAGTCTTGAACAAGGTTTTCATTGCGCTCAAGATGGTCCAGATCAAGACTTGTTGACATTTGATTTATGATTGCATGGTAGTTGTCTCTGATGAACTGAAATGAATCAAAACAAAAAGGCAAAGATCCTTCACTTACTTCAAAATTTGCTGCACTTTCCTCATCATTGTCATAGCTGATATGCATTGGTTGATCACTGTACTCAAGCTGCTGAAAGTGAACTTCCTCCTCGCACAAACTAGCTGCTGATTCGTCTGCAAGATTAGCTTCTGTTTGGAGAACATAATCATCATCATACTGATCAAACTGAGGCAAATCATCAGTATACAACACATCATCAAGCATACATGTCATATCAACAGCTCTCTCTTCTTCAAGATGATCTATAAAACAATCACTATGACAACTGGGATAAGGAACAAAATGTTTTGGATCAGCAACTTGTTCTTCCTCAATCAGCGAGCCATGGGCTTCAACATTATACTCATTCTTTGTGGTTTTATTTTGTATCATCTCTTCTACTACACCTACCAACATGTCAAGCTTTACCTCTAGAGATGTCGATTTCTCTGGATCCATGTTTTTCATCTCTTCTTCCTTCAACTTTGCCCTCCGGATCAACAAATGAGCCTCTACATTCACTGCCTTGTTCTGCATTTCGTGAAGTGTTGCAATATTCTTTTCTCTCAGCTGAAACTCCATTTCCGGATCAAAGGCACCCGGGTAGTGCAAGAGAGCAGATCTAGGAGAAGGTCTTATATCAGCTGGCATCGAAAAATATACTTGGTTAAATCTGGCAGAAAATTGTTGTACTGTCTCCCCTGGCAGTCTTTTCAGCTGGTTATACTCTTCTATAATAAGGAAAGGATTCTGTCCGATCACCCACCTGTCAAGGAAAACTTCGACGAACTGCTGGAAATCTGAGATGCTCGCATCAGGCAAAGCTTTGAACCAACTCTTCACTTTGCCTTGCAAAGAAAGAGCAAAAAGCCTAATACTAACATCTTCGTCATCAACTTCAAAAAGATCTAGAAAAGTCTCAACATTCTGCACATGTTGCTCAGCGTTGACATTGTTACATTCACCATCAAATATTGGTAGATATAGGTCATAATTTGCAGGAAAAGCATGAAGAACAGAAGGTAAAACAAGAGGTTTGTACCGATCTGGAATTTTACAAGGTGTAGGGGTATGTACAAGAGCTGTGGGATCAGTTTTGTTTTCTTTAGGCTCATCACTCTGAAGAGAGTCATCATAATATGTGGGAAAAGTAAGGAGGCCAGGATCAAAGGGAAACTCAGCATTTACACTTTTTGAATGGGTCGAGTGAAGATTTTGATCACCTTTATCATACAACAAATTTTGAAAAACTTTCAGGACAGCTTCAAGACCAGCGAAGAAGTAATTTACAAGAAAGCAGATTAGATCCTGAATACCATTCCACTTTAGATACCTAAACTTTGTGTAAGATCCTTCCATTTTCTCAGAGAAAGAGTCAGTCCTCCAGACTTTGAATTGGAGTCACCAGGTGAATGATTTCAGCCTTCTTATGTCTGATCGTTGTCCACCATCAACCATCAGATCTGAACTTGATACACGTACTGGGGGAATTCGCAAATCAAGGGGCACATTCACAAGCTAAACCGGAGATCGACTGAAGCAGCTTTTATCTACTATGCACTCGCAGAGCAAGAGCAGTTCGAAGGCTACCTGGCGTGACTTCAGACTCCATCTATAGCAAATGACAGTAATAAGCAAACCATTTTCTTCCCCAGTATGGTCGCCACTATGTTAGCGCTCGAATCTACCTTAGGCTGAAATAAGGTAAAACTCAAGGCAACATCAAACCACGCTCAGCCTCATAGCTAGCCCTACGAGGACAGGAGAGGGCTCTCTCCGGGTCTATCTCGGCAAAAGGTCTTCAAAGGGGCTGAGATGACTTATAATGGATACTGATTTTAGGCTAGTAAATAGATAGGAAGGTTTGATTTAAATTTTTTGGGTTTTTGTTGGAGAAATGGGAAAAATAATTTTGGGCTCGGGGATGAGGCCAGATCTTTGCAGATTTCGAGTTGGGGCAAGGTAGGCAGTAGTCTTGATGCTTTTTGATTATGTGTATGGATGGATCAGAATGACAAGGAGCTGAAGAGGGCAAGGGAGAACAAGGATCCTCTCCAAACTGGCGAAAACATATAAAACTAAATAAATCCAAAGGCAGAGCACTGGAATCAATGGATTCTACCTCATTTACTCATTCATTTAGTTTCAGAAGCAAAAGAAGGGAATGGCATACATTAAACATTAAAGAACTTACAAATAAATGAGAGAAACACACCATCAAAACTGAAAGCCACAAGAATCCCAACAGGTGCTGCAAAACCTCTGATCTTTCCTTAGCCAAAGTGCAGAAAATATGTACAATAGTGTGCCAAACTTTTCCCAAGAGTCCAACCTGTCCAACCTGTAGAATGTCTTATAAATTACATCATATAGACCATCCTAACCCCTTCCCATTCCTCTAGGGGTCGAATTCCTCCTTCTAGGAGAAGTTTCAACCAATTCTAAACAAGGAGCTAAAATCTAGGCAGCCAAACAACTTGCCTCTAAAAGGAAGGAAACTGATTCATTCACTTGATTTTCACTTTTTTGTGAGTGAATCATCTAGAATAGGTAAAAGTGAGTCAAAATTACATTACCACCACAAAATTACATCAAGATAACTCAAAAATTACATCCACAATCAAAACTGGTCCAACTGGCCGAAATTCTGAGCTGGAAGATGAAAAATTAGCAAATTTTCTCTATGCGCCGCGCGCCTGAGCTCTATGCGTCACACGCCTTTCAGCCTGTTTTTGGGGCACTTCCCGACATCAAAATCAAGCTCATGATATCTTTTTGGAAAGCTATGGATGTTTTCTATCCAACCCAAGTGGAATTTCTCAATTTGGAGCTCATTTGCCCCTCCAAAACTTCATTCTCCCACAAGTACTTCCTGCTGGTGCAAAAGGTGGCAGAAAGGTGATTTTCATGGTGTTTTTGGCCCTTTTGATCATCCAGAACTTGATAAAATGCTTCGGCCATTTTTGAGCATGCATAGCTTACCATGAAAAATCCAAAAATACAAATTTTTCCTCCAGAAAGTGTCCCAATCATAAGCGCGCATCGTGACGCGCTACGCGTTGGGCGGAAAAACCTGTTTTGAGACCAAAATTTTCCAAAATGACAAAAAATTCTCAGAATTTGCTGAAATTCAGAGCAAAGATCTCCCATCATGCCTCATGCTCAGCCAAGGAAGCCTCGGCCAAGATTCAGAGTGGATCAGGCATTTTTCGCCGTTTCAGTGCTTTTCTCAACCTTGCCTTTAAGATCTTCATTTTAGCTTTGCAAACGTGATTACGGGCCCAATAATGATTTTTCATGTGACAGAGCATGTATTTGTCTCTATTGGCCTTCGCCAAAAACTTCTCTAGATGAATTTTAACATGTGTGAGGCAGGTCTCTCTATCAGCCGGTGTCATGTCACCTGGTCTCTTCCAGGCCAATGCACGGTCTTCCCGGATTTGCCGCAACTCTATGAGCGTGTGTTGATGACGAAGGCGAGACCCCTTCCACACCATGTGGAGATAGTAATCGTGCTGCTGATGAAGTTAACGAGACCCCTTCCACCCCGGGTGGAGATAGTACTCGTCGTGATGCTGCAAACAAGGCTCTCGCGCCTCTCTGATATGTAACGGCCACTTTTATGAGATCTCCTTGACACATTAACCTCTGCTGTGGAATCACTGTCATACCCTTGCTCATATACTGAATCCGTTTCTGACATGGTGCTGAAATGTGTTTAACAAGTATATGCTTGGTTGATTAGAAAATGGGCAATTGGTGTGTTTTGTTTCAACCCCCAAATGATCACATATATACCAAAGTGCTATAAGAAATACCACAGTGGAAAAGGACTGTCAAATGAGTTTGAATAGAAGAACAATCACACTTCACTCTTTTTGGGAATTATGGAATTTGGAGATTTTACAAGTGAATAGGAATGAGGGTAGTGATGTGAGAAATTTATTAGGAACAAGAGTGAAAATGAAAAGGGAACATATATATGAGCCAAGTGAAATCAAGGACAAAGAAACAATCCTTGCATGTCATGACCATTAGGCTTTGTCGATAGAGAGATGTGGGAGTAAGTAATAGGGTTTGGGAACTTAAAACATGGGAATGAAATGGTATTAGGGATATGGGATAATGAATATAGGATAGGGACTGTGGTAATATTGTGACAAGTATGAAAGCACGATGAGAGTGGACAAATAGTTCAAACACCAACAATATCACCAACACTTCTTTCAAAACCCTATGGAGTGAATTTGGCAATGAATATAGGGTTTACATTTCACCATATTAAACACTTATTTTCTCCTCATTTGAAACACCATAACATAGCCATGAATTAATAAGCAAGCTTGGATGACTTACTTGCAGGAAAATGAAGTGATTTGATGCGAATTTGGACGAAGGATTGAAGTTTTCTGGCCTTAGGGCTCTATGCGCCGCGCACATGCCCAATGCGCCGCGCGCTCTGTGTGCATCATGCGCGTGCAAAAATAAACTGGCTATTGATGCCCAGTGCGTCGCACGCCACTTGTATGCGCCGCGTGCACTGCAAACTCACTTCCACAGCTTCAAAACAAGATTTTCGCCCTTCAACACTCCAATTTGATCTCTGCTCTGATTTTGAGCATATCTCTTGTTGCAAATGGGTTAAATAGCTATGAAAAAGTTTCACAAACATTCTTGAAACATTGAAAATTGAGTTGATTTGAGCTTTTTTAGAGAAAATGACAAAAATTAGTGTTCTGGCCCAATGCGCCGCGCTCACTTTTCTATGCGCCGCGCGCTACATAGTGCATTTTGCAGGAGGGTTTTGGAGGCCTTCCCGGTGTCCAAATTGGGCGTGTGATAGCTCGTTGGAAATATATTGGAGTCTAATTTCCAACCCAAGTGGAATATTGTAATTTAAAGTTCATTTACCCTGTCAAAAATCAAATCTCCCAACACTACTTCCTGCAGGTGCATCAATTCTTCTGAGGCAACGATATTCTTGACATTTCTCCAAAACCATTACACCTGTGTAAACAGTGAAGGAGGTTTTTATTCCTTGGACTTTTTTGTACAAAAACCTCTCTTAGTTTTCCAAAATTCATCTTTTATTGCTCTGAAACATCATTTGAGTGAAACCTATCCCGATGTGTGGAACAAGGGATTTGTCGAAATGAAGCAAAATGAAGGGGATAAGGGGCTTCTAAATTCTTGGGGAAATTTTGGGAAGTAGGGAGGGATATTAGGAAGTAGGGGGAAGTGGAATCTCAGAGATTGAGTGAGGGGAAGTGGTCCAAAAGGGCAAAACACAGGCCTAGCCTAGAAAATTGCCAAGTTGTGGCAAGAAACTAGGGTTTGTGCAAAAATGAGGAATTTGGGGGATCTCAGTGATGGGAAGTGTTTAATAAGGTACATTAATGATAGGGGAAGGTGTATGAACATCAGGATACAATTTTTTCTAATGATTTGACCATCTAAGAGAAATTACCTCCAAAACCCTAGGAGAGGGAAATGGACCTTACCTAGGCAAAACTGAAGCATGAACAAGGCGTAAAATGACCCATTGGAACCTAAGATGATGATGAAAACCCTCTGAATGATGGTACACTCAGCTGAATGGTGACATGGACTGACATTTGGACAACTTTGACAGGATTAAAAACAAACCCTAGACCTAATACCTAGTTACCAAATTTTGCTTGAAAATTCACTGAAATGACAAAATTTGACCTTGACACCTTGAAATCACTTGGTAAGAGCATTTTTGATCACTGGAGGAAAGCTGCAAAGACTGAAACTAACATGTTTCTAGTACCGGTGCGTTCATGGTAAAACGCACCGGTGCGTTGACACCTGGTGCACACACCGATGAGAAAAACATCCGTAACAACCTCTAGTTGCCCAATATTTTTTAAGTGTGTTGAAATTCTATTAGAAGCTCTGCCAAAACCTTCGTTACTGAAAAAATATGTTGTATCAAATGTTTTTTTGACAATTTTGGCCTATTTTATAACCTCCGCTAGAGGGCCTTTTCCTTGTAGTGCCTCTTGAAAGTTATACCTGTCTTTGGCGCTACTGCTACAACGGTCTTCTCCTGGTGACGAAATATCCTTCTTGGAGGTCTAGAGCCTTCAGCTTGCAATTGTGAGTTCCTCTCTTCATAGAGGACATTCACCATCCCTGACATGTCCCAGAAATCCTTTCTGAAGCTTTCATATTTTTTCAATCTTCTAGACTCTCCTCCTAGAGACATGCTTACTAAAGTCTCATAAATATCTGGAGGTGAAACTTGAGGTGGAGATTGTGGAAACTCTAGCCTCCTTCTCCTTTTTCCAACTTGGGAATCTGCACCAACAAGTTTTCCTTCTCCTTGTTCCAACTTGGGAGTCTGCACCAACAAGTTTTCCTTCTCCTCTCCGGAGTTTCAACCTTGTAAGCATTTTCACCTTGAAAATAGTCAAACCCTCTTTGCACAAAGCAACACAAGCTAACAATAAACCTATATCTCTGATACCAACTGATTTTAATGGAGGATTATTACTAAATGCTCTGCCAAGTCCCCCTTCAGAATATAAACATCCTTGCTTCTTATGTGCATAAGATTTGTACTGAACATTAGGTTATTCCAATAGTTTCTTTTAAGTGTATTTCTTAAGGTAATTCCATGAACAAATTTTAAAACATGAAATCATCAAAAACTAAATGGAAAGATGCATCAAACAACAATACACAATCCATTGTTGAAGGAGTTCACCCCTCCTGGGCTACATCTCCTTGAATTAGCTTTGAAGGCATGATTCATTCTCATTATGCTCAAGTTTTCAACATGAAGAGTATATCAAAGTGCTGAAATGAAATGGTAAGTTTCTCCTACAAAGAAAAAAATCCTACAAATTTTCTTTTACCTTGCACTTGTTGACCTACAGTCAAGCATGCAACTATCAGCAACACATGGGAATCTTGCATCAAGAACCCTTACTCAAATTTGAAAGAGCATCAACATGTACTAAAAAATTGCAAGTACATAGTTAATATTTTTCTCTAAAACACATAAAGAGAAAAGATGAGAAATAGCTACAACAATGCTGCAAAGGTTGTTGCTGCAAACATATGCATGCTGGAAGACCCTTGCAAGATCATATCGATCTCAAAGTCCTCCAAGAACTTGTTCAACACACTGGTTGTCCATAGCACCCATAGGCTTCAATTTGCTAGAAACCCATCCAAATTTCCTCAAATGGTTTGAATGAACTCAGAATGGCCAAGAATGGATATCTAGCCTCTTCTTTCTCTTCAATTGGTCTCCAGGTGAAGCAAATATGGCCTAACCCTCTGGTGGCCCTAGCATCCTTAAAGTTCAACCTGAAAAAATCCCATCTATAAGTGCTCCATTTCTTCTGAAACCTGCACCATTGAGTCCATAATGGCCAAGTATGGTTACCTAGCCTCTGCACCTCAATTGGTCTCCAGGTGAAGCAGATATGGCCTAACCCTCTAGTGGCCCTAGCATCCTTAAATTTCAACATGGAAAAATCCCATCTAGAAATGCTCCATCGCTTTTGAAACCTGCACCATTGATTCCATAATGGCCAAGAATGGTCATCTAGCCTCTTTCTTCACCTCAATTGGTCTCCAGGTGAAGCATATATGGCCTAACCCTCTAGTGACCTTGGGAATACTTAAAGTTCAAGCTAGAAAAATCCCATCTATAAGTGCTAAATTACTTCTGAAACCTGCACCATTGAGTCCAGAATGGCCAAAAATGGCTATCTAGCATCTTCTTGTGCTTCAATTAGTCGAAAATTGCCTTAGTTCTGACTCTTGCCAGTTTCACCTAGAAAAACTCCACCAAATTTGGCAAACTGCACTTAGTTGGAGTTAAACTGGAAATTTTGCTGAATTTGGTAGACTGTCAAGTTAATCTGGTTTAACTTTAATTAAGCTCATTATGCTAATTAAGCGTGTTTAGCGTTTTAAACTGCTCTTAGTGGTAATCTGGATTTAGGCGCATTAATGGAGTTTAATATTTAATTAAACACGTTTAATTATTAACTTCACACTTATGGTTTAAGCTTTGCCCTTTGGTCACGCGTTGAGGTCTTATGGTTCAGGGGCTGGCAGCCACTTTCCCCCGCCATACCATATGGTAAGGTTCAAATATATGCGGCGACATTAATATATTAAGAACCATTGTGCAGGCGGAACGATAAGACATGGCATTTGCTTGTGGGAGGTCGTAGGGTCGAACCTCGGTGCGTCTACCCTAAAATTTTGACCAACGATTATTAGGGCACATGGTGGCCTTTGGGCTTTCCACTTGTCATGACCTAATTGGCCCAACTCAACGCTAACAACAAATAAGATGTCGACACTTGTCATCCACTGAATGGTCCTCCTATGGGATTATTTTGAGAATATTCCAAGGAGTATTCCTTGGAATATTCCTTTTTTCGGACTATACTGTACAGATGCCTAGTCAACATCTCTGTCATCCTTGCACAAAATTTGCATGTTTAGCAAAGTGAACATATCGTGTTTCCGGGTGCATACAGAATCCATTTCGTGCAAAACGAAGTGTGTCGGAATCAATATGGTGAGCACTACGCGGTCTTTCAGGTTTTGTGTCATTCTGAGAACTTTGATTTTTGACCTAAAATTTGAGCTCCTGATCAAGTATCAAAGCGTTGGAATTTGTAAGGAAAAAAGGCATGGGTAGCCTATTATAAACATGCTCCAACCAAACACGTGGATACACCCAATATGAAGAAAAATAAAGGAGGACTCTTTCAAATATTATCCTCACTACCAATACGAAATTAGTCGTACATGATAATATGAAACCATGAAATATTAAAGGATGCCCACATGTGAAATGATAAAAGAAGTAGATAAGAGAAATAATCCTAAGATTGTGGAACTAATAGCCAATAATAAATCATGCTTCAAGTATGATTTTGGGGTAATAGTGCATTAACTTGTTATGCTTAACATTCAATGTCTAGTTAGAGCAACATTCATAATAGAGTGAATAAACATAATTAAGATATACCAACAACAAATTTACTTAAATAAATATAATGATTATATATATATGAAGGGAGGTTTTCAAACTCATCCCTAGAATCCTCCTATTACAAAAATAAAATAAAATCACAATAAATTAAAATTTGTATAAATATTATTCTAGTATATTTGTACTAGTAATTTCCAACCATCAAATCAACTCAAGAAAAAGAAAGAAAGATGAACAACCTCATATTAAATTCCCAGTGAATTCTTCCTCTTGATAAATATTCAAATAAGCTTGGAGGGATCTCCCGAACAATCAATAACTTCTTCTTCTAGTATTTACAACCTGCATCACTAGCTTAACCCTTGGTTAGGGCGCCTTCTTGATTATCCCATCATATTTATTAAGCATCCTTTAACTAACACTTAGAAACACTTTAGACCAGGAAACATGTCCCAAAGTAGTCTATTTACCCATAACACGCCTCTTTTCTTCATGATGAGCACCTCATTAATGTCCTTCTGACACTTATGTTTTAACTTGTTTTTGAAAATATAGGTCAATGCCAACCCTTGAGAAACTTAAATTATAGTTGTTTTTGTATAATCAATAATGGTCAACCTCATAAAAACTTAAGGTTACAATTATATTTTGACGATTTCTCCTTTTTTTAACCCCTCACACTAGGATAAACCCTTCCATTATCAAATATATTCTTGAAAAGATGGTGTTATCTTCTTTTGACTTGAGCACTCCCTTCATATAAATTCTTTCATTCCTTTTTTATGCATCCATCATGTTAATGAAGTAGTATTTGAAAATGTCAAAGATATCTCATACTTATGCCACTATGGGTGTTCTCCAAATTTTCTCTTGAAAGACTCCAATAGTACAACCAGCTCCACGTGGGGACTACACTCCTTATTGGGGTGCAAGAGAACTCCATAATCTCTATTATACCTGTGAGGTCAATAAAAGTGTTAGCCATCCATGATGGGATGGATCCAAAACTTCGCATCCATACCATACAATACAAATGTTTGGAATTTCAATTTACTACAAAATTTTAAAGGTGTAAGAATGTCTATCTAACTACTGATTCTCAAGGAACATTACAAATAAATGCATGGACCCAAAATGTCTTTGAAGGGAACATATAAATGAAACCTATTTCTTGTGAACACCAAACTCATTATTCCTACCTTGATATGTAACTACAAGATGTAATTCCAAGTAAAATAATAAAACCAATGTAACTACAACATCATCTCATCAATAAAATGAGACCTTTGTTTGTGTTTGGGACAAACCAAAATGAGGCCACATCAAGCATTATGAAATCATAGATTGGAATCTCAATCATTATGTGGTTGAAAAATGATCTAGGTGGATATTGGTTGCCACCCACCTATTCCACCTAGACCTCCATTTGATTTCATCAGTTTCATTGATTATAGCATCATTTCCTATTTTTAGTAGTTTTTTGGATCCACTTCCAAAGTTGTTTTGACCCCCTAAATAACATTTTTTAAGTCCGCAAAATGCCCATATATGTATACATGGGTGCTGGTATGAGATTTTTTAGCGTAAGAAGTCACTCCTTGACTGCTTAAGGAGTAAGCCTTACACATCATAGTTCATTTCAAATTTTAAAGGGGTTGTTTGTGTGGTGGGATGGATTTCTCAAATATTTTGAAATGATTTAATGTTATTTAAGAATTTCATGCATTTGGAAATCTTTGGAAAGTATCAATTGTGTGGGTAAAAGGTAGTATAGGGAGCAGAGTATACAAGTGGAAGAAGATGGATAGCTAGTACCTATTCCAGGAAACATTCCTATCCTAAATCAGTGACACAACTATGATGATGGTTCTTTACACAAACTCTGTTTATGGAAAGTAAAACAACATTCAGAAAATAGATTGCATGTATAAAGTATTCCACAAATCCTTTATGAAATATTCACTCAAATGGTCTATTACACACATATAACTTGCAGAAAACTGAAAGTAGATAATTTACTGTTAAATCCTTTAACAGATTCTCACTCACACTTTACTAGTTGCTGTAATTCATATTTTAGAAGAAATTAACAAAGAAAATATACACACCACACATTAGATGTTTCTTGAGTCACAAAATCCTCCATCTTGAAGCAAAAAGGGTTTTTTATTATATTCAGTCATTAGGTAGACTAACATCCAACCAAGAAATAGTATTTAAAAGTGCTATATATAGCAAGAGACGAACCAAATCCATCTCTTCTAAAAAGAAGGAAAAATTAATTCTAACATAACATATGTGTCAAAAGACATTACATCTTTATCTCCTCGAAATATAACAAAAAGGACAGATGGAGAAAGAAGAAGAGAATAATTCTGGGCTGGAATGTTGAGTGTGTTGTCATGCTACTTGTTTTTTTGCTGAATTATCTCCTTGTGTCTTGGGTCTTTAATAACCATGAAGTTTCATTTAATAAGACCTCCAACAACCTCATAACCACCTCTCACCATCACTTGTATTATCCATTTGGTTATGGGTTCTTATGGATCCTTAACTAGCTCGAAAAACTTGCTGATAGGTGTCAAAATTCAGTTAAAACAGGTGTTGCCGGAAATTTCGATAAAAACCTGTAACTGCGCAAAATCTGGAATGCTACCAAAAATTCTGGTAGCACCCTGTTTTGTTTTTCAAATTACACAGAAAATGCTGAAAATTCTGTGCTGACTTGTATTCCACGACACCTAGGCTGCTATTCAAAATTTGTAACTGATAAGAAAAAAGGGATTAGTACCAAAAACCTTTTTACCTTTCCTCTAAGTGTGCTGCAACTTCAGCCAGTTTATCTAAACCAGTTTTTCCGTCAGCGACTGATATTCTGGATCTGGTTTCTCTTTTAGTTGTCTCCTTGACAGGGTCTTTGTCCTCCTTAGACCCTTTTGTGTTTTCCTTCTTTTTAAGGGCTCTAAGTGTTGTTCTGAAGGGGTTGGGTTCTTTATTTTCTTCATGGATTTTTCTATTTTCTCTGTCTTTGAACCTTCAGGATTCCCTTCAACATCAATGACTTCTGTCATTAGGCTTTTATTGAGAAGAGCCTTGGATTTAAGACTAAAATTATTGCTCTCTCTTTTATGTCTCTTTCTGGTTCTAGCAATAGGTTAACTTCTTCCTTCTTCTTCTTGCTGCTGATTTCATATCCAAAATCCTTAAGGAGTTCTTCATCTGATGGTGTGGGTTGATACTCCTTATGTAACTTTTTCTGAATATGTGCTTCCAAAATTTCCGGTAGCACCTGTGCTTTTGACTTATCTTATGTTGTAGACGTTCCTCTTCTGGCTCTAGTGTATACATTTGGAAATGGAGGAGCAGGGGGTACTATCTTCATTGACTTGGGCTTGCTTGCTGAGGAGCTCTCTCCTTTTTCCACCTTTCTTTCAACTTTGCCTACAGAAACTTTCTCTTTCTTGCCCTTGGCCTTGTATGAGTGTTTTCTTTCTGGGAATTTTTTTTTTTCTTCTCTTTGCGGGCCGAGGGTTTGACTGTGGAATTGGAGGTGTAGGTGTAGGTTGGCCTACCCTATAGAATAGAAAGTGGTCCCAAGTCTGGTTTCTCTTCCTCAACTCTTCTTCAACCAGAACTTTGATCAAAGCTTGATGGTACAAGCTATACTCAGAAACATCATTATGGATCTGAACCCTTGATGACATCTTGTTCAGTCTTTTCAACAAGAAAAATGGCAGATTCAATGTCTTCATCCCTGCAATATGAAAAAGAAACCTCATGTGATAGAGGAATACCACTGTATACCTCATTTCACAACTGAGGTATATCTTGATAAGCTTGATAGCTTCTGCCCAGTCATTCTTAAGATAACTCCTTGGGATGCCTTTTGCCTAGTTTGGATCTCTATGAGCATCCTTAAGGAAGCTGTTGAGATCACCTCTTGTGATAACTTGTCCCTTAAACCACCTTTCGCCTTCTTGGGGAAGGTTAAAGGCTTAAAAAATGGAGTCTTCAGAAACCTGCAAAGTGAGGCCATAAACTATAGCCTTCTATCCATTAAAAGAGTTAGCAAACTCTTGAGCAACCCCTGAATGTGAGCTTCCCAACCTCGTACAAAGATGATACCATCCTGACTACATAAACAGAATTCTTACCCTTGGATTAGCATCAACCAAATCTGCACCCTATGGCTCTATTCGATTTATCTTTCCACCTATTTTAGTCATCTTAAGAAAAATAAATGACTATGTCTCCTGCAAATTATAGGTGGCAGAATAACAAGAGTTTACCTTACAGGTGTGGCATGTATTCTTCTCTGGAATCTTGTCTAAAATCCAAAATTCTTCTCTAACTATAAATCTCAGCAAATTCGAATTCAAAAACTCAAACTTCAAATGACAATATTCATGTTTTTTAGGTGGTTTTCAAACTAAATCTTGGTTCACTACCCCATGAAAATCACCCTCCATCATTAAAAATGTTCATGATCATGATGAGAACCATGTGACACACCATCACCACCTTCAGTTGGTTGCGTTTTCCGTATGGGAGCTCCAGATGGCTTATGGAAAGTGTTTTTATGACTTGTAGTCACCTCTGTAAGCTGTGTTATTGATTGGCTGGAATTTCCGACAGCACTGCTGTGCATACGATCGAACGGTTATGGTGTGTGGTGTGATCACCACGATCCCTTAGATTCAGAAAAACACGTACCTTAATGTATAGATAACTGTCTTGGCATGGACAGGCATGACGGGCAACAGTTTAGTCATTTACTACGGATGACACATGTGACTCAATGTATGCAACGACTTGACCTTAACTAACTGACTGTAATACGACACCTATCACGAGATCTAAAAATATCTAAATAATATTTGATATGTATTAACCCTACCACACGTGGTATAACTAAAGCAGATGGGCTTTTTCGTTTTATTTAAAAAACAGAGTATGCTTCCGGAAATTACGGTAACATCGGAAAGTAAAAATAAAAAGAAAGAAATAGGAAATAACAGACTGTTTGAAAGGCTTTAAAAAATGGTGCTTCCAAAAATTCAGGTAGCGCCCATTTTTTTTTTTTTTTTTTAAATTTGAAAATTTTTGAAATTTAATCCGAAAAAAAAAACTATAGAATGGACTCATGACTTAACAAAGAACTGTGCTAACGGGGTTTTTGAAAATCTTCTAGTACTTAAAAGATATTTCTAACAAGGTATCATACACGCCAAACGAAGATCATATGACCAAGTTACGACCCCGAGAAGTTGGCTGCCCAACTAACCCCAACGAGGGCCACAAACTCTTGGTATTCCATCTCCTTGGGTTAGGGTTTTGGTTATTTTTTGTTTCCCTTTGTTGTTCAATAATAAAAATTCCCTTAATCCTCTTTGTGACATAGTTCAGAGGCATGTATCTACCACATCTCTTCTCAGAGATAAGCTACCATCGCCTGAGCTAGTTTATTTCCATTTTGCATGTAAGCATATTTCAATTCTTTGATATTAATGAAGTGAATATTTATTTATGTTGCATATTTGTGTTTATGGTTATATATGTATTATTTTTCATTTCTGCATAAGTCTAGATGAGTGGTAATAGAGCGGTATTCTCTTTCTCTATTTTTATTTGCGTGTCTCCAACGAGGTCGGGGTATAAGGAGTTAAGGCTCGAACTATTTTAACCTTTGCAAGACCAGCCTCGCAAACACCGATGACCTCCCATGGCAGAAGAAAATAAATATGAGGGAGTAGGAGATCCTTTCAAAATATTGCTCAAAGAAGCCCTTGAGCAATAGAGGAACACAGTGATGGATAAATTTTCCCAGATCCTTTGGCAGATGCCCACATGAGACACATCTTCATTTAGCTACCACTCGGGAGGTGCCACTCCCTTCGAGGTACAAGTAACCTTTGAAATTCCCATATTTGAAGGCTATATTGATGCAAACACCGTAGATAGAGGGTTAAATACATTGGAGGGATATTTTCCGGTTCATGATTTTTCTAGGGAAAATATTACTTTTGCACTCCTAAAAGTTTCCCCCAATGTCAAGTACTGGTGGGAAACCTATTGTTAAAAGAGGGACGAGAGAGAACCCTCATTGTTTTCAGCTGCACCCACTTGGAACTATTTCCTAGACATAATCAAGGAACAATATTACCCCGTGGGGAGCTATAAATAATAGTACATACAATGGACTACGCTACGATAAGAAAGGGATCAAGATGTGCATGACTTGACGAATATTTTTCATTCCCTCTGCACAAAGTTGGGTATCAAAGATTTTGAGAAACATCTGGTGCTTAAGTATTGTAATTCTTTGCACCAATACATTCAGGAGGAAATGGTGTTCATGTACATCTCCTCGCTTGGTGCAACATATTGATATGCTTCCAAGGTTGAGCATAAATTCAAGAAGAAGAAGTGAGACTTTGGATATGCGAACCCTAAGCAGAGCAAAGGCACCCCCAAGCCACAGAGAAAAGAGTAGGGTTAGGCCACTCATTAAAGCCACAATCCAAGAATAATGGGGAGGTGAAAAAAGACACCATAAAGTGGTGTGAGTTCCATAAAACTCCCACTCACAACACGAACAAATGTCTCACGAAGCAGGCGTTGGTGGTCGAGCTAAAAGACTCTTGTAAACCATCAACTATAATTTGATTTGCTTTGGACTCAACTTTCTTGTACATGTTATTGAGATAAGCAAGATAATTTTTTGGAGGCTCGGGCATCCTTCCTTGAATGTATTCCAACACATCATTATTGTCAGCTATGATCTCCAACCTGACTTTCCATGCAACAAATTTTGATGCATCACCCAAATTTTCATGCGACTTGAAAGTAGAAGAAGACATATTGATATTGGATAGTAGATTTTCTTTCTGATAACGAGGGATTCAATTCTTGTCTTCTTTTGGGCTTGACCTTCACCTTAGCTCTGATTTGATGTTAAATTTTCATATTGTTCTATGTTGTATCAATTACATTAGCCCAAATTACTTCTTCAAAAATAATGTATCCAGTTATTAGCAGCATAATCAACCATAAAATGTAACTAAAGATAGAAGAATCTATGCAGTGATAAAGAAGAAAATAACACAACCATAAGAGACATCAAATTGGTCTAAGGCCAGGGAAAAACCCCACAAGGGGGGAACCCTTTCAAATATTCTTCTTCAATATATCGTCATAATTTTTTTTCATCGGAGAGTACAATGAGCCCAATAAATATGCAGTAAAAATATACAGAACATATATGCAGATCTACAATAGTAAGAAACATGGATTTAATAGATCACTAAAGACAACTGAAATCAATTGTCAAATCCTAGATCTGAATCAAGGACGCTACCAAAAACTGACTGCGATCATATGTGACTATGCAAACGATCTTAGGAAACATTGCATGAGAAATTGAGGTATCTAGCCCAAATATTCTCAAAAATACCTTAGCCGCACCCTTGAGACTCTTTGCCAGCAGCTATGGCACCCTAGCCGTAGGCAAGACACTATGTGCATGTGGCTATGGCTATGATAATCCCGATCAACCCTTAAAGCCCTTGCTGCTTCCTTGACTCACTGTGCCTATGACTATGATACCCTAGTCGCAAGAAGAACACCCTGTGCCCGTGGATATGGCCCAGAAATCTCAGTGTTAAGCCTGTGGCTATGATCCAAAAAACCCTAGATTAGAGTTAGCCACTCCTCTATGATTTTGGACCCTGCCAGAACTCCTTTCGTCGAACCTGTGTGATCCAAAAAAAAATAGATGAACCAAGACAAATAATGAAAATAGAAGATCGCTTGAGCAAGTGTGTGAGAATGAGCTTGAGGTTTCTTCTATTTATAGCTTTCTTTAGGGTCCACTTAGGGTTGAGGCTGACTTGAATAATTCCACATGCGCTTAGGCCTACCCATTCCATTTCATTTTAATAAATAAAATAATTCAAAATTTAACTTCTGCATAACCAATTGGGGTGATCTATAGGTCAATTTTGGTCCTCCCGAAAAGAGGAATATAATGCAATTATGATATCAACCATCTGATATGTCCAAGGTGGAATTTTACCCTAGTTGCAAAAATTAACAACCCTTAAGCAAAAAAGGATTAGAATGTGGTGTAATATCCTAGGTAAAAATCCATGTAAAATATATAATAACCATGGTCGATGGGAAATGTATTCCAAGTTGAGTGGTGGGAAAAAACATCCTAGAGGGTGTTCATTTCAGTTATTATGGCTAAAGTAAATTGGAAAAGGTAAAGGAAAAGGCTTTGGATAGGCATGATACATTAATTGGAATTTTATTTATGAAAATAATGGAAAATATGAGAAAAGGGAGATGAAAGGTCACGGGTTGCAAGTGAGGAGGAAAACGAAGGAAAATAATGGAAAATGAAGAAAATAGAGGCCTCATTAATAAAAAGGCTTCTGAGGATCAGTTGGTAAGCTTTTTTCAGTTTAGTTTTGGAGCTCTCACTACTCTCTCTCTCTCTCTCATACTATTGGACCCTTAGAGTATTTTTGGAGCACCCTTAGATAGTGTGGCATACTTGGATATTTGGATCAAGAAAGAAAAGGAAGAATAGGAAAGCACAAGAGGACATTGAGATCAAAATCTAGAGCAAAATATGAGTGCAGGTACCGAGTTGCATGTATGTTTTCCTCACTAGTTTTGGCATGCATGGTGTATGCATGTGGATTTTCCTAGTCTTGCCATTTCCTCAATAGCCATGGTGTTGTGGGTTTATTCCATTGATTGTTTCTGGTTGGTTCTCATGATTCATTTAGCTATTGGGTTGAGTTATTAGTTCCTGGAGCCTTGGTTGGACAAACGCTCTGGAGCCTGGTGGATAGTTGTTGGGTTGAGTTACTAGTCCTGGAGTATTGGTTGGAAAAATGCTCAGGAGCCCTAGGTGGGTTGAGTTACTAGTCTTGGAGCCTTGGTTGGACAAATGTTCTGGAGCCTAGGAAAAACTGGGGTTGAGTTACTAGTCCTGGAGCTTTGGTTGGAACAAATAATATGGATCCCTGGAGCAGCTTGGATAGAGACCAATCCATGATTTTTTTGATGTCTGACCGTGAGGTGGAATCACTGGTTGAGGGTTGAGGTGGTTTGGCTTCTAGAAGCCTTGAATTGACTTCGATTGATGTGTTTGATGAGATCCCACATTCATGCTTCGAATATGGCACCGGGGTGATTGGATGAAGTGATATTTGGCTCATCCAATCTATGGTCGGGTGGAACGTAGAAGTCCCATATTTGGTTGGTTTTTACATTTAGTAAAGAAGAGTTTATTCCTTTGGTATTCAACATGAAAATGTACTAGTTAATATATGGATTTTATTTTTGTTATATCCATTGTACTTTTGTTGTTATTGTGTTGGTTATATGCATGTATTTGATCAATGATGATGTATGGCTCTATCAATGTTTTTACATGTAAATGAATACAAAATGTATCTATGGTAAAATAGAGTGTATTGTAGCTTATGATGTAGGGGAGAAATGCTTCTTAGCTATTCTCAGATAACTAAGAGATCCCCATGTTTAAATCTGTTATTTAAACCTCTAGATGCAATGTTTGTGACATGTTTGACGAAATTCTTGTCATGGCTAGGAGGGGTCTGGATGAGTTCTTGATGATGTGATTGCTTTCTTACCTTTGTATTAATGTTATTTACCCTCTCAAATAGTTTCATGAAGTTCTTGGCAGTGACTTGGGCTCCGGGGCTAAAAAGGTGGTACAAATCCTGGAGTTGCAGGCACATAACTGACCAAACCGAGACCTCGCCGCTACCTTTCATTGGCATGCCTGCAGCTAAGGCTCAAATTGGTCAAAAATTCAGTCTCCTTCAGGGTTCATGGGTCTAATGGTTGGACTAACTCTTGAGGATGTTTTTGATGCTGGGTAAGGTGTGTTTGTCTTGTTTCCATCAGTTCCACTTCCTTAAGGTCATCTAGTAGGTTGAATCTTATATTAGTAGCCTCTTGTATCATGTTTACCCCAATTGGTCGGTTACTTGGGTAGATGTGGGAAGAGGGTGTTACAGAGTGGTATCATAGCATGGATCAATCCTCAAACTTGATGGGCAGTGTGTTGATCATGCATTTATGTTGGTTGCATATGTGTTTAGTATGCTTGTGGTCTATATGTGTTTTTTTCATCCATGTTGTGTTGCACATGTTTACAGTGATGTCGCTATGGGAAATTTGTTGGTGTCAATGGGACATGTGTTTTCATGTGTGTATGACTGGTTAGGTGTTGTTCATGTTCATGTATTAACCTTGTATGCTTGCTTACACGATGCTACATGGTGTACATGCATTGCTTGTTTATGCTTGGTTACATGATGTTCATGCTTGGGTGTTGTTTGTGCATGCTTGGGTACATGTCGTACATGCATTGGATTTTCATGGTTAGTCACATGTTGTTCACGCTTATGTATTTTCCACATAAATTGGCATGGTTGATGTTGCCATGCATCATGAGGTCATTGTATGCAATTAGGTCATCATGATGTTGCCATGATATTGTTGTTGTTGTATGATAGTTAGTTTGATGATTAGGTTACATGTTGTTGAAGAGAATGATATATAACTTGTTGTTGTTACATGCTAGTGAATTGATGGTTAGGGTTATGACATTCAAGCATGAGTTAAGCTAATTATGATAGCATGCTTCATTTAATCTAGACTAACTATGTATATGTGATTGTTATGTGTTAATGAAATTTTTTTATGAGCTTATGATGTGAACATGTTAGCTAGATACTGTTATGGATATCATGACCTTATTTATGATTGTGTTGATATGTTGTGAAGTTATATCATGTTAATCTAGATTGATGGTGTAGACAATATAACCTCCTCTGAGATGCGTTAAGGTATGAGTTTTCTTATGTCATATACTTGGTGCTTGAATGTTGGATTATGTCGTCTATTTGGTGTTTGAGTGATCTGGTGTTTATTACGTTATCTAGTTGAATTATTTAACATGTTACATTTATAGTTTGTTTAAATGTTTGATTAGTTGTATGATATGAATATGTGACTAAAATAATGCATGAATCAATGGTCTTTTATTAGGATTGTACTAGCACATTATGTGCTGAGACAATTGATATGTACTTGAGTGTAACTATGTGCTAGTTGTAGTATTATGATTTTGTCTATTATTTGCTTATGGCATGGTTGTTAGTCTTGGTAAAACTTGATTTCAAATTGATAGATATTTTGTCTTGATATTTAGTACATATAAATGGCATTTGTATTCAATTATAGGCCAACATGCTTAGAATGAAAAGGTAAGATAACTGGTATATTGTTATATTTAGTTATGCGTTGAAAATTATGTGTTTATGGTAGTATGATGCGGGGATTTCATGGTAAAGAGATTGCCATTAAATATTGAAGAAGGCTCGGGTTGAGTTTTCCTTTGAAATTATTGGGAACCATGGAAATTGGGTCATGGTGTTTATTTCCAGTCATATTCTTTCGGTCTTTTATGATTTGTTGTGCTTGATTTGTGGTCTTGATCGCGTTTAGTGCATGGCCATGCCACTTTCATTACAATGTCGTATTTATATTGGTTTTCATGGTTTTATTATTTTTGTTTCTTGTTATTATCAATGTTTTTTATGTTTTGAGTCGAATTGTTTTGGGAAAGAGGAAAGTTAATGGATCTCAGTGCATGAGTAAGCGCGGTGGAAGGTAAGAATATGAAAACTGGATGGATTGGTTGAGACCATTGTGGTAAATGGGTGGTGGCAGGACAATCATGAGAAAGATAAAGTAAATGGATCTGAGATATCAGATGCCTTGGCTCTGTTGGGAACTGTTATTCTCAATATTGTGCATATTGTGCATGGGTAAAGAAATTTCTCTCAACCTAGACGATATCTGGTAATAATGTTGTGATCATAATTGTGATGATGTATACATATGTATATATGCATGCATGTATGTCACTATAAAATGAGATCATGATTTCTTTATGTTGATGTTTATATGTGTATATATGCATGTATGTATGTATGTCGTTGATTGACAGGGTCATCATTGTAGTGTCCCTTCTTGGTGAGATAGATTTGACGACACTTAGAGATGGTGATTTTTATATAATGATATAATATTATGCATGACAGACTTATGTACATGCTTATATGCTATGACATGGTTTGGGTCACTTGGTTTTTTTGTTCTTATGATAATATATATGGTTGCATGCACAAGAATTGATTTTGGTTAAGAGCATATTAGTGATGTTTTCTCTTTTGGTATCCTATTTTGGACATAGGTGTATGACTTGAATGGTGATTCAGGATTGAGACACAGATCCATGGATGATCATGGCTATGTGGAACATATGGTTAATTATGATTTATGGATGATACATGATTTTTATGATTATATGTGCGTAATATTTTACTAAGCATGATGTGGCAGGGGACTTGGTCATTTCCAACAGGGATGCTCAAGTTATAAATGACTGCGGAAGTCATTTCTCCAAAACCAAAATGACAGTGGAAGTCATGCACAATCTTTGGTAAAATGTGAATAAGTTAATTATGAAATTCATTTCATTTATGTGATCTATGAGATTGTGATGTGTGCAGGTCTTGGAAGAAGACCTTACAAATGAACCATCAGATGGGTATGAGCTCACAATCAGTACCTTAAGATGAAGCGCAAAGTTTCAAAGCACAGTAGATGAGAAGCCATAAAAGGATTAGGGCATTAAGTCCTAAATCCATGAAATACAAAGACATGGAGTCTTGGATATATAAATGTTTAGGGTGTGGAGTCCTGAATATTTAAAAAGATCAAGGTGTGGAATCTTGGATCTTTAGAGTAGATCAGGGCACGAAGTCCTCAATCTACTAAGGCACGAAGATGCATACAATAGGGGTGAAGAATCCCTATTATCCGAAAGAAAAATACCACTCATGGGCAGCTCACAGATGAATTTCCTTAATAAAATCTCATTCCTAACAATTTTGGAGTGAATCTAAAAATAGAAATTCATGTCTATCATTTCAAGTATGACTTTCCAAAAATAGTAAATCACCTCCAATCAATGGGTAATCAAGTATACTTGAGGGAAATCACTTAACTTATGATTAATCAATCGTGATATTTCAATCTAGACTTAATCCTCAATATTATTAATATTATTATTATATTTTACGAGACTATGATGTTATTATTAAAAGGGAATTATATCTCCTCAATCACTTCACACCTTTCTCCTTGATGATTCTCATGGCCCTATGTAACTCTCTCTCTCTCTCTCTCTTTTAATAATACATTACACTATTTTATGCACTCATAAAATAATGGCATATTCCTCTTACAATCATTAGAGACATGTCATAAAAGATTCCTCTTACACTCTTTTTAATGCATATGTTACACTCTCCTTAACTAAGGCATGCATACCTCTCCTTAATGGCATGAGTTACACTCATATAAATGAAATACAAGGCATGCTTATTACTCCTCTATGACAAGAATTTGTTGCTTCTCCTATATATGTGTCTCATGTATTCTCACTTGGGGAGGTGCATGGTGATACCAAGATTTGGAGAGATTTGAAAAAAAATATGAGAGGGAGAGACTTGGAGAGTAGCCAATTTCTTTTGAAATGAATTCGAAATCCATAAACTAAATTACTAAGTAGCTATACATGGTGCAGCTGACCATGAGTGGTATTTGGAGGAATTGAAACTTATCTTCCTCAACTTGCCTTGGATTTCTCTCTACTGCTATATTTTGGTACTGTTTGTGAGCTTTTACGGCTCGGGGGTTCCAGGGGGAGGAGTTCTCCCTAGATATGGTTGGGTGGAAAACCGAATGGTTCAAATGAGTTGGTTAAGGGATCAAAGGTGGATCATATTCTCAACAAATGGAGTTGAATATCTCTTCAGAATTTGAGAAAGGAAAAAAAATATTGTTGAAGCTTACACTAGAAGTAAGAAAATGGACATGTACCCAAAATATACCTGGAGAAATTACAGAATCAACCCTTAAAATAAAATGCAAAAATAAGGGCAAGTAAAATATGGTTTGGAAGATCAAATGCTTGAGTTAAGTTTGAGATAAATTTAAGTTATGGCTCATGTTTCATATTCTTATCAATAATTCAATGTTTTGTTATTCAAGTTGTTGTAATAGTACTATCAGAATTTTGACAGAAAGCCTTAATGGCTGTAGCATTCAGGGTTGCCATGTGTTTGTGAAATTGTAGCAATGGGTGCAATAAGCTTATCAAATCATGTCAAATGAATTAGCTTGTGGGTTGTGAAATGTTTCAAGAAATCATTTGGTGGATTTATAAATGTGTGAATTCAATGAGCATATCTTAGTAGCATAACTTCGGGTTGTTTTTCCTCATGTAGTGTTGTAGTTAAAAGTTTTCATTCCATATGTTTCACAAAAGTCATAATTGAAACATTAAGGATATAATTTTTTGTTTTTTTTAAGAATCACATTCCTGGGCATTTTGAATTTGATTCAGCCCAACATCAGGGGTATCCGTGCCTATTGGACCTATAGCCTCTTAATCGATTCCAAAAAAATACTTTTCAGAACCCAGATCGGAAATCTGGGCGATTTTGCAGATTGTCGCTGTGAGTTATGTGTGCATGTTGTTGAGTCTTTGATGAAAGACTAAGATTGTTTAGTCCTTGTTTTAAGATGCCAACATTTAAAGTTTCAATTTATGAATTTTATGAGATAAATATGTCGAAGAAGAATCTTAAATTCATTGTTGCCAAGTGTTTGAAAAAATGCTGTTGGAAATACTAAGAGGGGGGGGGGGGTGAATTAGTATTCCTTTCAATTAGAGCATTAGTTAATCTTCAATTATTATCATTGTTTGTACAATGATAGCAGCAAACAAGAGGAACACAAATTCACATATTTTTTAAGGTGGAAACCCACTCCGGGACAAAAACCACCTAATGCTTTTCTAATAATTCTTTAATATTCAACTCCAATTGAAAATAAAGCTCCAACTTCCTAGAATCTAGAAAAGCATTCTTCTCCGGCTCCCACTGGATGGATGCTCCAACGCTCGATATTCTTCAGTAGTCAACTGAATGGATGCCCCAACACCCAATGAGCTACAACTCACCCTAGCACCACCCTACCACCCTATAGAAGAATAAAAGAATAATGGACTCTCGTACCAGGGAAAATGGTCCACTTTACAATGATATAGAATGATGTAGAAGAAGAAGATATACTAGACCATAACCCCAACTTTGACACAACCACCTAATGATGATCCTAGACCTCCCAACATTGCCTCTTCAACCCTTGGCAAATAGACACTAGTACAATTTTTACAATAATGTATTTACAATGACTTAGTACAATGATACCTTTACAATGATTGTATGCAGTGCTGCCCACTTGAAGACTTCATGTGATGAACTTCTTGATGCTGTTATGCACCTTGGTTGCTGCTCTTGTCATGCTACCCTCTCTTGCACCTTGCTTTGCTTTGCTTCCCTAGAAATTCTAGTCCTTTGCAACCCTTGACAACACATGATCTAGCTTTTTCTTGCCTTCTAGGAGCTCGATATTGAATCTGGTGCATCTATGTTATTTCAGATCCCCAATATCTGATTTTTGGTCCTGTAGTAGTCCTCCAAGTCTTCTTTCCAATGCCATAGGTAGAGCCCAATTTGGATTCTTCAAGAGAGAGGGAAGGCCAACCTCTCATGTGCCTAATAACGAAATCTATCTAACGAGAGCGCACTTGTACATCATGCCATGTGTCAATTTGTGTTCATTTGGCTCTGAAATTGATAGATAAAAAAATACAGATTGTGCAATGTCTTCCAATTTTTACATAATTTCAATCTGATACACAGGGAGAGATTTATGACGATTTTACCATGGTCACTTCTTTGAGATGAATTTCAGGAGCCTGCAATAACCCTAACTTCCACAGATCTTATCTCCAAAAATATTGCGCACCTTGATTTGAAATTTTTATAGTAGTTTCCTCAAGATTTCAGCTTCGCCTCATAAAAATGTCAGTTTCTGAACCTTCGTATAAAAAATGTTAGAGCGAAAATGACACGATGACCTGTTTCAAATGGTCGAATCCCTTGCCTAAGGAGGAAATGAAGATCACAATTTATATAAATGCTTAAGTTGAGAGGGTCTTCAACTAGTGAACATGGGAGGCATTTTAGGAGCTTAAAATATTAATATGATTTTTATTGACCCATGCCCCAACCGCATGGGGTTTTAGCCCACTAACTAGAGGTCAAGTCTTGAGCTTATGAATATCTCTCAAACCGTGAAGAATTACATGGTGTGCCATATATCAATGGAAAAACCTCGACGAGTAGAAACCATCAAAATCATTATTGACCTAGAATATATTAATTTGGTAGGTCAAAATTCCCATGCAATATTGGGTTAGCCCTTGGTGCTGCTTGGGTTGACATCAATGACAACCGCTGATCAACACATGCCTCAATGACTTTTGATTGCATGCTTGCAAAATGTTTGTCATAAGGCCTCAATGACTATAGATTGCATGTTTGCAAAGTGTTTGTAAAAAGTCTTGAATGGCTGTAGCTTTGGTGCATATAAATTGTTAGTGTAAAAGTCGTAGTGATTGTCGTTTTTATGTACTATAAATTATAAATAGACTATTTAATGGGTGTATCTTCAATAGACTATTTAATGGGTGTAGCTTTCTATGTCTGCAAGTTTTTGGTATGAATATGAAAATTAATTTGATAATTTTCTGAAGTGTGAATAGAGAATAAGAAAATTGTTCCTTGTATTATTTAAAACTTAAAAAAGGGTGGGGGGCAGGGGGGGGGGCTTGTTGTTGGAAACAAACTTACAATGACTAATTCTATAGGATTTTGTGCAAATGATCATAATAAGTTTTGTCTGAGCTGCATGTATGCATGGCTGCATTATTGTGATTCAATGTTTGTAGAAAAAAATTACTTGTGCCCAATTTATGCAGGTCCATTGTTTTACTCGGCGCTTTTTGAATAATAATATTATTCTGAATTGGTAATAGTAGTTTCTCTTGCTGCAACATTCATTATGTAATTCTCATGATTGAAGCATTGGCTTGATAATTGGAATTGGGAATTTTAATAGATGATTTTTGAAATGTTGTTGGGTCAATATATTTTGTGATCCATTTCATAAACATATCATATTTATTAGATTTATCAATGAAGAGAAGCATATAATTATTCCCTCAGTTACCTTATTATAGGCAGGTTAATACCCACACACTTATATGTGATAGTTATAATAGAAGAATTATACTTTTGTGGTTATCATATCAAGGGTCTATAACTGGAGCTTATTTAGCCAAATATATGAAATCAAATAGGTTGACCTAGCTTAATGTTCACACATGGAATTACGGTGGAATTTATTTCTAATCTTACTTAGAGCTCATCTAGAAGTATGAGAAGAGCACATGCTATCATCTTTTAAGCTTGAGAGGAAATGTGTTTTGGAATTGGTTTTAAGGGAAAGTTATCCCTCACTTTTTCTGTGACATTCTTACATTGAAATAGATGAAGGAACATGATTACATGATAATTTAGTTAAAAATAAAAATAAAAAATATTGAGTATTAGTGATTAATGTGACCTCTACTTCTCTATATTATTTATACTGGGTAAGGTGGGACCTTACAATCATGGATCATGATTGTTTTGTGCTAATGTTTTGTTGAGATTGCAACAAGATGATGAGCTTAGTGGAAAGGGGTAGCCTTCACTAAGTGGGCCCTTGAGGAGTATTTTATTGTGAAGTCTATTTTTAGACTATGTCTATTTTTCGACATATGGATCATGTTCTATGAGTTGCAGGATGCTATTTGTGGATGGTTGGTCAAGTCGGAAAAAATAGATGGACTTCTATTTTTAGACATATTGGGCGGAATCTATTTTTAGATTGCCAGTCTAAAAATAGATATGTCAAATATTATTAGCTCTTAGTAATATTTAGACTCTAAACATTATCTTATTCTCTTGGAGCACTTCAGTTAAGTGCACAGATGTTGCACAGGAGCTGACAGAAGGAATTACGCTATTCTTGAGGGTTATGTGGAGCTATTGCATGGATACTTCAGTTAGAACTCATGTGACAGAGTTTGGTGGAGTTGATTGAGGAAGTTAGTGGAGTTGTATTCAGTTTAACTAATCTAAACATAGTTGAACTATTTGTATTCAGTTTAACTAATTGATACAATTAGTGAGAGTGGTGTGAATTAATTATTAATTAATTCACTAATTATAAACTCATTAATCAACTAAAGAATGCATCAGTTAACTTCGGTGCATGGACAGTTTCAGTGGAGACTAGTGCAGAGATAGGTGAAAGAGCAGGTTAACTATCAGTTGTGACTATACTGTTGCTATTTGCAACACACATATAGGTGGAGTAAGCCCATGAGGATTGCGCAGTTCAGGCCAGGTGGTTATCTATTTAATGAAGCCATCCCATAGCTTTGAAAATGCAATAGAGGCTGGCTATCAAGTGGCAAAAGGTTGGAGCATGAGTTTTGCTAGATCTAGCTTGATAGTGTGTAGCAATTGAGGGTGTGCATGAGAGCTTGTGAGGAGTTTTTGTACTATGATTGTTACATGATCTCCATGACATATAATATACAGATAGTTGGGGTTTTCAGCTTTAAGCTTTCCCATTAAATATTGTGTTCATATGTGTGATTGTTTGTGGTTTTAATGTGTGCATGCAATTGATTTTATTTTCGCATGTGATGATCAATGGTAGAAGAGATTATGTATTATGCATGAAGCTAAAATAGTGTGTGATCAGGAGAATCTCGGTGAATAATATATCATTTATTCAAATTTCTACATGGTATCAGAGCGATATTGATCATTGGAGCAATTGCAAAACATTGAAGCGGTTGAGTTTTGTGCTGGTGGAATTCGAATTTGCAGCAGTGTTTTCTTAGTGTCGAAGTTGAGATGTCTTTCAACGGATTGCGATTGGAGTATGCCCTTGAGGGCAGCTCGAATTATATTGCATGGAAGGATAGGATGGAGGTGGTGCTGGATGAAAATGGGTTGAAGGAGTTCATAGATGCAGAAATTCCAAAGCCTACTTCTAGTGATGTTGCCGTACTTGACGCATGGCAAAAGAAGACAACAAAGTGTCGAAGGATTCTGTTGGAAGGTGTGAAGGATCACATAGTGTCCAGCCTTCATGGTAAGGCTTCTCCATTCTTTATGTGGAAAGCTTTGACAGATTTATTTCAAAGCAAGAGCGACCAGAGGAAGTTGGCGCTCAAGGATAAACTCAGGAACATAAAAATGGAGAAAGGCGACAGTATGCCCAAGTACCTCACGAAGTTTGTCCAATGCAGGGATGAGCTGGGAAGTGTGGGGGTGACTGTTGATGATGAGGACTTGGTGAGCTTGGCTCTCCTTGGGCTTCCGAAGAGTTGGCACTCCTATCAGGACTCTGTCAATGGTCGGGAGAAATTGCCAGGATGAGAGCGACTTTGGTCGGATCTTGTGCAAGAGGAGATAAGGCGAAGTACCAGGGATGGATCTTCATCAAAGAACTCTGATGAAGAGAATTGCGCTTTGGCTGCCAAAGCAAAGAAGGGGAAGAGCAAGAAAGCTTCTCAATCCGGTGTGAAAGGCAAGAAGCAGGACATGTCCAAGGTGAAGTGCTTTCACTGTCACCAACATGGACATTACGCCACTAATTGTCCACAGAAGAAGAAAAATAAGCAGGCTGCTGGATCTGCAGCTGGAGAGGCCTTAGCCTCACATTTTGAGCTGGATTTTTCACTGATCGCATGCTTGGTCTCAAGTGTGATGGGTTCAGTGTGGTTTCTTGATAGTGGTGCATATTTTCACATGACAGGAGATCGAGATTTGTTTACTGATCTGGATGAGAAAGATCTTGGAGTGCACATCGAGATGGGCGATGATGGTAGATACAGTGCGACTGGTATTGGTACCATTTCCTTTGAGAGGGAGTCTGGTAAACCCTTCATATTGAAGGATGTGATGCATGTTCCAGGATTGAAGAAGAATCTTATCTCTATGGCGATGTTAGAAGACAAGGGATATGATGTTGTCTTTAGCGAGGGAAAGGCTTTCCTGCGCAGTAAGGCAACTGGTGAGACCCGGAGGATAGGGGTTCGAGTTAAGAACCTTTATAAATTGCAGGTAGATGGCTGTGCAGCAATGGCATGCAAGGCAGAAGGAGTGGTGAGCCGGGATGATGGCGAGTTGTGGCACCAGAGATTGGGCCACCTTCACCATGGAGCTTTGAAGATACTGCAGCAGATTTCTACTGGGCTTCCTAAGGGTACTCTTGCGCAGTCAGATCAGTGCAAGGGATGTACCTTAGGAAAATTTGTGAAAGCCACCTTTCACGAGAAGGATAGTCGCGCCACGACGATCCTTGAGAGAATTCACACAGACGTGTGTGGACCTTTCTCAGTAGCTTTGACAGAAAAGCACAAGTACTATGTGATATTTGTTGAGGATTTTTCTCGAAAGTGTTGGATCTTCTTCATGCAGAAGAAGAGCAAGACATACTCAAAGTTCTGTGAGTTCAAGGCATTGGTTGAGAAAGAATCGGGGAAGCAGGTGAAGGCTCTTAGGAGCGACAATGGTGGTGAATTCATCTCTGGCGAATTCAAGGACTTTTGCAGCGCAAAAGGAATTCGAAGAGAGCTCATAGCACCTCATAACCCACAGCAGAACGGGGTTGCTGAGCGGAAGAACAGAACGATCGTGGGTGCTACACGGGCGATGTTGCATGATCAGGGCCTACCCATTCACTTGTGGGCGGAGGCATGCAATACTGCAGTATATGTGCAGAACCGTTGTCCTCACAGGATACTTGGCATGAGTACACCCGAGGAGGCGTTTTATGGTAAGAAGCCTGATATTTCCCATTTGAGGATTTTTGGTTCACCTGTTTACATTCATGTGACGAAGGATGCCAGGAAGAAGCTGGAGCCGACTGCAGAGGTTGGGATATTTGTGGGGTACAATGATACACCCCACAACTATCGTGTGTATTTTCCAGATAGTCGCAAGACTGTTGTGCGACGGGATATCAAATTTCATGAGGAGAAAGCCATGAAGTGTTTGCTTGAGAGGGAGCCACACTTGCATGCATATGAGGAGCTATTAGTTCCTAAGGATGAGTCTCAGGATGTGGATCAACCACAAGATGAGGTTCATGGAGTGGAAGAGACCACTCAAGCAGTGCCAACCATCAGAGGGCGGAAGCGCACTATAGAAGCTGAGCGACTGGCTCAAGATGCAGAGAAGGTTGTAGGAGCACCTACATCACAGCGCAGACAGAGACAGTCACCTGACCGATATACTGGATACATGGCTCTTATGAGCAAGTGTATCGTGACAGAGCCATCCTCTTTCGAGGAAGCTGTGGAGGATCCCGCATGGGTAGATGCCATGGTGGAAAAGTATGATTCGATTGTCAGAAACAGTGCATGGGAGATTGTCCCAAGGCCGGAAGGGAAATCAGTGGTGGGTTCGAGATGGATCTACAAAGTGAAGCAGGCAGCTGACGGGAGTGTGGAGAAGTAAAAGGCAAGATTTGTTGCCCGAGGCTTTTCACAGATTGAGGGGATCGATTATGAGGAGACCTTTGCACCTGTCGCAAGGTATTCTTCCATACGGACGATTCTTGCTCTCTCAGCGCAGATGGGGTGGCACATTCATCAGATGGATGTGAAGACTACGTTCCTCAACGGAGTCATTGAGGAGGAGGTGTACATAGAGCAGCTCGAAGGTTTTGAGATCTTCAGCAGCGAGTCGCATGTGTGCAGGCTCAAGAGAGCGTTGTATGGGTTGAAACAAGCACCTCGTGCTTGGTACACACGGATAGACAGTTATTTCACCGGACTTGGATTCTCCAAAAGTGAGGCGGATCCTAACCTGTACTAGATTGTGGTGGAGGGTAAGTTGCTGATCATTGTACTTTATGTAGATAGTTTGATTTTGACGGGTGATGGTGTTTGATATATAATGCGGGATGATCTTGCAAAAGAGTTTGAGATTGAGGACTTGGGCCTCCTTCATTATTTCCTGGGATTGGAAATTTGGCAGCGCAGTGATGGACTGTTTGTTTCTCAGGGTAAGTATGCCCGGGAGATACTGGAGAAGTTCAACATGCATGGCTGCAAGCCTGTTGATACTCCTCTTCCTGGAGGTTGGAGGAAGGAGGATGCTACTTCAGCGGAGGTAGTGGATGTCACTGTTTATCGACAGTTGGTGGGTGTCAAACCAGGAGGTAACTCCTCAAATCAGAATGTTTATTGAATGAAGAATGAACATGTATTTATACATGGAGGTGAGGCTATTTGGATTCATCTCCCAATGACTCTTGGCCTTCCTTATTTCCTAATATTATTTATTATACAATATTACATATCCACACCCAACCCATAAGATTAGGTGTCAACATTCCCCCCTTTAATCCAAAGGGATGTTGGTGAGCCCAAGCATCGATCTGAACTTTTCAAACTTTTCTCTTCCAAGTGCTTTGGTGAAGATATCAGCAGTTTGCTCATTTGTGGAACAATGATGTAGATGGATGGTTTTGGCCTGAACATGATGTTGAATTAGATGGTATTTTGTATTGATGTGCTTTGTTCGATCATGGAACTTTGGGTTCTTGGCCAACTTTATTGCAGAAGTGTTGTCGATCATGAGTGGTGTGGAATAAATTTGTTTCATCTGCAAATCTTCTAGGATTTTCCGGAGCCACACAATTTCCTTTGTTGCTTCAGCTGCTGCCACATATTCTGCCTCAGTCGTGGAATCTGCTGGAACTGACTGTTTGCGTGATCTCCATGAGACAGCTCCTGATCCAAGACTCATGGTGTAACTTGTAGTAGACACCCCTGTTTCTTTGTCGCCATCAAAGTCTGAATCAGAGTATCCGGTCAAGATGAAGTCGCCTACCTGTGTATATTTGAGTCCAAAGTCTTGAGTGCCCTTGAAGTACCTTAGCACTCTTTTTGCAGCAGACCAATGTCCTTCACAAGGTTTTTGCATGAACCTTGAGAGGATTCCAACAGCAAATGAAATGTCAGGTCTGGTGGTGGTCAGGTAGATAAGACTTCCTACAAGCTATCTATACTTAGTTGCATCCTCAAATTCCTTCCCTTCAATAGATGTGAGCTTCAAGTTTTGTTCCATTGGAGTGGTTAAGGGATTACATTCATCCATGCCAAACTTGTTCAAGAGATCTCTAATGTACTTCTTTTGAGAAAGAAATATATATTTAGGATGTTGAATTACTTCAATACCCAGATAGTAATGAACATGACCCAAATCAGTCATTTCAAAACCTTTCTTCAATTCTTTCTTTATGGATGCAATATAGCTCTCATTATTCCCTGTTATCAAAATATCATCTACATATACCACAAGATATACAACTGTTTTTCCAACTTTCTTAACAAACAAAGTTGCATCATCAAGATCAAAATGTTTGAAGTCAAGTTTTAGAAGATGCTCGGTTAATTTCTCATACCAGGCTCGTGGTGCTTGCTTGAGGCCATACAAGGATTTTATAAGTTTGCAAACTTTGTGTTCTTGACCCTTTACAACAAATCCTTCTGGCTGGGACATATAAACTTTCTCCTTTAGATCTCCATTCAAAAAAGTTGTTTTTACATCCATCTGATGGAATTTCCATCCATTCTGAGCTGCTAGGGCAAAGAGAGTCCGGATGGTGGTCCATTTTGTTGTGGGAGAAAAAGTTTCTTCATAATCGATTCCTTATTTTTTTGTGAAACCTTTTTCCACAAGCCTAGCCTTGTGCTTGTCAAGTGAGCCATCTTCTTTATACTTGTTCTTGTAGACCCACTTACAGCTAATTGGTTTTGTTCCCAAAGGCGGATAAACCAGCTTCCAAGTGCCATTCTTTATCAAGGCATCATACTCCTTTTGCATCGCTTCTTTCCATTCATCATGAGAAGCGGCTTCTTTGAAGGAAGTTGGTTCATGATCTGTAGACAAACTCAATTCACGGTTATAAGCAATATCCATATCAACAGGGGAATCAGAATTATCTACATCACCTTCGATTTCTTGAGTGGAACTTCTTGTTCCTGTTTTTCCAACCTCATCGGGATGAACATCCTCCAGTGTCTTTGTCAGCCATTTGGGAGGACCTTTCTGAGATGGCCCAGGCTGGTCACTTGACTGAGTTGGGATTGATTCAAGATTCAATCTCCCAATTCTGTCAATCACATCATCCAATGTGTCATCCATGGTTGTTTCTTCATGTGGGGGAGAGAGTGCTTCAGGACATGATTCCACAGTTTGATTCAATATCGGAATCCCCCCTTCAAGATGTGGAATCACATTATCAAATTCTTGGAAATAATTTGCATGTGTGAATCTATCCAGGCGATCAAGTTGCCGCTCAACAACCTTGTCACTCTTGGAAGATTCAAGAAATATGACATCTCTTGCTATTACAAAATTCTTATTTGTTTCATCATAGAGACGATATCCTTTGGAGTTATTGGAGTACCCCAAGAAGATACATTTTCTACTTCTAGCACCAAGTTTGTTCCTTTGACCCTTGGGTATCAAGGCATAACAGGTGGACCCAAAGACCCTGAAATGCTTTATCGAAGGAATGTGGCCATGCCACATTTCAAAAGGAGTTTTGTTTCTAATTGAACTTGAAGGACACCTATTCTTTATGTAAACAGCACATAGAACTGCATCAGCCCAAAACATCAATTTTACATTCTTGAAGAATAACATGGAGCGGACCATATTTAAAATAGTTCTGTTCATTCTTTCAGCTACACCGTTCTGTTGTGGATTATATGGCACAGTTGTTTGATGTTTGATTCCATGTTGATGAAGATAATTTTCAAATTCGTTTGAAGTGTATTCTTTTCCATTATTAGTACGTAGAGAGCCAATATGAGTTTGTGCATCATTTTCTATCCATGCATGAAAATTCTTGAATGTTTGAAAAGCATCAGACTTATTCTTCAATAAGTAAATCCAACACATTCTGGTGTAGTCATCAATAAATGTCATCATGTATTTATTTCCATTTGTAGAAGCAATAGGCATAGGGCCACATAAATATGAATGAACAAGCTCAATTTTTCTATGTGCTCTGGAGTGTGAATCATGAAATGGCTGTTTGCTATGCTTTCCTAGAATACAAGCATCACATTCCTTAGGTTTTCTAGGAATTGTAGGCAGTCCATCAACACCATTTTTCTTCAACAAATGAAGGCTTTCATAGTTTAAGTGTCCAAATCTAGCATGCCATAAAAGAATTGATGGGAATGTACCTTCATCATGATGTGAACTGAATGCAAAGTTTTGAGCATGAGCAGATGAACCTTTCGGCTTCAAGAGTCTCCCTTCTTCTATTCCCTCCATGACAAGTGAGTGATCTGATGCTTTTCTGACCTCTGCCTTGCCATCAAACAAGTGAATTGAGTGTCCTTGCTGCCGGATTTCGACCAGGGACAGCAAGTTTCTCTTCAACTCGGGGAGGTATAGAACCTCATGTAGGATATGATCAGGAAGACCAGGCAGTTTAAGCCTGACTGTGCCAAGCCCTGATGGCTTGAGTTTGGATTTATCTGCGAAATATACTGCTCCATCAACTTTGTCGGTGAATTCTTCAAAAAAATATTTTCTAAATGTCATGTGACATGTTGCTCCTGAATCTAGCAACCAATCATCTCTCCATGAAGTAAATGAAACATCAAATAAGTCTTCAGTTACTCCATTGTTACAATGTGCTAGAACATAGTGAGCAGATTCAGGTGCTTTACCTTTGTCTTTGTCATTAGTTTTACCTTTGTCTTGATTTCTTTGCTGCTGGATTTTAGATTGTCTGCCCCCCTTTTCTCTGAAGTTTTTTCTTCCTCTGCCTCTTCTGCCATCTCTTCCTCTGGATGAATCTGAAGCATGACTCTTTTCTCTATGTGCTAAGTATGCAGCCTCTTCAGAAAATGAAGGGACTGTCATCTTCTTTTGAAGGAGGAAAAAAAACTTTGCTGGAAAATCTCTTTTGAGGGAGAGAAAAAAAAAATCTTTGCTGAAAAATATACTCAATTTAAAAGGACAGAAACTCTTTCTAAAAATATACTGAATTCTGCACCAAAAAAATATATATTTTTTCTTTTGTTTGGAGAAAAAAACATTGTATTATATGGTTGGGGAGGGGGCGGTATAATATGAAGGAGATGGAGTATAATGTGGTGGGGGGTATAATATAAAGTGGAGGGGGCAGTATTAAAAGGTGGAGTTCGTATATAAAAAGAGTGGTATTGAACGATAATGGTGGTGACGTTGTATTAAAGATTGGACAGCGTATTAAGAATGGATAGCGGTGACATGTATTAAGAATGGACAGCGTATTAAGAATAGTGGAGCGGTGTTATGCAGCTATATAACATATGACAGGCGGACAGGATTTAAAACAGCGTCTTGGATATGGTTGTGTTGGTTTAAATGGAAGAGGTATTATATATAACAAACCAGCGAATGCAGGAGTCGAGGGTATATGAGCCGAGGGCGGTATTATGGTGGCGGTTTCATATATGCAAACAGCGCGGTAATAACAGAGGAGACATATATGCAGATAGCGTGTAGACAGTTGGGGAGGATAAGCGTTGTGCGTGGGCGTGATAACTGTAATGGAGGGTGGAAATGATATTGACAGCGCTGGGTGAGAGGAGCCTAAAGGCCACAGGGAATATCGCCTGTGTGGAAATATGACAGCGTGGGAATATATGTTCGATGGGAGCGGTGTATGCGTTGTGATATATGAGTGTTTTGATATATAAATGGAGGGCCGAATGCAGCGTTGTGTGCTATGGAGCGAATGAGGAAGGGAGCGTTGTATATCACAAGTTATGCAGTGAGTCGAGTGATGCAGTGAGTCGGCTATACAGCTGTGTTAAATGGAGCAGGCGTTGAGTGGGGTGTAGTGTAGAGGGAGAAGGCGTTGGGGAAGGCGATGGGGAAGAGGGGAGATGGAGTTTAGGGAGAGCAGGTAATGGGAAGAGAGCGTTGGAGAGAGGGAGGCCGAGAGGCCGTTACAAAAAAAATCTGGAATGGCAGAGTTGCAGGACTGCAAAATTGCAGAGTGGCAGGTATCTACTGGAACTGCAAATTGCAGAATTTCAGGGACTGCAAATTGCAGAATCTTCAGGAGCTGCAAATGTCAGAGCTGTGCAGAAATTGCAGAAATAGATTAAAAAAAATGCAGAATTTCAGTATAGCAATTTAATGGAGCAGCAAAAACTATCATAAAAACTGACTGAGCAAAGGAATGAGGGAGTTACACCACAAGCAAAAATTCCAATAGTGGGACTAGCTCTGATACCATGTCAAACCAGGAGGTAACTCCTCAAATCAGAATGTGTATTAGCTGAAGAATGTACATGCATTTATACATGGAGGTGAGGCCATTGGGATTCATCTCCCAATGACTCTTGGCCTTCCTTATTTCCTAATATTATTTTATATCCAATGTTGACACCTAATCCTATGGGTTGGGTGTGGATATGTAATATTGTATAATAAATAATATTAGGAAATAAGAAGGTAAATCATTGCTCCATTGGGGAGATAATCCCAAGTTTCCTCACCTCCCATGTATAAATACATGTTCATTCTTCATTCAATAAACATTCTTATTTGAGGAGTTACTCTGATTTATAGTGGGAATAAACTTATGTATCTGGTCAATACACGACCCGATATATGCTATGCAGTTAACCAGCTTTCACAAGCTATGGTTAAGCCTACCAAGCTCTTCTGGAAGGTGGACAAGCATGTATTGCATTATCTTAGAGGCACATCGGGATATGGCTTGTGGTACAGACAGTCGGATGAGGTGAAGCTTTGTGGCTTCACGGATGCAAATTGGGCAGGAAGCCCAACGGATAGAAAGAGCACCTCTGGAGGGATTTTTAGTATCGGGTCGACAACAATTTCTTGGTACAGTAGGAAGCAGAGATCCGTGGCACTCAGTTCAACAGAGGTCGAGTATATGGCAGCGAGTTTGGCTGCATGCGAGGCTATATGGATGAGGAAGATCCTGGTCGGGTTGTTCGGTTCACACTTGGAGCCTACAGTGATATATTGTGATAACCAAAGTTGCATCAAACTCTCGGCTAATCCAGTATTTCATGATAGATCCAAACACATTGACATCCGGTATCATCATATCAGAGATTGTGTGCAGCGAAGAATCATGTTACTTTCATACATTCCTACCGGAGGATCAGGATGCCGACATCCTGACGAAGGCGCTCACCAGGAGCAAGTTCGAATTCCACAGAGGCAGGATAGGGATTGCAGATAATCCATATCTTGATGAGAGGGAGTGTTGAGAATGCAGCAAGATGATGGAGCTTAGTGAAATGAAGTCGCCTTCACTACGTGGGCCCACAGGCAAATTCTGGCGCAAATTTATTTTTAGACATGTCGATCATATTCTATGAGTTGCAGGATGCTATTTGTGGATGGTTGGTCAAGTTGGAAAAATATATGGACTTATTTTTTTAGATATATTGGGCGGAATCTATTTTTAGATTGCCGGTCTAAAAATAGATATGTCGAATATTATTAGCTCTTAATAATATTTGGACTATAAACATTATCTTATTCTCTTGGAGCACTTCAGTTAAGTGCACAGATGTGGCACAGGAGCCGACAGAAGGAATTAAGCTATTCCTAAGGGTTAAGTGGAGCTATTGCATGGATACTTCAGTTAGAACTCATGTGAGAGAGTTTGGTGGAGTTGATTGAGGAGTTAATGGAGTTGTGTTCAATTTAACTAATCTAAACATAGTTGCGCTAGTTGTATTTAGTCTAACTGATTAATACACTAGTGAAGAGTGGTGTCAATTAATTATTAATTAATTCACTAATTATAAACTCATTAATCAACTAAAGAATACATCAGTTAACTTCAGTGCATGGACAGTTTCAGTGGAGACCAGTGCAGGAATAGGTGAAAGAGCAAGTTAACTATCAGTTGTGACTATACAGTTGCTATTTGCAACACACAAATAGGTGGAGTAAGCCCATGAGGATTGCGCAGTTCAGGCCAGGTGGTTATCTATTTAATGAAGCCATCCCATAGCTTTGAAAACGCAATAGAGGCTGGCTATCAAGTGGAAAAAGGTTGGAGCATGTGTTTTGCTAGATCTAGCTTGATAGTGTGTAGCAATTGAGGGTGTGCATGAGAGCTTGTGAGGAGCTTTTGTACTATGATTGTTACATGATCTCCATGACATATAATATACGGATAGTTGGGGTTTTCAGCTTTAAGCTTTCCCATTAAATACTGTGTTCATATGTGTGATTGTTTGTGGTTTTAATGTATGCATGCAATTGATTTTATTTCTACATGTGATGATCAATGGTAGAAGAGATTATGTATTATGCATGAAGCTAAAATAGTGTGTGATCGGGAGAATCTCGGTGAATAATATCTCAGTTATTCAAATTTCTACAATGTTTATATGTATATACGTGTGTATGTATGTCATTGTTTGACACGATCATGATTTTTTTATGCTAATGATTATATATATCTATGTATATATGAATCTATGTCACTGTGTGAAAGGGTTTTCAAGGTTCATTCTTGTGGATGAATGATTTATTACATAGGTGAATGGCATGAAGACATTCTTGGTATTATGAGGAATCAAGTGGGAAGAGTAACTGTGACAGATCTACAAGGTCATTACCATGTGCATATTATTTGATATTATGTGATTATACTATGTATACGTTTATGTTATGGATAGGTAATGCTGAGGGGTACATCAGCGAAGTGAAAGTAGTGTGATTTGCGACATGATAGGATAATCATGGATAATGGTGAGACACTAGAAGCAAGGTTTTTGGTGGGGTCAATGTATGGTTTTGGATGTGCAGTGCTAATGTTGTGTATATGTAGTGCAAGTTGTATATTCAGTGACAGTACGTATGGTGATGTGTAATGTTGCATATGTAGTATTGTGTACATATGATATTGTATGTATATTGTATATATGGTATTGTGTGTATATTTCATATGTAGTACTAGGTATAGATGGTGCTATGTACATGTTGGATATGCGGTGTTGTGTACATATCGTACTGTGTGCATGTTGGATATGCGGTGTTGTGTACATATGGTGCTATGTACATGTTGAATATGCAGTGCTATGTACATATGGTGTTGTGTGTGTGACATACATGTGGTGCTATGTACAAGTGGTGTTTTGTGCATGTGGTTCTATGTACATGTTGTACATGTGGTGTTGTGTGCAGGTGGTGTCATGTACATTTTGAGCATGTGGCGTTGTGTACAAGTGGTGCCATGTACATGTCGTGCATGTGGTGTTGTGTACATGTGGTATTGTGTACACATTGTACATGTGGTGTGGTGTACATTTGGCGTTGTGCACATGTTTTGCATATGGTGTCATGTACATGCGATGTTGTGTAGGTAGTGTCATGTACAAGTGGTATTGTGTAGATGTGCATATGGTATTGGTATACATGTGTTATTGTGTGCATGTTGTACATGTTGTGTTGCGGGCATGCGGTACTATGTATGTGCAAGGCATAGTTGGGGTATCATGACATATGTATTCGTTGTTTTGTACTATGTATATGTATTGGGTCATATTGTACACTGAGTGTAGGTGTATGTGTTATGTTATGTGCCAGATTTCGGTGTATGTATTGTGTCATGTTTTACACCATATGTAGGTGTATATATTGTGTTGTGCTTTACATCGAGTGTGGATGTGTGTAGTGTATGATGTTGTACGCCGTGTGTGGATCTATGTGTCATGTTGTACACTATGTGTATGTGTACATAGCTGAAGATAAGGCACTAGTGTTTTTTGAGTGTGGAAACTGATCTGGTATGGGTACAAAGAACAAAGGAAAAAGTAAGGACCGATGAAGGATAAGTATCAGTATTTGATTTCAATTTTATTATGCGTGTGATCTATGATTCTAAATTATGATGGTTACATGTGATTTATGATTATGGTTTATGGTGATTTCATGTGATTCATGATTTTGATCTATGGTGGTTGCATTTTGTGCTAACCAAATGTGATAGATTTATACATGATGATTGATCAAACATTTAGTTTGACTTGTTGTGACAGGAAGTAAACAAGATTGCAAGTGCACCTTATTGACGACCTACCAAAGAGGTAGGATTTGAAGTTATTTCAATTTATTTTGAATATAATGGAAATTATGTGCTTGGTACATGAAAACATGGAAATGCTCAGTTGGGTGATTGGAACTGACTGCAAGAATTAGCAATGAAAACAAAAGGAATTAAAACAAGCAGCGATGTGCTGGTAAATCACTTCAGGAGCAAGGCCATTGTGGGACTCTTGTACCTAATAGTGTCGACTAATTTCCATGAGAATGTTATGACCTATATGATGGTTTTGAGGTAGGCATATTCCTTGTCTTTTGTATCTTCCGATGCGAGGAAGCCTTTCCAAGGGATGGAATTCCCGGGATGGGGGTGCCAGCGAAAATTGAAAGGTGAGTGACTACACGGAGGGGGATTATCAGATTTCTCGAGGGACTTTGTAGCAGAGAAGGGAAGGTCGAGGATGGATTTTTTTTGCTCATTAGCATTTCCAGATGGAATCATATGCACATTGGGAGTTTTCCCTAGAACAATGATCCAGTAACTGTTCACTGAGAGTACAAGTGGCGTAGGATCGTAGCGCTAGACATTGGATGCAACTTTGACTTTGATAGTGTATTCTGGACTTCCTCAAAAGGAGGTGAATCTTGGTACTACTTTGAGGGTGTAGGTGTGAGCCTCTAGATTCCCTTATTGCTGATACGGGCATCGTATCCTTCTATTTTTTGGTTGAAAAAATGTGTATGTGTGTATATGTGTATATTATTGTAAATACTATATCAATTTGGATTTATAAATCTCCAAAGAAATTATGGTTATTTTCTGGTTGAAGAAAATGTGCTTGAGTATATGTGGTTTTTATTGTAAATACTGTAATAAGCTATGTAATAAAGCTCCAGTAAATGGTATTTTTGTCATGTTTTAGCAATGGTCATTGTAAATATTACAACGAGTTGTGTTATAAAACTCCATGGAAAATATGTTTTTATTTACAACGATCTTGTTGGTTATAGGTCTCATTAAACACTGAGGACGGTGTTCCATGAAGGGGGAGGGTTTTGTAACAACCCTGGTAAAAACCCATATAAAAATATATAATAAACACGGTCGATGGGACACATATTCTAGGTTGAATGGTGGGCAAAAACATCCTAGTGGGTGTTTATTTTGGTTATTATGGCTAAAGGTAATTGGCAAAGGCAAAGAAAAAGGCTTTGGAAAGGCATGAGGGATTAATTGGTATTTATTTACGAAAATAATGGAAAATAGAAGAAAAGGGATATGGAAGGTCACAGGTTGCATGTGAGGAGGAAAATGAAGGAAAATAATGGAAAAATAAGAAAATAGAGGTCTCCTTATTGAAAAGGATTTCGAGGATCAGTTGGTAAGCTTTTGTTAGTTCAGTTTTTGAGCTCTCACACTAGCACATTTGGACCAATTTCCGATGGCCAATTCGTCGCTATTCCGACACATAGGCGTCGCAAGAGTGACAGTTTGAGGTGGGGAAAAATGTGGTTAATCATTACATCGCCATTCCGACACTTCAATAAAGTGTCAGAAGAGCGACACATTTTCCGACGTTTCCAGACATCTGTCGCTCTTCCGACGTTATCCCGATCGTAGTTATTCCGACGTCATCAAAGGCATCTCTATTCCGACGTGTATAGTGTCACTCTACCAATGGCTTTAGCGTCACTCTTCCAACATGTATAGCGTCGCTTTGCCGACGGCTTTAGCGTCGTTCTTCCGACATATATAGGATGAACCGACATAAGTGTTGGTATTCCGATGGAAAGTAAATATTAAAAAAAAAATGATTTCGTTATCACACTATTGGATATGGTTGGCCACCTCCTCGCAACTGAAAGCCTTTAAATGGTTCCCGGTTTATAACAAAAACTAGGTTCCCGGTTTATAACAAAAAAATCGATTCTTGATCATCAAAAGTGCCTCCACTTTAATAGAAATCTTTCTACATAAGTGAAGCTCTCTCATTCAAATACAAAATAAGGACTTCCATTCAAAATCAAAAGACTGACTGGTGCTCAACAAATAGAGAAGTATGTACTATGATTTTGAGCGGAGAAAGTCCACAGTAATTGGAGCATTTTCCTGTAAATGAACATTGATTAGATCAGGTGGTTTGTTGTATGATATGAATGTATTTCAATGGAAAGTTCTAAAAAGCGCATTTGTAACTATAAATTTAATATAACCCCTTAGAATGCACATTTTCTCCAGACTTGAAAAATGGAACAATATATTTTAGTATCTGATTACCTTCAAGTATCGTTTTATCAACATTGTGGTGCTGGGGTTAAATGCCCCAAACGAAACCCTCAACTACAATCTTGTGTTCATACATTGCTTACAACTGGCCTACATTATATGCTGTCAATGATGGTAGTAAGATGCTTAGTGATAGTTGATTCCCAAAGAATGTCTTGTGTGCAATAAGGTGATCAAAAATTTTCTCATTCCTCAACTCCTCAGGAGTCTTCCCACAAGCAAGAGCATCCGGCTGTGCAAAAAAGTTAGACATGAGCTCATCGTGGTTACTCACAAATTCCCCTTGTAAATAAATGGGTTGATGGCTCCTGATGATGCCAATAAAATCACAAGGAATTACATGACCCTGATGAATTAACTGGTAAAAGCTGTGCTGGCCATTTGTACCAGGTTCTCCAAAATATATTTCACCAGCCTCAAAATTGAGGGGCACACCATCAATAGAAACTCCCTTCCCATTACTCTCCATGCTAAGCTGCTGGATGTGCGGTGAAAACTTCTCCAGAGCCTGAGTGTATGGAAAGATAGCCCTAGTTGGATACCCAAGAAAGGAAACATTCCACACATTGAGGAGACCAAGAAAAACATGAATATTTTTCTCAAATGGAGTTGTGTGGAAATGATTATCTATACTCCTTTCTCCCTCCAAAAACTTTCCAACAATAGGAAACCCATTCTAAAGTGATAAGGGGAGGGCACCCACAGCACTGCACACACTGTAGCGACCACCAACCCAATCCCAGAATGCAAAAGCATTTTGTGGGTCTATTCCAAATTATTTTACAAGCTTAAGGTTAGTACTAACTGCCACCATGTGCTTTGCAACAGCTTCAAAACCAAGGGTAGATGTGATCCATGTCCTTAATGTTCGAGCATTTAGCAAGGTAGATATGCCTTGATGTTGTATAGTGGAGTTCCTGGCCTCTGCAATTCTTCAAAAACATGGTCTCTCTTCTGGTTCAGTACACCATAAATACCACCAAGGGCCTCTAAAATTCTTCAAAAACTTGGCCTCTCTTCAAAATCAGGCCTCGCACAAGCTCCCATATAAGCATTCACCTAGACATCCATACTCTAAGGCCTAGGAGGCTTTTTATAATGAAAACTGCCACTTTTTCTCCATATATTTTTCATGTGGAATAATTAAACTTTATTTAACAATGGAAACTTCAAATAAATGACATACATAATTGTAACTGGCATACATAATTGTAAAGGGGACTCTATAAGCAAGCCCGTCACCTTAAGACTGTTTCCCCAAAGTTCATTAAAAGTAGTAGCTTCTCACTCCTCTTAAGAGATCATCATGTAAAGCTTTCATAAAGAAGAATAATTAGCGCTTCTATATTTTTCCATTTATCCAAACAAAAATGTGGGTGGCATATATATATTAAGGAAGCATGTTAGGAGATGAAAAACCTCAGATAACTTGCCTAATTGTTAGGATAAAAAACATTAATCTAATATTTTAGATTACCAATTGTTTATTTATAAATATTAAAATTTAAAGCAAGTCCAAGTGCACCAGGCAGTAACATTTTCATATGATGCAACAAGGTATACAGTGAAGAAATATTCAATAAAAAGGCTGAAAATATGCTAAATACCTTCTTCAACTCAGCCTTTGGCGATTCTCCCTCCTGATAGAAACTTGGCATGGGTGTTGCTTTGAATGTTAAAATTTTCCTTAGTTGTTTAATCTTAGCCTCCTGATACTCCTGTTCAGATACATGAATAAATGTATAGATAATATATAATCAATTGACGACCTAGCAACCCCATATTTACCATCTTGTAGTGTTCTATAGTAAGAAACCTTAAACTTTAAAAGCATACCAAAATGAAGTAAATAATAAATACTACCCTAACTATAATTTTAGCATGATAGATCACATGCTTTCTGGTAACTCTACACCAAACTACAAATGGCACATTAAGAAAACCTTTGACTTGGTCTGCAAATGGCTTTTTTCCATCTCCCTTGCTTGAATATTTTCCTCTAGCTTTGAGAAAAACTGAACAAGTGCAAGGAACAACCATCAACATAGTGCTCTACAACTTAACAGGAAAATAGATAATTTTTTAAGTGACAATACTGGAAAGGCACATAAAATTGAAGCAAAATCCTAGAAAAATGCATGACCTCATTCCACTTCTCAGCTCGTTCATTGCATCTAAAATTAAAACTAGACACAGAAGAAGCACTGCTTGGTCTTGCTTTAGAACCTATCGCAGTGGAATTTCTAGGAATAATTAAGGAGCTTATGTGCATTTCTTCTGAAAATTATGAGTACAGAACAAAATTATAGTATTGATAAAGAAAACATGTAACACCACAATGAAATACTTTTTAAACTAAATTGGTCTATTATTTCACGCTCCTGTAAATTAATCACATGCCAGTCAAAAGATGCGATGAGGTAACTGAACCAGAATCTTCATACTCCTCCTTCATTTTTTCTTGCTTGAGAGGTTTCTCATTTTGGATATTGGATCTACAACAGTTGATTAAGAAGTTTTCCTCATACTCAGAAGAATTCAACTTTAAAGAATAACTACATTTTTTAAACCATTGGAAGGAAAATATTCGGCTCTAAGAAATATTCACTGTGCTCTTAGATAAATATCACCGCTAATAAAAAAGAGATTAATGAATGAATTACTTCATGCTATTAGAGTGTGAAAACTTTGTATCTGCTCGTATTGATTTCGTGGCCACCTTCTCAAGTAAGGAGTATTAAAAACCAACTTTCCGTTGACATCAAAAAATAGTAAATAGTAAACACCTAAGGGCATAGATTTGATTTTCGATTGGGATAAGCACAAAGTGAAGCTTATATGCCTTGGTGAGGTGGTCATCTAGATGGATAGTTGGCAAGAAAGTGGGTTCACTCAAATGATGGTACGACTGCAACAAGAGTTAGTGGAGAAGGAGGTGGCTTTGGAAAGGCTCCAAGCAGCTGTCCAAGACTATGAGGAAGCAATACCACCTTCCTTGCCATTGCTTAAGCCAGCACCATGACTAAAAGGGGAGGGGGGTGGGGGGTTTAGCAGCGCCCCCAAAATAAATTTTGGGCATTTTTTTGCATCCATATTTGGGAGTTTTGTGGCACATGGTGGTTTTGTAATTTCAATTAAGGAAATATGGTGGTACTATAATCCAAGGTAAATCAATTGGTTGTTCATGGATGCTGTGGGATATATATTGTGTTGTAATACTGTACAAAAGAATATATTGAAAAATCTTCTTGGTTTTCCCGGTGATGGGTTTCTAGGATAAAATCTATGTGTTAATGTGTGTGTTTGCCTTTGCATATTTCTTGTTTTAATTAAGAATATGTTTACAGCAATTAATTGTACAGTGTTAAAAACCTACATAAATGATAACCCTAAATGTCCATTTAGGGACAACATGCTTCATCAAAAAATCTTCAGCCACCTAATGTAACCCTTGATGTAATCTTGTCAAAAATGTTTATGCAATATGAGAAGCATCTTCTTCAACAAAATTGTTACAAAAGCATGATACCCATAAGAATGGGCATAACCTTTGTTCAAGACAAATGGGGGTGAACTAACAACGTTTTTCAAATTTTTAGGCACCACCATTTTAATGGGGTAATATCCCCAAGAATTAGTAGATGTCTTTGGAGACAATTAGGAGAATTTACTAGGGCATTGGATTAAAGGATCTATTGCTACATCATGCCAGGTGCAGTTTTCCCAAAATAATACAAGAATGCGAACACCTAATGAATGCAAAGTTTTATTTTCCTCACTCTTAACAACTGAAACACAAAAATAAAAATAAAGAAGTACAAGCTTAGTGAAGAGAATAGACCTATTATACAGTACCAAGAACATCCTTTGTATTAGTAGTAGTCATTATTTGAACCATAATAGGATTTTGTCTTCCAGGTGGGACATTGCCAGCCATCACTGTACTTGTTTTTATGCATATTGTCTTGTATATGGATTCACAATACTTCTACTTGGGAACTGGATGCCCAAATGAAAAAAGGTGAGAATAATAAAAAATTCAAGAATGAAAAAATCATACGCAACAAATACAAGAAAAAATAAGCAAATTCATCCCAGAAACAGTTTGAAAAATTATTCATGCATCAATGCTTTTCCACTTCCCCAACAATTACTTTCTTAAGAGTAACAACAGACAACAATTAGAACGTGTAAAGTGCAAACTAAAGATAAGATCAGATAATCATGCAAAGGGATTTTGCATATCCTCTTTTGTTCTCCTTTGAAAGTTATTGATATTATTAAGACTATACTTACGAGAACCATGGAAATAGGATACAGATAGAGTATCAGAAAAAAGGGTAAAGAATTTTCCAGCATAATGTTTTCAATGAAAGCAATTATACAAAATTAAGGGCATCTCACACTGTATGATATTCAGGGTAAATCCATTGTAAGAAAACTTGATTGAAGTGTCAGTTATTAATTGTGTTAAAATAGTTTGTCAGATATTGCAAGGACTAGAGGAAACTCAAAATATTGGTCAAATTATTGAAGTTTAGGATTAACATATTGCTTAGGAAAATTCTGTGTAAAATAAAATAAGGGCCATTGTCTAAATTCAGTTTAATCTTAGCCTGCCATTCTGTATATATAATAATATTTCTTAAGATTGCAATTAGAAATTTAGTAGAATTAGATGACCACAGAAACAGTTCTATCCATTTGCAGATCCAGAGAAAGTGTCAAGAGATGGTAAATTAGTTGCAGATCCAGAGAATATTAAACTTAATTAAATACTTGCAACTACTTTGAACAAACTCGATTACTGTTAAATCATGTGTAAAAAAAATACTAAACTCCTCAAATCAGTAAGTAGTTAGTATAAAAATATTAACTGAACCTTACAAAACAACCTATGAAAAAAGCCCATAACTCCATGTAGAATCTATGCAAAGTAGGCTCAACATACATACAGACAAGAACTACAAAAAGAATGCCTTTACTCATCTTTAATACTTCCAGCGACATTTCACATTATTATCTTACTGCAAGTTTCAAATACACACACCAAAATGGAATTAATGCAGTCACACCACAAGTGTTCCTATCTGAGTATGTGCCTTTAAAAGCTCTAGTCAAAAACTCTGAAAGAAGGATAAAAGCCAATGGTATTTGGTCTATTATAGTAAGGTTGAAATACCTAATATGAAATTACATAAAATAACATCTGAGTCATACTATTCTAGAGTAGATGCCACTACTGCACCTGCAATATCGGGAATCTTAAATCGTTTTTCTAAGAATACCGCATCAATTAATAAGACCATAGTACCCATAAATCACATACATAAGTCATAGTGTCAAACACCTATGCCAAGACTTTCGTGACGAGAAGCAGGACAATAACTATAGATTCCAACAAGTTTGTAATGCCATACACCCTACATATGTTACTAAAGAATGGGTAACCTCTGTAGGACATTTCCTATTATTGTATTGAATGAGATATGATGAAAAATGATTATTTGAAGTCTCTAGAATTATGGCTAATCCATAGCTAAAGAAAGCATCTCTAAAAATATATCTTCGGTAACTGCAAAAGAATACATTCAAGTATTTCACTAATATAAGGGATGAAATTCTTATACTTGTGCCAAGAATATTTGGTGATATATATTGAATTGAAGTTTTGGGGACCTATGTTACCCTTGGAAATGTTTCATTGCACTTTAGAATGCAGGATGTTGTCTTGATGCCATGAACCTTGAAAGATTCCCTAGAGTATGACCAACTCTTACTCATGAGCTTAATTTCTAGAGTACGACCAACTCTTTATCATTGTACAGACCCAAAAACATTTATGGCTCCCTTTTGGTCAATATTTCAGCTTCCAAGAAATATACATCAGGCTACAGTATGGAAATTTTGACCTAATGAGACTCTTATTACTGTTGGTGTGAAATATCCCTTCAGTTTATCTTGGAGCATGTAAAAAGTAATAGGTGGATCTTCTAGAGTTAGAAGTAGGAAACCTTAGTCACCACCCATATGCTAAGTGAAAAGGAACTAATATCCTATCTTTCTTTCAATATTATTTTCTTAAACAAACTGCAAACCATTTTGTTGGATTTTTTGTGCATATCAACTTGTATTTCTCATAGAAAGAAGGTAATTTTGGTATCTTGGAGACCTTATGCTAGCATTCTTGAACAAAATATTTGAATGGAGGCCTTATGGATCTTTTTCAATTCTTTGATTGATAATCTGAGATTTGAATCCCAAACCAAGGAGACATTGACAGCTCATTAGAACAACTTTGGTTCAAAGTGTGAACTCTCTCAAGAGTTTTTGAATAAAGTTTCTAAATGTGGAGTTGTTGAGAACATATTATCATGGGTAGACTTCAAACAGTGCAAGGATCTTAATAAAAGTGATGGAACCAAGAGAAAAAGGTTAACTGGTATCACCAAGCTTGATGATGCAAATGATGCAGGAAGCAATAATTCTGAGAAATGCACTTTGATTTTAGCTGAGGGAGATTCAACCAAGGCCCTTGCGATGGCAGGCTTGGATGTTGCTGGTCGAAATCATTATGGTGTGTTTCCCCTCAGAGGTAATTTGCTGAATCTAGGGGAAGCCATCCATAAACAGATAATGGAAAATGTTGAGATTCAACATATCAAGCAAATCCTTGGTCTGCAGCATGGAAAGGAATATGACAATGTCAAATATCTGAGATATGGTCATCTTATCATTATGACAGATCAGGATCATGATGTTCACACATAAAAGGATTGTTGATCAACTTCATACACTCTTTCTGGCCATCTATACTCAAGATTCCTTCATTTCTTGTTGAATTCATTACTCCTATTTTCAAGGCAACCCATAAAAATGGATGGGTATTGTCTTTCTATACCATGCTTGAGTATGAAACATGGAGAGAATATCTGGGTGGATCAGCATCAACATCAATTACTAAGCTTAGACTGATTATGACATATTGATTGGCTTAGGATTAAGGGACATTTCAACATCCCAGAGCACTAGAAATTACACCATTGGCTTGGCACCTTGGTACAACGGTTTTAAGGGTACAATTGAATGAACAACTATAAAGGATAATTGTGTGTCTTAAACGATTAGTGGCATCATAGAGGAAATTAATGAGACAACATTAACAATTATAGAGTTGCCTATTCACAAGTGGACTCAGGTTTACAAGGAATTTCTGGAAGCATTGATGACTGGGAATGATAAGATTAAAGAACCATTCATAAGGGACTACAAGGAATACAATACTGATACCAAGGTCCATTTAGAGGTGTCATTGTCTGAAGATAATAAGAAGATTTCACTTCAAGAGGGCCTTTTAAGGAAATTCAAACTGAATACTACAATCAGTACAAGTAACATGCATCTTTTTGGCTCAAAGGGAATCAATCATAAATATGAGACCCCTGAGCAAGTTTTGGAGCACTTCTATCATATCCATCTTGAATTATATTAAAAGAGAAATAAAGTCCAATTGGACAACCTTCAGCTTGATTTTCTGAAATTGGATAATAAAGTCAGATTCTTCTTGGGAGTGGTAAATGAAGAAATCATAATGAACAATAGGAAACATGCAAAGTTTCTTACAATTAAATAGATGAAAAAACACATACAAAAAACCAGATAATAATCATGAACAACCTTAATATTGAATTATGAATTGTAAAGGAACTTACAAAATGTGACACTACGAACCTAGTCAAGCGCACAAGCAAAAATATCCTAGACATGACCCTGGTTGACAAGTTGTATTACTCATGATGCAAGAGGATTTGTACCTGCGCTGCCAAGTCATTCAAAATCTATAATTATCTATACAATAAATACAAGTAATTGATGTAGTATTTTTTACTCTAAGATGCATTCTTATGATAATGTCAAAACATATGTTGAAAATGTCAAAACATACTTGAATAAGCTCCTCTTTGTTTCAAGAACAATTTATTGGAGTCGCCTGAACTTGGAACAAGCCTCCCACGATCTGAAAGAGTAGCAACTAAGTCAACAGTGACTTTTTTGTTGCTACGTTGGATCGAGTTTGATCCAAGATTAAATCGCTCAATAAATTATTCTCTACTAAACGGGGCCAACCACGTGAATGTGGAAGCTCTTATGGCCCCTCCCCCCCTCACATCACTCTCGATTCCTGACCCAGCCATGAGTATTTTTTACATGTTAGTGATGACTATATCTTCAGCTGAGTTTTCTAGAAACTGATTTCCTTATGTCAATATGTCATCCAGAAAACCCTCCCAAAACTTTTTTCGCCTTTTAACCTATTCAGTCCACCCCTGGCAAAACCACAACCTCCTTGTCAACAATCCTATCTAACCTCAGCCTTATTAGTCTGCCCATCAGCTTTAAAAGGCAAATCCACATCTGTTTCAAAGGTCTCCCCTATGTTAGGAAGTGGCGTTTAGGACATTTCACCTTTGGCAATCATCAAAGAGCCAAAAAAGCCCTCATCTGCAGCAGACCTACCATGACTAATCCCTTAATTTGCAAATGAAGCTGACAAACAGCCTTAAGTCGCGCCACTCATATTCCCTAGGTCTCAGCACTGCATGAAGCCCATTCTCAAGCTGACTAGTAGGTTTTTCACTGTGTTCTATGGTTCTTCAAAGACAGGAAATATGTTTCATCTCATGGAGTAAGTGTTTGAGTTTACAGTTAGAGGAACAGCTGCTTCTAAGTGTATTATGAGCCTGAGATAAAATTGGAAAACAAAGGTCACTCATCAGGACATTACAGCTCTTTCCAGCATGAAAATCACAGTAAGAAAGGGTCGCCACTGTCTCAGCTACATGGTAAATTGTCAAAGCCCAGAACCTCCTTCATTTACCAGCAAGGGGTTAGCGCGCCTCCTTCATACATAAGCAGAGGGCGCAGGCCAGTTTTTGACTCAGAAGGTTGCAGAAGTCCAGGTTTGCCCTTACTGAAACAATGAAACAATATCTTCAGGTTTCATGAATGTAATTGCTGACCATAACAGGATTATAGTGGAAATATGATAAGCTCAAAGGAAAGGGGAGTTTGGCCTGATAAAAGAGCTCATTTCAAACTTGCAAACCATATGGATTGTTGAACTCTAGAAGGACATGTCATCAGTAAACATCCAAATCATAAGAGGCCTGTTTTGGTTCAAAATCAAATAGAACAGATGGTAACCAATGCCATTACACAAGCAGGAAAAAGGTCTTGGTTTTTCAAGAAAGCCCTGACCTTCATAGTCACAAAGGCTATTTGTCAAAGTAATCAATCATGAGATGAACAAGCCAAATATCTAAAATCAGCCTTAGGACAGTACAGGGAAATAGTATTACTCTGGCTAGGGTTTCTGCTGACACACAATGATGCTTGCAAGTGAAGATGCTAAGACTGATGTTTTTCAAGAGGTTTCCTACCACTACATTCAGAAAAAGGCTGTGTCGAACCTAGTGGTCAAAAAGTCTCCGGACACCTTATCTGATGAAGAGCCTCCTCCATGCATGAGTAGAGGGCCGAAACTACTGCAGGGTGCTGAAACGGATTGATACAAGAAAGCAGTGGAAGGATGCCAAAAAGGAAGAAAGGTCATTTCACAGATGAATGATAGTGCTGATAATGTAAAGGTATTGATACTCCTATTTCAAGAACTATCTGTCAGACAGTACATCTAGTGGAAAGGAGAAATTATTGAACATATTGTATGCTATTAATGCCAAAGGAGCAGTTGATTTAAAAAGGGTTAAAGACATTCCATGATCACCTATCCAGAAATCTAAGGAAATCCCTTCTGAGTAAACAGAGAAGTCTAGTGTGAAAGGATGCAACCTAAAAAGTGTATTTACAGTCCAGAGAAAAACTTGTGAAACACCTAGAAGCAGCAATTTATCACTGGGAAAGTAAAACAGTGACCAAGGTTGAGTCATAAAATGCATGATGACAGGTATGCAATGCTATGAATAGACAAAGAGACAATTTTGAGCATATGTGTGCCACTGATATCAAAAAGAAGATTCTCTCCTTGAGGAAAGGTCAAGCAACAAAACAATATCATATGTCAAAAGTCCAAAAGAGGCGCCTTTCAAGAAGGGGTGTTTACAACTTTTCAAATATTTTTGGTGCATTATGAAATAGTCCTTCTTTGCTAAACAATCACCAAGAGAGGGAGGCAGTGAACATATGTCCAGTCATGAAATGGTGCTATTGACAAAGAGGGTTTTAATACTCTGATCAGAACAAAATAAAGATTGTGTGCCCAAAGGCCCTGTTTTCATATTTTACAAGTTTGTTTTTCTGATGGAGAAGGCGAGTGGTATTTAACCTAATAAACAGGCAGAGGAAGTTGGTTGTGATAAATTATCACTTTTTATATGTCTTATGACAAACCACTTGTTACCATTCCAGAGAGCAGATGTAGCACAGGACTGTGTGGAAAAGGGACCTGCAGACAAGACCTTCTAAAAACTTTGTCACCAAGAATATTTCACCTTTAAAGTTATTTTTCACTGTGTTCCAAAGGTTTTTTAGCCTGTGATCATTGTTGGATAGTTTAAAAGGAAGAAAGTACCACCTTTATTTTCAGGGAAAAAGAGCACTGTATACTACTCCTGCAAACAGAGATTTGAAAACCCACTGTAGGTAAAAAAATGAAGGAGTTGTCAAAACAAAAATGACTAATCACCTGTGTTATTGAAACACCGTAGCAGAAGTGGTGGTGTTGGTCGACTTAAATTGATCAAAGGTCAGAGCTCGGGGTTAAAGGGCGATATATATATGCAAATCACAAACCCACTATTTGAAAAAACAAACAGAGTTTAAAAGTAATGTCAAATCCGCAAGGGTAAGTAACCGTTGGAGAGTTGTGGTGATATAGTAGCAAAAGGTAATTATGGTGTAAATTTTCATTTTCAAAAATCTGAAGAGGAGTCCATTCGCATCCAGCATCAAACAAGCAATAAAGTTGGGCGAAAATTCAAAAATTTGCTCTTAGAAGCGGCGCGACGTGCCTGGATGTAGGCGCGACGTGCCTGGGCATCATTTTGCAAAGGCCTCCTTTGTTGGCGCAACGTGCCTGTAGGTGGGCACGACGTGCCTGTAGGTGGCCGCCCGACCGCACGACAAGTCGACCCGACAGCCTTTCTCCTGTGCGACGGGTTTGCTCCAGAGATTTCCGCGCAACTTTTTCAAGCTATCCAGGATTTCTTACATCTTTTCAAACGAGCATCCATCAAGTTCGAGGTATTTTTATGAAATCCCATCAATTGCAAAGTGTTGATAAGTGACAAACATGTTTGAAAACCCCGGATCTTGCCATCTTTGCTAAAAACAAAAGTAGTTTTCCTACACAGTGAGATGAGGTAATTTAAAAGGGCCGAAGTTGTTAATGAGAGTTTAAACCTTGGAGGCAGGGTTATAGAATGTATTGGTGCATATCTCAAAACTCACAAGCTAAGAGTGTATTGTCTAAATTACTGTTACACTGATTCTTTCACCAAAGCTAAGTCTGCTCCTCCCTTGCACTGTATTATATCATTGTGGAGAATTGTTGACAGAGAGTTTTCTAAGGGTGGATAGGGCCATTTTTCCGGAGGGCAAAGTTTGTTGGTGGTCAAATCTAAACTTTGGAGGCAGAGGTATACAAGTGATGTTTTCTTAAAACTTCACAAGAAGAAGTGTCCCTCATAAAGCACTGTGTATGGTTAACCTAGGTTTGCCCTCTTTCTTCACCTCATTATCATGTTGAAAAGTTGATTGACAAAGAGGCTCTGAGGGTAAATGTTACATTGAAGGGCAGATTTAATTGATGTTTTTCTAACTCTGGAGGCAGGAGTACAAAAGCAATTTTTGTTCTCTTAAAAAACTTCACAAAAGAAAGAGGCCTTTTTTCGGAAAAAACAGAGTTGTTAATGTTTGAAATTAATATTGGAAACAGGGGTATATAGGTGTTGATGAACTATTTAAACTCACAAATTTGAAAATAGTTCCTGGCTGAAGCAGAGAGTGTGTTCTCTAAAACCACTGTTGCACTTATCTTACACCTAAACTAAGTCTGTTTGTTCATTACACTACATTGTATCATTCTGAAGATTGTTGAACAGAGTAATTTTGAGGGTGAAATAAGGCCATGTTCTAGAAGGCACGGTTGTTGATGATCAAGTTTAACATTTGAAGCCAGAAGTACACAGTACACTGAGGAGCAGAGATTGTTGATGGTTAGATTTTGACATTAAAGGCAGAGGTACCAAAGTGGTGTTAGATTTCTCAAAACTTCACAAGTGAAAATGGCCACTGTCTAAAGGGCAGAGTACTTGGTGACTGCATTTGATATTAAAACAGAGGTGTAGGTATTATGTTGATCTCTTAAACTCACAAGCAGAGAGTATATTTCGTAAAAACCACTGTGCATTAGTTATACATCCAACTTGAGTCTGCCTTTCCTAGAAACCATATTGTATCATATTAAAGACCGGTTGACAGAGATTTTCAAAGGTAAACAGCATAGTGAAGGACAGAGGTTGTTGATGTTGGATTTGACATCAAAGGCAGGGGTATAGATGTGTTGGTGAACTTTTTAAACTCACAAAGCAGAAAGTTTGTTTCCTAAACCACTGTTGCACTGATTTTACACCTAAACTAAGTCTTCCTTTTTTCATTGCACTACATTGTATCATTCTGAAGATTGGTGAACAGAGTTTTTCTGAAGGTGAAACAAGGCCATTTTCTAGAAGGCAGGTTTGTTGGCGATTGGGCATTTGTTGATAATCAAGTTTACATTGAAGCCAGAGAAACCTGTTGACAGAAGCATTTTCAAGGTGAATGATCTGAAGAGCAGGGTTTTAATTTGTGAAGTTTGGTTTTGAAGACACAAATACAAGTGTAAGCTGGCCTCTAGCAAAGTCACAAGAGGGGTGATTATTCAAGACTGTGCACAGAGAATCTACAAAACAGTTTCTTACACATGGTTCCATTGTTAAAAAGGTTACATAGCTGAAGTGTATCCAGAATTGAAGGACTGTTCTTAGGAAGTGTAGAGGGGGCTTATTCAAGGAAGCATTGTTGCATTTCATCCAAACCACAGTGTCCATATCTATCCAAACAGTCTGGTGGCCTGTTTCAATCCAGCAGAGCATTTCTCATATAGTGAAGGCAGTTTGCCTCTTCCAAAGCTTGTTTCAAAGTTAGAATGCCTCCAAAACGAGATCACAAAGGCGGACAACATAAGAGATATGAACCTATCTCCATAGAAGAAATCAATGCTCATCCCTCAGTGCTTTTCAATTCCATGAAGTAGGCTGTCTTGATTTCTGTCAGAGGATAGAGGAAGTCAAGATTTTCTCGCCACTTACACATTTGTGCGCTTTGAGATTCAAGGACAAACACTTCCAGTTAGCAGGTCTTGACTTCAAAATCTCCCCAAGGTATGTATCCAAGGCTACCAAGATCCCGTATCATGGTGAAAAGTGGTTTAAGCAAGCACATCTTGATTTGGAGGATTATAAACCTTTCATCAAGCCGGAACATAGGGAGACCATCACTGCTATTTTTCCTTTCTCCTATCTTCTTGACAGTTATGCTCCACTGATGAAGGCCATAATGAGATATTTCACTTGTGAAGGGAGGTTTAGCCGAATATTTGCCTATCATGTTCGCTTGTTGATGCATTTTACCGGGAAGCGAGCGATTAAACCTTCCATACTTTTTGTCCAAAAGCATGGAGAAAAGGAGGATGATGAGCAGCAGCAGCCAGATTTTGAGGGACAGCAGCAGTTGGATATCATTGGACAGCAGCTAGAGGTTGATGAACAGCATCAAATTCAGGAAGAGGGACAACAGCTAGAGGTTGATGAACAGCATCAAATTCAGGAAGAGGGACAGCAGCTAGAGGTTGATGAACAGCATCAAATTCAGGAAGAGGGACAGCAGCTAGAGGTTGATGAACAGCATCAAATTCAGGAAGAGGGACAGTAGCTAGAGGTTGATGAACATCATCAAATTCAGGGAGAGGAACAGCAGCAGATAGAGGTTGAAGAGCAGCAGGTTGAGCAAACAATTGAAGCATCTTTTGAGCCACAAGCTGGACAGTGGACATGATGATGAGGAAGGACGACAGAGTTTGAGAAAATTTACCTCTCCTTGACGGTAACCAAGCCTTCTGTTCCTAAAAAGAGGAAATTGCCCAAAAAGACAACTTCTAGCTTTCCAAGGAGAAAAAGCGCTAGATTGGCCTTCAAAGGCAAAAGTGCAGTTGGAGAAAGTGCCAAGCATGGAGGTAAATCAGCTGTCATCCCTATCCCAAGCGATGACAGTGACAATGAGGCCCGCATCCTTGAAAACCTCCTCATTCACAAAGAAGGGCAAATTGAAGTATTACAAGAAGATCTTCAAAGGGCGAGGAATTTCAACCACTTCTTGGAGGTTGAAAACAAACAAATGAAGTATCATGCGGCCATTCATGAGGCAAGGGCCATCAAGTACAAAAAGGAGGCGGAAAAGGCGCAAGTAAGAATTGAAGAGCTTATTGGCGAATTTGATGATGAAGAGGAGGAGGACCAGCCTAGGCAAAAGAGGCCTAGAACCATCGGGCTTAGGAGAGCCTTGGAGAAACAGAAAGCTGAAGAACAAGCTCAATTCGAAGCTTTTCCTCTCACTACCCTCTTTGAGCGGGAAATTGAGGAAAACAAGGAAGCATGGCTTGAGAGGGCTAACCAACATTTGGAAACAAAGCTTGAGAAGGAAAACAGGGATCTTGAGCTACAGAGAAAGAGAACTCTTCACTTTCAGAAGTTAAATCAATTTGCCAGGCGCAAATTGAAGGTGGCACAAGAAAAATTGAAGAAGTTGAAGGAGAGGCGCTTAGCACGGAAAGAAGCAAAAAGCACATCAGCCCTCAATATTTTGGCTTCAGCTTCAGAGCATGTTTCTATGGACCCTTGAGGGTCATGCATGCCAATTTTGGGCCTGTTTCGAAAACTTTTTGTTTTTTGGCATTTTTTGGGGTTTTCGCCAAAAACTCATAAATGCGCCATTTCAGTTTGATGAGTCGTCAAGGGAGGAGGGTGATACCAATGGATTCCATAATTTCATGAGCAGCTCTCCAGCGATTTTCAGGGCATTTGAAGGTCATTCGCCCCTCCAAATTGGCGAAAAACAGCCTCATTTTGCACATTCTGCCCGCCATATCAGCAGCCTGCTATTTTCTGGGTTTTTGCACACAGGTACAGTTTTGAGGGACTTTCAGAGATCAGATTGAGATGATTCCACTTGCATTGGAAAGCAGACACAGAGATCTTTCCAACGAGCCATCATGAGCCTCATTTCGACATCGGGAAGGCTTCCATTTGCATCCAGCAAGTCAGGGGACCTTTTTCAGGCATAAATATGAAGTATTTTTGCAATTTTTGAACTCCAAAAATTTGCTTTTCCCAAATGTGCGTTAGGCTATTTTTATCATGGGAAAATCATGTAAAGTCAATATAATTTCCGTTTTTAGCAGTTTTTTAGATATTTTATGGGATATTTTGTGCCTTGGGCTTTGCAAAGCCTCAAGGACAAATTTAGATATTTTGACTTGGCCAATGGGATAGCTAGTTGCCTCATGAGGTTTTCCTCCCTCTAGCCTATTTATCCCATGGTTCTCATTGTAAATCAGAGGCTGAACTTGAGAGAAGAATTAATGCATTGGTCATATGAGCTTTGAAGAATACACTTGCGTTATGATGTTTGGATTGCCTCTTGGATGCTTTTGAGGAATGTTGAAGGCTTGTTGATGGATTCCTTGACATGGTAGAATGGTATAGTGCTTCTTAATGTGTTTTGTATTCTAGTTTTCACTCATATTTCATTTTTCTTGCTGCTATAGATCAGTAAAGATTGATTTTGAGACATGCCCATGGAGGCACCTCAAAATCCCTGAATCTTCATAGCTTGATGTTTTCTTCTCCCTTAGTTATGCTAAAGAATTCTTAGCTGCTCTTTAGTAACCTAAGGTATTGTTGCTAAGTTTTATTCATCAATTCCATGTATGTTGAGTAGGATGTATGGTTTGCCCTACCTACCTATCAGCTGCCCATAGTTCTGTCCATAAAACTTTCTCTTTGACTGATTTGTTGATCATTTTGTTGAACCAAGGAGGCCTAGTCCCAATCTAGCCCTTTGCCTAAAACTATGAAAACTTATTTGTCCAAGTGCCCAATGACTTAGAGATTATGTTTAGGCGTTCCGGCATAGTTTATGAGTTGTTAGTTTGTCTCATGTGTTTTCCCCAAAGTTTGATAGCCTTTTCCCGAAGTTAGAGGGTCTTATACCTCTATGTATGGCTGGAATGCTCGATTTCTATGTATTGATTAGCTTATAGTTATTCCTAGCATGATCAATGGCTTGCTATTACATGTTTATGTCTGCTATTAACTAGTTTGCACTTGAAATCCCTTGTCTTTCACCAACTTATTGTTCATTTAATCCATTTTTCCCGGAGATCCCTTCTATTGTGAATCAAATCGGCCCTACAGCAGCTTTACATCATCACCTCATAAGCTTCCTTGATCTGTTTGACCCCATAGCCCAATTTATCTACATCTTGTTATCCAGTTATGTATTTGATCAGTTTCACCCCTCACAAACTTAAAAACTAAAAAAGCCAAAAACACACTTCATAACTAGCCTAATATCAGAACATTGCAAGTAAACACACCGACATCTTTTACACATATAGAGAGAGCCCTCTCTGAGTCCAGGAAGGCTAGGTCCTTGGGCTCCAAAGCTTGGTTTGATGTTACATCGTCATTTGGCTTGCCAATCGGCCAAATCACGGGACCCTAACATCCCCAATACCCAATCTATATTTCATTTTTTACTTTCATGAGTAGAAAAAAAAATATTCAATAACTAATAAAAAACAATGCAACCAAAAGTACGCAAGAAAACATTGAAAGTGCTTGACATAAAAATAGTATGATAAATGAGTTTTTAATATAACGCAAAAAATGTTCCATGTATGGTAACATTTGTCTTATAATAATACAATATTTTACATTATCAAAATTTCTTTTTCTTCTTCCTACTTCTAAAGCTCCTAACTACATCATCAACATCATCGTGCTCTACTCTTGTTTCGTGCCTTTCCCGCAGAGCTGACCTAGTTGCGTAGTCACGATGTTTGGTCTCATGCAGTGATGGGGCATCGCCTACAAAACAGATAATATTAAATTTTAATTGTTAGTTTTTAAATATCATTGAACTAGTTCGGTAATATTAATAAAAAAAATTACAATGAGATTATTTACCCAGTGCACTAGTTGTCACCATTGGGACCGTTGCCCTGTCTTCCTCTCTGGTGGTAAGATCCTCAAGTACAACATTCTCTGTCATTTAAACAAAAAACGTATAAGGACAACCATCAAGGTATAATTAGAAAAAATTATAAGTGGAAATTAATTACCATCATGGCCCTCACTGATAGTAGCATTGCTGGCCTGGTCCCCACTACAATGATCAGGTTGCACGTGAGGAACATGTTCTTCTGGAAATATTTCGCTCTCAATGCACTGCTCTACAACTGGGTTATTTGAATCGTTGAAAGTGTTGCTCCCCTGATTTAAAGAAAGTTTCTAGACATTAAATTTATGGATGAAAACAAACATATTGAAAGGTTAACATTTTACCTTATCAGACATTTTGGATCTTGGGACCTGTCCTAAGCTTCTACGATATTCAACTACGGCTTGATAGCCGGAATGGAAAGTAATATTTTTATCTTCCTCTGTAGTTTCCGTTCCAAAGTCATCACCCTACATTACATATGATTGTGTATTTTTAATGTTATTTGATGGGATTACAAAAATGTTGGAAGGTGATACAATTAATTATAAGATGTTTAGCTACTTACAATTCTTGCGGCTAATTTCAAGTAGTCGTCCTAGCCTAGCTTGTGATGGCCCTTTTTTCCAATCCTAGCTTTGGTTGCCTTCGAGGTGTCAAGCAACCTATCATCAAAATATTGAAGTCAGATATGACGTAGCACACTTTTATTTTAGAAATAGAGAAAATTAAAGCTATTGAATTAAAGTTGTAATTTACCTTGGGGGTCTAGTTAGCATGTTTCCTTCTTTCTTGGCCCTTTTCTCTTTTCCGTCATGGATGAGTTCTCTCCACTCACTCTATGGAACTGTGAGAGGATGCTCGTATCTAAAGTTAAATTTCAATTGCATCCTATAGGTGCCCCTTGTATATTTCAAATATTTTCCTACTACCCGAGCATCGCTGTTCTATCAAATGTGCCCAACCCAAAAAGGGCTTCTAGATAATCTAGAAGTTCTTTTTTTTTTCAGGTTGGAATTCTGGGAATTCCACCTTGTGTGTATGGTTGGGCCAAAAATTATCAATGCCTTTCTCTCCAAAAACTTGTAGAACTCATTGTTTCCTAGACAGAAAAAAGATATTATCATTAATTTAAAAATAAAAATCATGATAAAATATGTTTTAGATAGAGTACATGAAATAGTTAAAATATTAAAACTTACCTGGGAGTTGTACGTGCTTTATAGGGACACCTTCATTTTTCACCATTAATATGCCATCAATGGTCCTTGTGGAGCTGACATGTGTAGCTCCAGGAAACACAATAATATAGTTGGCCATATCACCCGCATCAATGCCAACACGTTCAGCGGTTGGCTGGGTGTCTTCTTGGGCAGGGTACATTTCTTGGCTGCCACCTAAAGGCGTATAAGGTGTACGATAGGGTCGATCGGCAATCTCTTGCCCTTGTGTCCTACTACCACCAACACCGGGTGCAGCAAGTGTCAAATAATGCTACATACAAAATAATTTTTTTGTTAGTTTAGTTAGTGTAAAAATCAAAAATCAAACTATCACAATTCATCTCATGCAGAACAAAAAAATATCCTTTTGATTTTTTATTATTACCTTATATGTTTCTAGTTGGGTCATAAGTTGTGTTATCCTCATTGCTATTTCAGGTGTTTGAGGCGAAGCGTCTACCAAACGCTCAAATTCCAACTTTGCTTTTCATGCCTTTGTTCACAGCAACAGCAATGGACATGGGGATGAAGAAAGCTCTTCCTCGTAGAGAGAATCATCAGGCGTACCATGGCCAGGTGTCTGCATATTTGAATAAAATTAACATTATTTCAATTATGTAAATAAATAAAATACCTAAAGATAGAGCAATGCTGGCACTTTACATGTTCTTCTGCTGGCCCCTTTCCGCGATCATCCTATCTCGGGGTTGTTCCTGTACTGCCACGATCAGTCTGCCACATTGCAATAAAATTAGAAATGTGAAAACTTGAAAACAATATCTAACTTGAAAACAAAAAATGAAAACTGAAATTATTTTCAAATTTACCTTTCTAATACATAAAATTTGTGCATTAAATAGGCCCTAAAGTGGTTGAGTATAATTAAAATTAAGGGTTGTAAGCCAAATTTTTATACTTACACCTTGCTAGTAGACAATTTCTGCAAAGTAGGTAGATTAGATAAGGCTAAAGAGATTTTCAGTGAAGCTTGGAATGGTATCCACAGATGGGGTAGTCATCATAACTATATAATGGAAAATATGCAAAATAATAATAGCTCTAACTCTTACGTGTTGCAATCAACCAATTTGGAATATCCACATCATTCCCCCAAACAGTTTCCTAGATTCTATATTAAGATGCAAGCACACTTGTAACAAACAGAAAATAAGTTCACGATTTGAAATGGATTAACCCTAAATGTTCAAGAAGACATCGAGCCCTTTGAACCAGTTTGTTCATGAACAAGCCAGTTCAACTACAAATAGTCCAACCAAGTTTGTCTAGAATTAAATGAGATTCGACCAAAATGTCAAGTTGGCTCACCATGTTGGCAAGCAAACTTGACATGTTGAGTACTTGCCACAAATAGTGAGTAGTGTTACAGAGCATAGAAAAAGTTCTTTATTTTTCTAATATGTAAAGGGCTTCCCATAAGACCACTGCCAAGTGTAAAAAATAAATTGTTAAGTGCTCAAATTCATCTTGAACAAACTAGACTCCAAATGATCTTGCAGAGTTTTTGAAAAGGAACGTTGTTAGCAGGTTGTACCAATTGAGATCAATTAATACTCTCCATGGTAACAAAGTGATCGTTGCCTTGTCAAACAAATTCCCCCACATACAATATATTTTGTGATTAGTTTCTTACCTACAAGAAAAAGATATTAAACCATATAGCTCCATGTCCAATGGGAGGGTATAAATAGATCTCACTATTATATGCCACTCATTTCTATGGCTTGCAAAGTCCCAATGTAGGTGATTGGACACTAAATACCATGCCTGCCAAATTTTTTAAAGGATAGTTGATTCAGAGACCTTGAGAAACACCGCCAATGGTTATATCATAGATTCCAAATGGATCTTTAATAACCCCTATAAGAGTATCATTGTAAATGAAATGTTGAACAAGAATTCACCATATGCGACCACTCATTGCACTGACCATTGAATTTTCAATACTACTCCCTAAGCTCACACATCAATCAAACCAGGGCATTTTCCCTCCCTCAATAAAAGTAAAGATGCCTATAAAACTAGAGGAAGATCTCCTTCCCTCCATTCTTCCCACACAATAATTTTTTGTAATCATTTTCATCTTCCTATAACGAGAAGAAAGGAACAAAGAATAGGAATAGAAATCATGTAGTGATTCCACTTGATAATGATAAGTTGTAGGCTTCACAATTTAGAATCTTGATTTCAAACTTGTTCAAAACCCATTGCTACATCTTAGGGGATACATTGGTACCAAAAGAGATGCAAAGTATCTTATCATATGATTAGGATTAATATATTTTAAATTTATGAAAAGCCAAGTTGATATCTTCACAACCAAGATAAGAGCTTATACCTTTTCCTCACTCACCACATCTCCAACTACTTTAACAGAGAAGTCCATATGTCATGTGTCCTTTAAAAGAGTTCCGTGTGAGATCCAAGGTGAGAAGAGAATCCTCAATTAAATAAAGATTAATTAACTGACCATCACTAAGAAGAAGAATGCCTTGAATGTTCCCTTATATTTGGGCCACTTTAAGGAGATATCCTAATGCATTTATTGGCAAGGATATAAATGAGCTAGGAGTAACTAATAAATAGCCATTTATCTTTTGATTTGTTTATTAGTTGTGGGTAGGTTTCTCTATTAAAGGTTAGTTGAGTCTATGAATATCTTTTCACTGAATTTCAATGCCCTTGTTTCCAGTGTGTTGATTACCAAATCATTAATTGGAAGGTGGTTGGAGTCAATGCATAGATATCTGGCAGTATGTATCATTTTCCTGTGCCTCTGGTTCTCCAACATACCATCCTCCTTTTTGGATGTTAGCACATCAAGAAATGAAATTTAACATCAATCTCCACTTCTTATCCATAAACAATGGGCCTATGGCACATCTGCTTCAGCAGCATGGATTTTCACTCTCTACAATTAATAACCATCAAGTTCAAGCTCCTTCAATTATTGATCGTTAAACAACATGAATGCTCTATTCAGATTTGGATTGAAAGGCATAGATTGGAAAAATGCATAGGCCTCAAGAATATCTTGGTGCATACATTTTGGGATATATAGGTTCGAACCACTAAAAGGATGGCTATAGGTGTAATTCAGTGCTCATGGATAAGTTTTTTGTGAGTGTATCGGTTAGTAAAGTCAAACAAAACATAGAAGGTGATGTAGGTACCCACTACCCTATGTACAAAGAGTGTGGGGTGTTGAGATAAAACACAATGTAAATGATGATCATGGATGAGTTTTTTTATCATAAACATAACATAGAAGGGGCTGTAGGTACTAGGAACCCACTAGAATTTGTATAGAGAGTGTGCAATGCTAAGCTAATACAGTGTAAACAGAGCACCAACAAATTAATAGATATGTGAACATTATACAAGTATGTAATTCCTACAAACATAGCTAGGAAAACAATGTAATTATGGATTGGTTCTTGTAATTTACATAGTACATAAGAAATGAATTATGTTGAGAAATATATAGGGCTGAAGAAAGGATGATTTCACACACGTGACCTTATATTACGCTTCCAAGAATTCTTGATACCTTCACTTTATTTTCTCCTTCTTCTAGGGTTTGAGGAGTGATTTGACTAGAGTTTATGTGCACTATTTCGTCCTATTCCTGGTAGAATTTTTCCACCCTCTAATGCAGACATCATGAGGCCCAAATTCGGCCCTCTTAACACAAATCACTGTAGTTGATTGTGGCATCCACTCGTTGTGATCCTGAGGTTATTTTTCGGGCTTATGAGGCCAATCCAAGGCCTAATTCTGAGACAAATTTGAGTCTATTCCAAGGCTTTAGGGTGATTAGGTAGATGTATAAACTTTTTTCTTAGGATTATTCAGCCCCTCGTTCTTGGCATACTTCTATGGAATTATTTGAGATTTATCCAAAAGCACAAATTTAAAACAATTTCGCACTAATTGAAAGCCCACTGAGGAGTAATTCGGGCCAAGTCTGGGATTCTTCTGAGCATCAAATTTTAAGTTTGATCTTCATTATTCACTGGACTGAAGGAAACTTCACAACAAAGTTGAGATCTATAATAAGAACTTGAAGGGCCTGCTGATGGAGGAAGTCTGAATTATGTCAAGTTCTTTCTGAGGTCATTGTCTTCAGTCCTTTTGTAGAAGCCTCCTAAGGCTCAGACCTAGTGCATTCCTAAGGCCCATTTTAGATTGGTTGAGGCTAACCTGTAAGGAGACTCATCCCAAGGACCAAATGTCTAAGGAAATCTGAACATAAATTCGATTATGGTTAGGCTGACTTAAAGCCAAGCCATTTTCAAAGATCCTCTTGAGCTTACAAGCCTAAGGAAAAATTCTAAAGGATATCTCAATGGTGTTTGTCATCTTTGTAAGAATTTTGAAGGTACACCAATATTGTAGAAGGTTGACCTTGAAGTAGATCTGTGAGGTCTCTTGTTGAGAAAAATGAACATTGAATGAACATGTTAAGGAATTGACGCAAAAAAATTTTATCACTGTCTAAAGAGGACGAGTTCCTCATTATGTTTAGAGACCAAAGTTCCCTTGAAAAGTTCAAGTCATTTGCAGATCTAGTACTGTCCTATCACTATTATAGCAGGACAAGGATATAGATTATTGAAGACATATTGGATTGAATTTTTTTAACGAACCTGTTGTTGCAAAGATCTAATATTCTAAAGTAACGATGCCATATGTACTATTGTATAAAATTTTGCATTTACTGCTAATATTATTCATGAAATTAACATGATAGAAGTTGCCTTGCATTGGAGAGAGAGATCTTGGGCAAAAAGGCGCATACAACAATAGCTTGGAGAAGTCTCTGCTCTTTTGAAAGCTTTTGCTGACTATGTTGATAGCTTATGCGATACTCCATATCCTGTAGATTATGAAATTTGGCTAAAAATGTTAAGTAGAGCACTACATGGCAATGACCATGGAAAGATGATTGACTATAGTGCTACTTCAGTGAGGAGTGATGATGTGGCAGAATCATCAGGGACCTCTACAGCATATTTGGCCTAAAGCAATACATAATTTTAATTTATTATTGACTAGCTGTAGCTATGTTGGATCCTACAGCTTGACTTTAAGGTCAAGTTTGTGGCATATATCCTGCATTTGGAAACATTTGCTCCATGTATCTGAACTAGTTTGGTTCTTGTAGGAATTACGTGTTTTCAGGCCATTTTCCCATTTTTTATTTAAAACACTTTGATACCAAGTTGTGAGCAGGAGGCAGGCTATCATCCCTGAACGAAATTTGGAGTTATTGTGAACAATTAATTGTGCTAGTGGTGGACTAATGAATCAATAGGGAGGTGTAGAACTGTTGGCTGCATCTTGCTCATTGTTGGGCCAGAATTGTAATCTACGGATAAATTACGCTTCCCTAGATAGGTGCTAGTCTATAAAAACAAGTGAAAGACTATACTACCATTTCTCCTAACTCATAATAGATACATAGAGAGGATTGGAGGCTTACTTGTTCAGTCGCTTCCAAATGGCTCCTTCTGTCACTTATGTTGCAGCTTCAAATTCAAGTGGTTTGTGAGTTGAATGCTTCCTGCAAGAAAGAACACTGAAACAACAGAATATGCAATAATATAGATATCTATTCAAGCTAGTTAGCTAAATTAGTAAAGCATAAACTACATTCATCAACCAATATCTTACAACATGGAAAATCAAAGTTAACATAGATGCATGTAGGGAAAAATAAGAAGTACTCTTTATTGATGATAGAAGGAGAGGTTGCAACCTAGTGACTGATTTTGAAGTGACCTTCCAGCAAAGTTCCTAAGTCTCATCACAACATGAATCTCTCCAGTAGTAGTTTCACAAACCAAACTCTCGATTGAAAATTCTCCACCACTTCTCTACTCAAATTCTTCCTTCTCAAACACTTAGATCTGTGTTCAATTTATAGATGAATTGTAGGTTGTTTTGAAGTCAATATCTTTCCAAAAATATGCAAGACATGTTTCCATCCATGTAGATTTCAAATGGATACTTGGATTCGAAGCTTGACACATGTGAAATCTTCTAGAAGGCACTGGCCAAGTGGAGATTCTGGAACAATGAGAATTTTGCTCCCAATGTGACCAACGCACCTGTGAATGTCGTGAAGTGCTTTACAGAGCAGCCTTGCATGGGGCTACCTACATATGCAACACACTTAGGCCCCTTAGAGCTTGCGTTGGTGAGCTCTCATATGCTAAATAATAAGCTTCAAACCATGGAAACCTTTGCTTGATGAAAGTCTTGCTTGATTTTTCTTGTTTCTTGTCTTAGGGCATGTAGCAACTAAAATGATGAGAATGATAAACCCTTGATTATTGGTTACGGAGATGATGCCCGATTAACTAGGTCGTTGGGAATGGTGCCCAAATTGACCTATAACAAGTGCCCACTAAAAGCATGAGATCCAAATAATAAGAACATTTGATTGAGATGCTTTACACTGTGATGAGCCTGGAAATGAAGCATAATGGTCACCTGCATCAATCTTACAATACATTTCATCATGATATATCCTCTATTGATCATAATTGCTGAGGGTAGGCATTCCCATGTTCATCACATAAAACAATCTAATAATATGTACATAATTCAGAAAGTTGTTTACATTGGAATTTTGCCCAGATGCAAACACGCCTACAGATATAGGCCCATGTTTGGATGAAAATTTGTATGTAAGGTCACTGTACAGATGATGTGTACAACAATCTTGAAATCACAGCCCGGATGGATGAAACTAGATTCGGGGTCTTATTATCTCGTTCACTCGATCATTCGGGTACAAGTCTAACCATGCGAATATATGATTTGTCGTCGAACATGGAAAGACATCGTTTTATCACCAGCCAATAATGTGAGCTGTTAACAAATGAGATAGAACCACCATTAATGTCAATGGCCCTCAAGGTACTGCAATACATTTCGTAAGGCGTGAATAGATGATTTGATGTTGAACGCTCAACAAAATATTTTGGTCAAAAGTCTAGAAGTGAGGATCTTGTCGATGTTGTAACAAGCCTCATGGTATTGGAATCTGATGTTTCTAAGTGAACTTCCTAGATATTGATTTGTCATCGACAGGAAGTCACCATATTGCAAAATAGGATTTACTAATTTTGGAGACAAGGGTATTACTTGATATAGCAATTTTCAGGGATGACGGTCATGAAAATGAAGGTTTACGAGTATTGCATAAGGATGAGATTTTAATCACTGGATGACTTCTCTTGAACATATCGGCGACACTATGATGAGTTGGCAGCATTGACCCAAAACCGAAGTGAAGGTATGATGAACCATAGGTGTGAATGAACCGTCAAGATGATTACCCAATGCAAATAGTCACAGACATGGAGTGAAATAAGTGTCATGTTCAAGAGCGACTTGCTACCAAAAAGAAACTTTACTTACTTTTCCCAAATTTTTCCCGATCATTTTTCGACCAGTGCTTCTTTATTTTTTGACAATATTGAGGAGGATAACATTTGCTTGATCTATAATTCAACCCTTCGGGTGAATAAATTATCGCTATTTAATAATTTAATGAGTCTAGCAATGAATGAAACTCGATTCTTGCCATGATCGACAAGCCCGTTGCTATTTTATGTTTTAACGAGCTTAACGATAATGATAGCCCAATGCTTTTTCATATTTAGAGAGTCTGAAAAAGAGGATGAAAGAGAACTCCATAAGTACTTTTTCGTAAATTTGTCTCTCAGATCCAAAAAAGTGTAAAATAATATCTGAAAGAATTTCTTTGGTCATGTTTAACCAAGGTACTCCTTTTTTGTAAATAATCCATCTCAGTTTGGAAAAGGGTGAAACTTATACTGAGTGGATATCAATTCATTTACTTTAACAAGCTCGAAAATACAAGTGCTCGACAATATTTTCACATTATCAGAGTCCGAAAAGAGCTGAAAGAAGACTCCAGGGGTTCCTTTTTCACTGTTATCGAAGCTCGAAAAAGAGATAAAAGTGCAGTTCAAATCCTTTTTCGTTTTTAACAAAGCTCGAAAAATAAGGAGAAAAAGTATGATTTTGGTCAAGTCATTCTTTGAATAAATCTGCATGACTAATATGTTCATCAGTTGTATTTCCTATTCAGAACAACATCAAATGGATTAAAAATACCTGTTTCATGATAAAACATAATAAAACTATAGTCATAGCAATAAATTTAACTTGCAAACAATTAAATGACTATAAAAAGAAGTTTCACTATTCATTTTTACCATTCCGTAGTTACCATTTGCATTTTGGAGCTCTAAACCTGATTTTTCCCCCGAACTTTAGTTGTTGATTGCGGTCGTTTCTATGGATGTATTTTGTCGTCGTTTGATCCAGGTTAGTGCTATGAACCTCCTCGTTCTTTCAGTATTCATTTCATTCCAATTCCTTGCAGTTTTTTAGGGTTTTGAGGCCCCTAGGGTAAATTATGCCCACAATGAGGGCAACGTACCCCTGAATGTCAAAACCTGCATTGCATAGCAGGTACAGTGAAGGGTGCTTGCATGTGCAATGCACTGTCTTAGCTTAGGGAGTGCGTTGGGCGCAGTTGAAGTTTTTGATTTTCTTGCTGTGTCCAAAATTTTCCTAGTTTTATGCAATGAATGGTATCTAATGGATCTTATGGTTGATTTTCAGGTTTCCATCGGATTATAATGATGATTACATGGAGAGAAAGAGAACATGAAGAACAAGGTACGATTGCCTTGAATGATCTGGGTACTGCAAGAGCCTTAAGAGATTGCGGGCTACTTAAGTACTTCAAATTGTCGGGAATGAGGCAACAAATTGAACTCATGGAGTACTTAGTTTGAGCATGGGATACGGCGATAGAGGCATTTCACATAAAAAATCAAGTGTTGTCCATAACAGTTGAGGATGTGTATTTTCTGACAGGTTTGTCGAGGAGAGGTTTGCCCATTTCTCTCACAGGGTCTACCGTTGGAGGAGAGGTAGTGAGGGATTATGTTATGCAGTATTGCTGTCTAGGGTTAGAACCTAGAAAATATGGAAAAATAAACATCCAGGATGTCAAGGATTTACCTTTGAGAGCCATCCTTTTCACGATCGCTAAACTTGCTGGCACCGTTGCACTACATGTAGCGAACCGGTCGTATATGCAGTATGAGTTAGAGTGCTTAGAGCCAATAGTCTTCAACTCGTCTGAAGCTGGTCTATCTCAGATAAAGGAACAAATGAATAAAGCAAAAGGAGGAAGGAAGAAAAATTTCAGTTATGGTTCCATCCTTATCTCCTTCACTTTGGAACGGATTCCACGGATGCAGCCACAACATGTAACATTGGATATATCTAGTCCTAGAGATCCTCGAATGCAGAGATGGGTAGAAATCATGGGTCGGCATGCAAGCCCATCAACCATTGTGTTCTCGACTGCATTCTTTTTCTGGTTCTGGCGACAGATCGTCGTCATTGATGAGTATGCATATGCAGGCGTCGACTTCCGAGGAGATCCAGATCTAGTATTACCAGAAGGTGCTCAGTGGGGTGCAATGGGTAAGAATGATTCAACCATGTTTTTTTATTTTTATAAGGTTTATACAATGCTTTTGTGTTTTGATTTCTTTCCAAGAATAAACTAACTATTTAATGTAATGCAAATATTGGTCGTGTTCAACCAGTAGAGGAACCAAAGCGCAAAGCAGATGCGCCAGCAGAGAGGGCTGTCGGGAGAGCAGTCCTTTAGGACCTTGATATGGCTAAAAATCTAGCTGAGCTTCAGCATAACATAGAGGGATTAACCTTCAGGATTCCGGATTGTCGACTCGAAGAGTTACCCATGCGACTGCAGTGACACACTATCGAGGTTCCTAACCATTGGATGCGGTTGCTCCGTAGGATTGCTAGATCTATATCATGTTACCATGAGCACCACTAGTTTACTTGTGATATTTTTGCATACATTTTGAGTTCAGATGACCTATATGTCTTGGGCACAAATTTTGTAAAATATATAACTATATATCTTTGTGTTTTCAGAGTTTTTCCTATGTTTATTGTGAAATCCTATTCAATGATGTGAATGTTTTCTTTACCTATGTCGCAAATGTCTATCTAAAACTTGATTAGCTAATGAATCTATTAAAGTGTTCGGATTTCTGGAAATGTGTTGATATTGAATGAAATCAAAATGTCTCTCCAAAAGTCGAACTCTTAGGAACAATCTAAGAAGTGTTGGATTTCTAACAGTATAAATACTAGTAAGTTGTAGTACCACAAGTTGTGAGTCTAACCTTATGATTATGCGGTTAATACCAAATGAAATGGCATCAGAGAGAAGTTCAATCAACGTGCTATACTCAGCGATATTATTCATCGATCTACCAATAAAAATTCTTTGAAAACTCACTAACTCGTCATTCGGAGTGAAAATGGCCCACACTGCAGAGGATAGATTCTGCGTACTACGACTAGCACCATTAGCATATCCAACAAATGGTTCCAAAGATTCAGTCATCTGCAATGAAATGTAAAGCGGATTACTAACATCAAGAAAGCTCTAAAAACAAATTAAGATAGTGAATGCAAATCAACAACATATAAACAATATAATACAAAAAATTACTACGCTCATGATTAAGCACAGTAACGTTTCAAATACAATCCATTTCTAGGCTGTGCCAATGGAATTCCATCGTAATCAAATAACTCATAGGCACCCTTAGCAAGAACTCTTTTGACAATGTAGGGGCCATGCCATAATGGCTCGAATTTCCCTGTACCTATTACATCATCTTGTTGATCGTAAAGAAGGACCAAGTCGCCCTCTGAGTAGATGTGAGGCTGGACATTTTTTTCATATTGCACCTTTATATGTATCTTATGCGCTTCGTTGGCCAATTGGGCTTCACGACACGTTTCATCTAGATGGATGAGGTTAAGGAGACGCGCTTCTTCTTCTGAGGTGTCAGGTAACAAGTCTATCACGAGTTTTAACGATGATATTTCACATTGGATTGGTAATATAGCTTCCAGACCATACACTAATTGAAAAGGGGTAAATCCGATCGTGTTTCTCACTAAGGTTCGATATGCCCACAAGGCGGAGTACAAGATCAAGTGCTAGTTCCTTTTATGGACTCCTATCATTTGTTGAAGCATTCGTCTAAGAATTTTGTTAATAGCCACAACTTGTCCATTTGATTGTGGATAATAAGGAGTAGAATTATCATGTGACAATCCTAACTTGGTTGTCAATTCAGACATCATATGGTTGCAAAAATGCTTCCCATGATCCGTAACTATAGCCTGTGGTACCCCAAATCGTGCAATAACATGGTTGAAGAAAAATAATGCAGATTTTTGTCTTGTGTTGTTGAATGTAGGCATCGCTTCGGCCCATTTGGTAAAATAGTCGGCCGCGACAATAATATAACCATGCCCCTTGGACGAAGGAGGGTTATAGGTCATGAAGTCAATACCCCATTTCGTAAATGGTCCAGCAGAGAAAATAGGATGCATTGGCGCTGGCGGTTTGCGGATTTTACGGTCATAAATATGGCATGCATGAAAACTTCTGACTGCGAGGATACAATCTCAAAAAATAGTAGGCCAGAAGTAACCGACGCGGAGTATCTTTTGCGTGGTAGCATATCCAGATAAATTTCCACCACAAGCCCCATCATGACAATCATTTAATACTTTTTCGGCCTCCTCATGAGTTAGGCACCTCCTTAAAATGGTATCGACACCACGACGATAAAGTGTATCGTCGACGATCAGATAATCTTTGGCTTGGTATCGAATACGACGTTGATCAGAGCGAGAGTTATTAGGTTGAAAATTTTGGGTTTGGAGATAAATGATGAAATCTCCATACCAGGGATCAGATGATCCGATCAGAAATAGAGACTCGTCTGGAATAGATGGTTTTGACGTAGTTACAGTACTATTAGAGAGAAGGTCACAGAGAAGCTTAGCCAAAACTAAAGACTTCTTTGATTTGGATTTGATGAATTCCAAATCAAATTCCTGCAAAATGAAAATCCATTTTGAATATTTCCCCCCCGGCAATTGACGTGATAAGATGTAAGTCATGGGGTTGCAATAAAAAACTATTGTTTTTTTTCGGAGCAGGATATAATGGCGAAATCTTTGGACAGCTTGAACAGCTTCCAAGGCAATATTTTCCACGTACTAGTACTTAACTTTCGTATCATTGAGATTACGACTCAAATAATAGATCAGATGTTCAATTCCATTTTCTACTTGGACCAAAACCATAGCGATGGTATTTTTAGCTGCAGCAATATAGAGGAAATAATCATTTTGATAATTAGGAGGATACATTAATGACGCTCGGACAAGATGGTCCTTGACAGCATCAAAAGAAGCTTGCACAACTTGGTCCCAATGGAAGGGAACTCCTTTTTTCAATAATCGAGTAAATCCTTTAGCCATTTCGGTGTAGTTTGGAATGAACCTTCTCAGTAAGTTAGCCTTTCCTTGAAGTTTCTGTATATGAAGTAAATTTGATGGAGCAGGCAAATCAAGAATGGTCTGTACCTTCAGTGGGTCTATTCGGATTCCTTCTTTTGAGACTACAAATTCCAGCAATCGACCAAAACCAACACAAAACACACATTTGTGCGGATTGAGGCGTATCTTGTAGTGTCGGCAGCGTAAGAAAATGGCTCTCAAATGCATCGGGTGATCAGTTTGATTTCGTGAATGCACTGGTAAAACATCTAGATATGGTTGAATAATGTGTCTGATGTCATTGAGAGCATAATCCATTGCTCTTTGAAAATTTTCCCCAGCGTTCTTTAAACCAAGCGGATGTTTCCTATATGCGAATGTTCCCTAGGGACAGATGAATGTTGTCTTATGTTGGTCATCTGGGTGGATATTGATTTGATTGTAGCCGGAAAATCCATCCATGAACGAAAAAATTTTGCATCCAGCACAATCATCAATAATCTGGTCAATAAAGGGAGTAGGATAGTTGTCTTTTGGACAACCCTGATATACATCCCGATAATCGACGCACACTCTAATGATTCCTTTTTTTCATAACAGGAATGATATAGGAAACCCACTCAGTTAGCGGAACAGGGTAAATGAAACCAGCACGCCAAAGTTTTTCAACTTTTTCTTTGATGGAAGCGGATTTCTTTGGATGAACAGGACGAAGTCGTTGACACATCGGTTTGACATCAGGATACATATTAATATTTTCTTCAACTATACTAGTATCTATGCCTGTCATTTCCTCGTAAGACCAAGCGAATACGTCATGAAATTCACGAAAAAGAGAACGATATGAATCAAGTTCTGATGGAGAACAAGATACACCGACATGAATATTTTCTACAACGCCAGGTTTAGTCAAAATATCGATAGAAATCATTTCTTCAATATTAGATAATTTTTTCTCAGATTCAATTGCATTAATCAGAAAAGAATTTGAAAAGAAATTTTGAATGGATGGGTGATATAGTTCACTGAGATTATTTTCTTTATAATTTGGAAGATGGGAATGATGATGATAATCTTCCCATGGTTCTCCTTCTGCCATCATAGCTTCCAAAATATTTTCATCTGTCAAAAATTTTAAGGAAAATGAATCAGATGGAGTACCAAAATCTAATGAATGATCAACCCAAACACTCGGCGACGCTGATTTTGGATTTGCTGCCCAATCCAAATAGATTGATTGTTATTGTAGCTCAAGAGGGTTGAGCGGTAAAACATCATCCAACGTAGAAATATCGAAATCACCCATACTCTTCCTTAAGCCAGATAAAGTGGAATAGATCATGTAGCAGGTCTCTATGCTTGCAATTTCTACCGACGTCGCGGGAAGTAGTAATGAAAAGGTTCCCATAAGAGTGGAATCCTTTAAGAGTCATACACCAATGTTCTGAATTGCTATTTGGGGTAAGTGAACAAACAGAACACTTCCAGTTACCTGCGAAGAGGAGGAAAAAAAGGATAATTGTTTAATAACTGTGATTGTACCTTTATGTGGAAAGGAAATCATTCTAAAATATGTAGAAACAATTGCAGTCATTGCATATACCCATGGCCTTCCGAGTAAAATATTATAGTCAAGGGGTCTGTCAACAACCTCAACATCAATACTTACTGTTTTGCCCCCTAATTCAACTTGCAGGTTATTGATAATACCACAAGGTTTTTATGTCCTTCCATCAAAAGCCTTCAATGTCGTTGATGATTGTGATAATCGCGGCGAGTCAAGTGAATTCCAACAGTTTAGAGACATACTGCATGTAGATTCTCCCTCATCAATAATAGTGCGATGAACAAGGTGATTGAGAACATTTACTTGTATGGATAATTCCAATTCTGCTGGTAATTGTGGCACATAGCCCGTATGATTAAAGACGACAAGATTAGAATCAGTAGGATCAATTCCACCAATGGCTGACAATAAAGCCTGCTCCTCGGAGGGAAAAATTTGTAATACCTCAAGAGTGGACATAGCTCAAGGGGAGTGAGCCAAATCTTCAACTATATTATAATTTTGTGCAGCTCTTGCTCGAGGATTATATGTCGATTTATGAATTACTCCCTTTGGTGGCTTAATCGTCAATTCAGGAATAACAGGAGGTGGTACTAATTCATTAGATGGATTCATTGTCAAGGTAGTAGGTTGATCAGTGGTTGGAATACCATAGATTTATTCCACGTCGACACCAAAATATCTTGTGAAGGTTTTGTGGTGGATAACAATAACACTTGGGAACTAGGAGTTGGATCCGTAGCAACCAAATTTGTGTTCGGATTTGGAAATGGGTCTGTCAACACAAATGATGCATGAGAAGTCTTGATGATTTTTGAGACTTCGGCACGATGAGGACAATCCCAAACAAAGTGTTCCTCGTTACAAATTATGCATGGATAATGAGGTTTTCATGGTCCAAGCGATTGATCAGATGATCGTTCCTGCGGGTTAGAAGTTTTCTTTTTCTTTGATTTCCCCTTTTTCTTACTTCTTGGTTGCTTGTCACTTTTTCCTTTTCCAAATCACACGGCATTAATTTCAGAATTAGGAGCAAGATAAGATGCAGTAGTGTGGTGTGTGTTTGCAGTGCCTATCAAGTCGTCTCCACCATGAGAGTCCTTTATTTGAGGAGGAACATTGAAATTATATCGCGACGCATTTGGGATTTTTTCATAGAATGTGCCAGAATGAGTATAAATCAAGTCCAAATATTGGGCACGAGCAATAACTTGTTCTTCTGTGACGATGCCACCTTTAGCTACATCCTCAGTTATAGATGGTAATAGGGACTTAATGAGCCATTCAGAAAGGAGCTAATTGGGAACAACTGTCTTAACCATTCATTGACAGTGACACCACTCATGAATATGATCTGAAATGTGAGTAGCATTACTTTGTTTGAAGTTGTTCAAGAGTTCTGTTCTAGTTTTGTATCTGATCAGTAACTGGAAATGGGTCAAAAAGATAGTAGCTAAGGAAGCGAAATTGTCGAAAGAAGCTCTAGGTAACTCAATGTACCATTTAGCAGCCGGACCTGTAAGTGTATGCTAGAAAAGATGTAATCGAACAAAATCATCATTCAAGGAATTCGATGAACACCATAAATGATAAGTCATAACGTGAGTTGATGGATCTTCTCCAGGGTTTCCATTGAATTTAGGAATGTCGGAGGGTAATTTATGAGGTATCACCGGCCACCAAGGAGCATAATTGATAGGATCATTGGTTAACCGGTTTAAATCTGGTAATTCCAAGGTTGCAACAAAAGGAAACTGTCTATTAAGGTTAGGTTGAGCATAGCCAAGGTAAGATGAAATTGCTTGGGCAATAGGTCTTTGAGCACCAGCATATGGAATTTGATGTTGGTAACCTAGATAGGGGTTGTTTTGCATAGCAAACGCTTGTGAATTTTGTTGACCAAAACTTGGATATGTTACTTGTTGATATGAAGTTTGAGGAATTTGCGCCTGTGGTTGCCAAGGGGTCTGTCCACCAATATTATAACCCAAATTAGTGTAAGTTGGATTCGGTTGATATGTATAACCAGGTTGCGTTTGTGACATCCCATAAAATGGTACACCAACTTGTGAATAAATGATCCCTGATACAGGTTGTTGTAAATTAACCAAAGGATTTTTAGTCTGTGGACTCAACATTTAATGATATTGAGTCGAAGAACCTACCTGATAAGGTTGATGTACAATATTTTGATTCTGTAACATGGGTATAGATGTATTAACAAGTGGTAATGAAGTGGGTGTAATAGGTTGAACTGGTTGATACGAGTGTACAACCGTTTATGGTTGGATAGGTAGAGTGGGCTGCCATTGAAAAACATTCATGTCAACATTAGTTTGACAAAAATGTGACTGAGTACTGTCGTATTGGGTGACCAAAGGTTGCACCGCAGCATAAGGAGGATAATAAGATGAAAAATAATTTTCTCCAAATGCTGGGAGTCCAGTTGATATGGTACTTAAAGGAATTGACCCATAAGGACCGACTTGATATTTCCCTGATGATGGATGTAATTGTTGAAAATTGCAACAAGAAACAGTGAAGGAGGCCTCCCGAAACATCTTTCCTGATCCTAGTTGGAAAGTGATCACCTAAACTAGGTGGGGACCACACATGTGATTTTTGTCGAAAAATCTATTTTTAGACTATGTCTATTTTTAGACATACGGAGCATGATTCGGGGATTCTAGTTGGAGATTCTTGAAGTATGCGACATGTTGGTAAAAATAGATGAGATTCATATTTTTAGGTCACAGGCTATTTTTAGACTGCCTCTCCTTAAAATATGGAAGTCAAATATTATTTACCCTTAATAATATTTAGACTATAAACAACAGTTTACTCTCTTGGAGCACTTCAGTTTGACCCCCGGAGGTGGGGCATGCAGCTGACATAAGGAAATTAGAATTTCCTATGATTTAGTTGAGCTATTGCATGGTTGACTTCAGTTAGACTCATGTGGCAGAGTTTTGGTGGAGTTGATTGAGGAGTTAATGGAGATTGTGTTCCGGTTAACTAGTTGAACTAGTTGTGATCATTTTAACTACAGATTACACTGGAGATGAGTTGGGTGAATTAAATATTATTTAATTCACTGATTATTAACTTATTATTCAACTAAAATAACACATCAGTTAACTCATTGCATGGACAGTTCAGTGAAAGACCAGTGAAAGAGGTAGATGAAAGGGTGAGACTGACAACAGTTGTACATTAGTTGTGCATGAGATTTGCACAATCAGTGGGATGATGATGCCAATGATGATTGCGCTGTACCAACTAAGTGAATTCGAATTCCATTCAGCTATATTCACTTTTTGGATTGCGCAGTAGAGGCAAGCAGAGCAGCGGGAAGATTTGAACCTGTGACTAGTTTCAGATCTAGCTAGTTTTGTGTTCAGCATATGAGATAGTACTGAGTACTTGTGAGGAGTATTGTATTATGTATTGCTGAATGTTTCTCATCCATTATATGATACATATAGCTGGGGGTTTTCAGCTATAAGCTTTCCCCGTACATGCTACATTCTATGTGTGTGATTTGATGTTCTGTTGCTTTGTTTTATTTTCCGCATGTGACGATTAATGGTAGAAGCGATTATGTGTTATGCATGCAATTCGAATTGATGTATGATCAGGTTAATCGCAGCGAATAAACTTCATTATTCAGAAAATTTCTACATGGTATCAGAGCGAAATTAATCATCGAGATCTATTACGGTGATTGTTTATTATTTCCTCGGACAGAGTCTGCATGCGGGCCAGGTAGCCTCCGGAATATTCATCCTTCCTTGTAAGGTGAAAGATCTGGTGAATGCCCATGCAGTCAATATCTGGTTTGGAAATAATTAGCTCTCAAGTGTAGATCAGAAGCGATCAAGTTTATCAGCTCTTGGTGAAATTCGAATTTGCAGATTTGTGTTCTTGGTGCCGAGGCGAAAATGTCTTTCAACGGATTGCGACTAGAATATGCCCTGGAAGGCAGTTCGAATTATGTTGCATGGAAGGACCGCATGGAGGCTGTATTGGATGATAATGGGTTGTTGGAATTCGTGGAGAAAGAGATTCCAAAGCCTACTTCTACTGATGCAGCTGTTGTGGAAGCATGGCAAAAGAAACAAGCAAAATGTCGAAGGATCCTGTTGGAGGGTGTAAAGGATCACATTGTATCCAGTTTGCACGGGAAGGCTTCTCCATATTTGATGTGGAAAGCCTTGACGGATCTGTACCAAAGCAAGAGTGATCAGAGGAAGCTGGCGCTCAAAGATAGACTCAGGAACATCAAGTGTGAGAAGGGGGAAAGTATGCCGAAGTACCTCACGAGGTTCACCCAATGTCGGGATGAGCTGGGAAGTGTTGGTGTGACGGTGGTGGATGAGGATCTAGTGAGTTTGGCACTTCTTGGTTTGCCGAAGAGTTGGCATGCATATCAAGATAGTGTCAATGGTCGGGAAAAGTTGCCGGGATGGGAAAGACTGTGGTCTGATCTTGTGCAAGAGGAGATCCGGCGAAATACCAGAGATGGTTCTTCGTCAAAGGGAGCTGATGAAGAAGACTGCGCTTTGGCTGCCAAAGCAAGGAAGGGGAAGGGCAAGGAGAAGGCTTCTCAATCCGGTGCGGATGGTAAAGAGCGTGACATGTCCAAAGTGAAGTGTTTTCACTGTCATGATAATGGACATTACGCCACGAATTGCCCCAAGAAGAAGAAGAAAAAGCAGGCTGCTGGATCTGCAGCTGGTGAGGCTCTTGCCTCGCAATTTGAGCTGGACTTCTCATTGATCGCATGCATGTTGTCTAGTGCATTGGGATCGGGGTGGTATATTGATAGTGGCGCTTCCTTTCACATGACGGGAGATGCAAATCTTTTCGGTGACTTGGTGGAGAAAGGTCTCCAGATGCATGTTGAGTTGGGCGACGGTGGACGATACAATGCGACCGGCATTGGTACCATAACCTTTCAGAGGGAGTCAGGTAAACTCATTCTTTTACAAGATGTATTGCATGTACCAAGTCTAACAAAGAATTTGATCTCAGTTGCAATGTTAGAGGATAAAGGGTATGAAGTTGTCTTTAGAGAAGGAAAGGTGTTCCTTCGGCACAAGGCAACGGGACAAGTCAAGAAGGTTGGGATTCGAGCAAAGAATCTCTGCGACTTTGAAGTAGATGTGATGGGTTCACGAGCTTCTCACCGTTGGAAAGTGAGTGAAGACATGCACTACTGAAGCCTGTTCAGAGGGAGCAAGCCAGAGGGGTGATAAGAACCCTGGATGTGGGAGGCACGACAAGAGACTCATGGAGGGAAGAGACCACTCATGCAGAGAACATGCGTACGGGCAGAGGGAGGTGATGCGGCTATACCACCAGGTGAGAGGTGGGGCGACATGCATGAGTAATCCCAAGAGGATATTTCTGGGTAGGATTCATGGAGATGGTGTGGATCTCATGAATTGAACCTGGCTATGAGGTGCCCACAGTGCAGCAGTAGCAATATCATTTGGAGTGATGCAAGCAGATCAAAGTGACAGTGTCGGATACTGGAGCGCAGATTAGAGTTGACAACAAATGCAAGAGTGCATGGGTGCAAGAGTTCAACAACGCAGTGGTTCCTGATGACATGTGCAGTTGGCCAAGCAGAAGTCGAAGACTTTGATGATAGATGCTAGATGCATCAAGACTGATTGAGTTGTTTGGAGCCTATTCAGTTTCAGAGGAGTTGCAGAGCAGATGCATGGAGTTGCATGGCGCTTGCAAAGGGTGCATGGCACATGCATGGAGTTGCATGGTGCATGCATGAGTTTTCATGGCGCATGCAAAGGGTGCATGGCGAATGCATGGAGTTGCATGTCGCATGCATGGAGTTGCATGGCACTTGTGAAGGTTGCAGGGCGAATGCATGGAGTTGCATGTCGCATGCAAAGACAATCCTTTCTTGTTGAGAGGGAGTGTTGAAAATGGCAACAAGAAACAATGAAGGAGGCCTCCTGAAACATCTTTCCTGATCCTAGTTGGAAAGTGATCACCTAAACTAGGTGGGGACCACACATGTGATTTTTGTCGAAAAAATCTATTTTTAGACTATGTCTATTTTTAGACATACGGAGCATGATTCAGGGATTCTAGTTGGAGATTCTTGAAGTATGCGACATGTTGGTAAAAATAGATGAGACTCATATTTTTAGGTCACAGGCTATTTTTAGACTGCCTCTCCTAAAAATATGGAAGTCAAATATTATTTACCCTTAATAATATTTATACTATAAACAACAAGCATTCTCTTGAGCACTTCGGCTTGACCGAGGTAAGCATGCGAAATTTACAAGGAAATTGAATTTCATGGGTTAGTTGAGCTATTGCATGGTTGACTTCGCTTAGACTCATGTATGTAGCTTTGGTGGAGTTGATTGAGGAGTTAATGGAGATTGTGTTCCGTTTAACTAGTTTAACTAGTTATGATCAGTTTAACTTGTGATTATGCTAGAGATGAGTTGGGTGAATTAATTATTAATTAATTCACTGATATTAACTCATTATTAAACTAAAATAACACATCAGTTAACTCAGTGCATGGACAGTTCAGTGAAAGACTAGTGGAAGAGGTAGATGAAAGGGTGAGATTGACAGCAGTTGTACATTAGTTGTGCATGAGATTTGCACAATCAGTGGGATGATGATGCCAATGATGATTGCGCTGTACCAAATAAGTGAATTCGAATTCCATTCAGCTATATTCACTTTTTGGATTGTGCAGTAGATGCAGGCAGAGCAACAGAAGGATTTGAACCTGTGACTAGTTTAAGATCTAGCTAGTTTTGTGTTCAGCATATGAGATAGTACTGAGTACTTGTGAGGAGTATTGTATTATGTATTGCTGAATGTTTCTCATCCATTATATGATACATATAGCTGGGGGTTTTCAGCTATAAGCTTTCCCCGTACATGATGCGTTCTATGTGTGTGATTTAATGTTCTGTCGCTTTGTTTTATTTTCCGCATGTGACGATTAATGGTAGAAGCGATTATGTGTTATGCATGCAATTCGAATTGATGTATATGATCGTTAATCGCAAATACGAATAAAAATTCATTATTCGAAATAAATTTCTACATGTAATGAATC
>JAXQQM020068505.1:0-75436 GCA_034641835.2 Pinus albicaulis
CTGTAACATACCCCGATAACCTCGCAGGAAAAATGCATGGAGTTAGGACTTTTTTTCAACATTTACGAATGTGTAACCTTATAAATTTCTTTATATATTTCTTCATTAACCATTTAAATACCCATTATCATCACTTAGAGAAATATTTAGTAAAAATCATAGTGAGTTACACAACCATTAATTGTTCTTGTTGTAGCATATTAACTTAAATTTCCTGCTATAACTATGCATCGATCCCATGATCATTTTAATTCAATTAGTAGATCACCTAATTGACAATATCAACGTCATATCATGAAAGAAATTAACATCATCAAAACGACACAATTAACAATCACATAAATAGACACCGATATACCCTGGAAACCCCGTAGGGTGAAAACCAACAAACGTTTAATTTTATTATTAAACGCTCGTGAGGGTTGTCACCCCTCACTCAATGGTTATAAGGGAGTCCATCCCTTGACCATTGTAATAAAATTTACATATAAAAATAATCTTAAACAAAACATAACTAGCTATAAGTTATTACAATCATCATGATACCATTTACCCACGAATCATCAATCTTTGTCTTTGTATTCAGACTGTTTCCTTCAGGGGATCATTGTGCAATTGGAACTACTAAACCTGCATGGACTAACAACTCTTTATCTTCCACAATGTTAAACTTGAAATTTCATTTTCCCAAGTCATCCTTCTTTCCTGCCATTTCTGTCGTCAGCACACTTGATATCATGATTAGATAAAATATTAATAAACCAATAATCAATCTCTATTTGTGAAACTTCAACAAATATTTGTATGCATTTATAAAACATAACCACATTGACATTAGTTTCCTTATTTAACATCATTTCACATGCATTAGTAACAAATAAATCAATATCAAGCATCCTCTTTCCACCAAACACTAATAAAATCTTACATGCACTTTCCTATTATTTCCAAAAGAAAGCTAACATACTATATAATAATATTGTGCATGCAAATGCATAACAATATTTTCAAGATAACTATCCCAACAAGCAATTTCTCTTTTTGCCTACTCGTATGTTTTCTTTTCAATATGGATTAATGCAATAGATGTTATACTTACGCATGTGAATACATGTTCTTTTCCAAAAACATATTTTCCACCCAATATCTATTCATAATGGTTACTATGTATAACAATGCCAACTCTATTTCAAACAAAGTTAACATACAAGTTATAGTTTTGTGCATGCAATAACATATCTTGTTCTTCCTGCATCTAAAACATATATTTCTTTCCAAAAGAAACCAAATAAATATTTCATGGAAAAATAAACACATTTCTTTTCCAAGGGTCAAACACATACCACTTATCATTTCATGCATGCAAAGTGACATTTCCCTCTCATCCAAAAGATATAACCAGTAACTATGCATAATATTCTCCCAAGATAAAGCTAATACCATAACTAATCCCTTTAAGTTGGACAAATACATATTATTTTCCCAAAAGAAGGCTAACACAATAAATATTATGTGATTGCATCTTCCTTTTCTCTAGAAATCTAATACTCAAAAATATATTTTTCCCATGCATGCAAGCATATATGTTTCTCTAAATAATCTTACATAATAAAGCATGTGATTACTCTTTTTCCTCTCTAAGAATCTAATCCAATAATGCATACAAGGATATATTTTTATCTTCTATTCATTTTGAAGAGTTTTAACACAATAATTATTTCCTTGCATACAATTATGAAATGTTCCAAATGGGAAAATATAGGCTCGGTAGGGAATATCTTAGGATATTCCACTATGGAATCACAGCAATATGGAATTACACCAATAGATCTAAACCAGAGATAGACTGGCAGGGCATTTACTAGATGCATCACCTTCACAAGGAAGGGTGAAATCCAGAGGCTTCCTGGCCCATTCCAGACTCTGTCTATAGAAGAATGGTGAAACACAGCAAGTGTGGGAATGACACACTCCTCTTAGATTTTTCTGATCTTAGGAACCTTAGATCTATATATCTAAACAATGGATCCAAAAGAGAAGTAAAAACCAACCAAGGAAGAAGCGGGAAATTCCACTCTCAAGAAAATCTGCAATAGGCTCAAGGAGGACATTGTATAAGCAAGCCAGTGTGAAAATAATGCAGAACAGGGCTGGGTTCCCTTATTTTAGGCTGTGTCAGACCTCAAGAAAAGTTTCAGCAAAAATAAATGAGTTTAGAGGTTTTAACAGATCTCCCACAATCAACACTAGCTGAAAATTAGCTAAAGGAGAGAGTTGGTAAATAGAGAAACCGTCCTTTAGAAATTGCGCAGTTTCTGCTGGAAGACACTAGAAATCATCCATTAGACTCATGTTATAGTATGGCATCAAGAAATCAGATCTATAATCAAGTTCCTTTGTAGAAGCATTGGATTTACTTGAAGCAAGAGCAAGAATCCTTCAAAAATAATAGCAGAAACAATTGGAAAAGCTGCAGAAAGACTTGACAACATTTTATATGAGGAGCCTCAGCTGATGTAGGTTAATATTCAGATCTACAACTGATATATGGCTGAAACATCAGATCCATACCAGATCTGGAACTACTCAGCCTTCTAAACAAGATCCCCCTGGGGGTTTATCAAAATAATGCATAAATAAGTGTAGATCTAGCTTTTAATACACTGAAATTTTTATTGCAAATAAATTCAATCATTATATAATCATGGTCCATATGCAAACAAAGATATTTTCAAAGGATATGGTTACTCATCTCTTGATGCATGCTTGAAATACTCTCTTCCTCTTCCTTGACTCCATTCTCCATGTATTCTCCCATTCCCCTCTTCTATTTCTCTCATAGGCTTATAATAAAATAGAATTAATTAAAATGGAATAGATTTTATAAATCATAAAAGTATTCCAACTTTTTTCTAAATCATAAAAGAATTCCATCTTTTCTAATTCATAAAAGCATTCCAGCTTTTCTAAATCACAAAAGCAATCCATAAAGCCTCCATAAATCTGATTTTTCCTAAATCAGAAAAGCATTCCATAAATCCCTCATGCTTTTATCTTTAAAGGTAGATTTTCTTTTTCCTTATGAGAAAAATATCACTTATCCATACTTTTTCCAAATCTATTACTCATTATTTCTAAAACTCATAAAATATAACAACTTGGAAATATAATTTATTTCCATGGAAGAATATAAATTATTATAAATAAAATAATTAAGAAATAATTCTTCCAATATTCTTATAATCAACAATTCCAAGAATATTCTTCATTTAATATCAATATAATAATTAATAATATTTAATTATTTAATAACCCTCATTTTATGAGAGTTTTTATGGTGGCTTATGCGAGGGATATTACACCTCCAGGGGTTGGAATGATACTATATGGCAGTTTTTATAAATTAAAATACCCATAACCTGAGCAATAGTTGCATCTAGATGGTGGTCGAATGCGAGCTCAATTGGGTGAAAGCATGGAGGAAAATTTGGATATGGTCGAGAGGTATTAACAACATTGTTTTTTATATTATAGGTCCACCTAGACTATATATCTCTCTAGCTTCTACATGGAGGGTGATAACTACGGTTGCGATTAAAGTGGATTCATAGTTGTTGGGAGGTCTGGAGGAAATGGAGGACAAGGTGGTAAGCCTATGGGAGACAAAGGGAAGGAAAAGGGAGATTCAAAAAAAAAAACCCCAGTGCAGAACCGAAATGAAAACAAACCAGGAAAATATGCAAAATATATTGCATGCATATGCGGTCGGTACTCCAAATCAAGTTAAGTTTATTATTTCTATATGGGAGAAACGTATGAAGAAAAGGGTGGAGACAAACCTTCGGAATGAAGAATGGGAACCTATGGAGACAGACCCAGCAAAACACTAGAGGTTTTCTGACTCTATTCAAGAAATTAGGACACCTATATTGGTCCACGATATGCTTCATGGTAGAGGCCATTATGTCAGTATAGGAATCAGGATGAAACCCAAAATAATAATTCAGTCTTGCAGAGATTCACCAATATATTCAAGCCATTCAACTAGACCTTCATGATAAAAATGTGTGTCTCAGTCGAATTAAAAGGAAGCTCCAAAATTTTCATCAGGTGGACATGCATCAGTCGAGTGCTAAATACCTGGCACTGATTGAATCATATCATGAATAGTTGTAGGGCCCACTGCATAATTTGTTTCTGGTTATATGATATGGTAAACTAGCATTTATTTTTATAGTAGTATGTTTAAGGGGATCGTAGATAACATAGTATATAAGGCCTAGAAAGAAAAATCAAACAATTTAAATTTTTGTTGGGTTATACCTCACTAAGGTGGCCAACATACATGGTTTCCTTCGAGTAGGTTGAAGCCACCAAGAGTTCTATATGATGTAACCTATTGTTTTTTTATAAATGAATGAATAGAAAGGCATTACAAAACTTAAAAAATATATACAATGAATATTATTTAAAATATTAACCACCTTTTTACTATTGTTTTGTTGTAATTTTAGCAGACAACCTAAACTCATTTGAATATTAAATTTTTTTTTCCATTTAAATTAGTTCTAAATGATAGGATAATTGTTAATTTCTTATATGTCATATATATTTAAGTAGTTTTAAATGTTAGGATCCTTGTTAATCTCTTATATTTCATATATATTTATTTTTTGAAAAGTATTGTTGATACCACAAGTGAAAAAATTCAACCCATTATTTCATCTTCATTCAATTTCTATCATGCTCTTCCTTCTTTCCTTAGATTCCCATTATGCCCCCATTTTTTCTCATGCTCGTAGCCATTATTATAGCTTTCAAGTTTTGCTTCTTTTTATTTAAATCTTGGTTCCACTATTAATTACTAGCACAACCACATTAATAAATGTGGTTAATATACGTTGATAAGTGTATATAAATCACATGCACAACTACATTCTTAAATGTGGTTGACATACACATATGTGTCAATGATATGGATTTATTATCGATATTAATATTGATATTAATAAATATATAATTATAATAATAGTATAATAAAAAAATTATATTATAAAATATTAATATCATTATATTATAAGTATGATAATAACTATAACAAGTATAATGATAATTTCTAATAATTATTATTATATTAAAATAATGTGACAATGTTGAGAAAACAAACTTATGGGGTTAATACTATGAATCCAAGGGATTAATAAACTTAAGGGATCACTATTATAAATGAAATTTATTATAAACCAAGGGGAATAATATTAAACTCATTGAACTAATATTACAAACCCAAGGAGTTGATAAAACCAAAGGATTAATATTCAAAACCCAAGGGATTAATACTAAAAACCGATGGGATTATAAACCTAAGAGAATAACATTAAGCCCTAGGATTACTACTAAACCATAGCAGTATAAACCCTAAGAATAATAAACGCAAGGGATTACTGATGGGACACAACCCTTACACCAAATCTGCACTCACAACAATTTTTTAAATAAAACTTAAATAAATCACAAGTTATAACATATAATATGTTATGTCACATACACTTTGTGGATTCGAGAAATTGTGAATATTTATTGTTTTGATATATGTGATGATTTGTATGGTACTTGGCATATTTGATTTTTTTATTTCCAATCCTCTGTGGTTTAATTCACCTATCCTTGTGAACTGGCACAAACATTGACACTTGTCTTGGTTCTCAAAACTTACTCCCTGCGCTAACAAGCCTAATGCTATCATTTGACAATCGTTTTTTCACTTTCCAAGCTCTTGTGAGGGTTTTTGTTCTTCAACTGTTACAATTTTCTTCACGAGTTCTTCTTTTGTGACTATTTTTATTTTATGAGGTTATTTCCTGGCTTTGTCCATTGATATAGTGGCCTTACTCGGCTCCCATTACACTATTTTCTATGGCAACGGTTTTGTCAAACCCTACAGTGGAATTCAACGATTCTTCGTCAATATGGTAACCTCTATCTCTCATGTATGTCTCAACCCGTCGTTTTTAAGTTTCCGTTTTTTTTATTATTTGTAAATCTAACTGGTTTTTTCTATACTTGTAGGTTGAGGTTGCCAAGGGTTCCTTTGTCCACTTTCAGCTCAAAAAACTTCAAAGATAAGCTCTCTATCTATGATTCACTATCTTCTATGTTTTTATGAAGTCTCTAATCGGCTTGGCTCCTTGTGAGAAGGCCCTTGTCGATTTCAACCAGAGTTTGTTCTTTGCTCAACATTTTTGTCTCTTCTGGAAAGTCACCCAGAAACCCTTCTCATCTCCTTTCTCTAAATTTTGTTCTTGTTGGTTTTTAAAACTAGTTCCGGTATCTAATCCCTGAAACACTTCTCTTGTTTTTGTAGGTATTCCCAGACTTTCACTTATGGTTTTCTTCCTTTGGCTGTCCAAACCCTAAAGGGTAGGGTCATCTCCTTAAAGAAAATCTCTGTTTGTCTATAGAAACAAGCCTCTGTGCCTTCATTTTCTTTACAGGGTATTTATCATAGTTTGGTTGCATGCGATTTCCATTCTAGGTTATTAAAAGAACTGTGCATGTAGAATGACTATACAGTCATTTCCAAGTCTGTTCTCTTGTTCCTATGTAGCTTTCTCTCAAGAACACACTCTATTCATGTGGGGTTTCAAACCCAACCCACAGCTATATCTATAATATATATATATTTGGACAAATTTCCAGAAAACGTTTGAAAAAATTTGAATTTTATTCGTAATTAATGAAAATGCAACTTCTATGTTTTTATGATAATGAATTCCTGGTAATGTTTTGTAACTTCTTGGTCATTTAGGAAATGTATAAGAGATTCCATTTTATCTATGTAGACTTGTCGATAATTATAGTACTCTGTTTGTCAATATGGTTGTTGCTCCAGTACCTAGATGCGAACTTGCTTTTATTCATTCTTCTTTCAGCTACGCAATCTATCAATATTTTCATATACAACAATATAGAAATATAATGATAGACAAGAAAATAATAATAATTGTTTGACTACAGATTTCTTTTTACACTGAGATGGTTTTTTCCTCTGAAAAAAAAAATCTTTGTTTCTATTTTATTATTTCTCTTTTTCTCTGATGGAAAATCGAACCTTACAGAATGTGTCTTCTTCCTTTATGTATCATTGTAGGAGATATTTTTTAGTTGAAACTGTCAACCGTTTAATTACAACTACATTATTGACTATGTTATTTTAATGTAAGAATGAATTTTTAATATAAATCAAAAGAAAACCTTTAAGTAAAACTACAAGACTTAATTAACATCTTGACCCTAATGACTATTTCCTAAAGTAAAAATTGAAAGTCACAGGTTCAATGACCTGTCAGAAATCAAATGTAACAGTGAGACAAAAAATTGTCTTATTTTTCTACCCTAAGTTGGATGCTCCTGCATCATACTCCCAGGGTAACAAAAATTCATGGCTATGTTCCATGAGATCTTCAACAGAATAGCCTGCTTTCTGTATTTGCACTGCGTCAAGCCATGAACTATCCTTAAAGGGATGGTTCTTCCACTTGACAAGGTACCGTAAGTACTCCTTCCTACGAGTGTGCTTAGCTACCTGTGTGTCGAGAATGCTCTCAATATCAAGGGGTTGCGTCATGGGAATTTGCCTCATCCAAGAACCACTATCAAATTGGGTGTCCCGTTCTAGCCATGTTGCCCTATCTTCTTCAGGACTGGCAGTATATGGAGACAGATTTTCCACATTGAAGATGGGCGATATGCCTATCCCTAGTGGCAGTTGTGATTCATAGGTGTTGGCAGAAAATTTTCTAAGAATTTTGCAGGGGCCAATGTTCTTAAACTTCAGCTTGTTATATTCGCCCTTAAGAGAAATTTCCTTGTGCAAACGTGCAAGAACTTCATCCCGTACATTAAATTGAACTTCCCACCTCTTGAAGTCTGCTTGTTGCTTGTACTTTTGACTATTGTCCTGCAATTTTGGTTTCACTTGCTCATGTAAATCACTCATTTCTTGCGTGAAATATTCCCCATCAACACTCCTTCTTACAAGCTTTCCCAAATCTCGCAGTTCATGCACTCCATGAGGATGCATGCCATACAAAACCTGAAAAGGACTGTAACCTATGGTGCAATTTGACGAATCATTATAAGTGAATTCTGCTTGAGCAAGTACAAGATCCCACATCCGTGAATTTTCACTAATGAAACTTCGTAGAAGGTTTCCCAAGCTCCTGTTCACCACCTCCGTTTTCCCATCAGTATGTGGGTGATATGCAGAGCTGAAATTCAATTGATCATCCAACTTCTTCAAATGGGTATGCTAAAAATGTCCTGTGAACTTCACAGCCCCATCATAAATAACGAACCTCAGCAGGCCATGAAATCTAATGATCTCTATGGAAAACAAGTGTGCTACATGAGTGGCATCACTAGTTTTCTGGCAAGGAATAAAATGTTCCATTTTAGAAAACTTGTTTTCTCCAGTGTGGAGTACTAAAAAGGTATGCTTTTGATGACTATTTCAGTGGCTTTTTAGTAGAATTTGTAAACCTTTTTGTATCATGAATTTTGAAAGTAATAAGGAATTATAATAAAACATGTGGAAATTGATATGCAAGACTTAACCACTAATAATGGTTATTTTCTGTACAGGAAAAGGAGAAAACGAGGAATTGCTGTTCCAAAGGAAAGGACAAAGTCGAGATAACTGCTGTCCCTCTGAACGAGAACCAAATGCAAACAAGGATAAATAGATTACAGCAAATCGGCTCAGAAAAGAAGGAGAAGACACCAGCTCAGCGCCAAAGAAAGGAAAGGATGAAGAATTAACAGTTTGGCGAATCCCTCAGGATCTTCGATCCTGAGGGATCGCTGCTTTATTTATCATGTTACTTGGACATCTCCGCCGTCGCCTTTATATAAAGGGACAGCACTGTTAGCTTGATATAGGATACGCTTTTATGTAATTTTCTGTAAAACATCAGCTTTGATTATTAAGTCTCGTTGAGAACTGGTTCAATGTATTTTTGACCGATGCATTAATACAAGCTTGGTGATTATTTCATCTTTGCGTCTGGATTAACTTAAAGCGGTGTATCCTTGGAGGCTAAGGGCCCGGCCCCGAAGGACACTTGCTTCTGTACCATTACGACTTGATTTCCGTGTGGTTTGTTTATCATTGTTATTTGGTAATTTGATATGCTTTATAAGTTCATATTACATGCTCTGTTAAAGATTGAATCATTGAGGTTTTTACAGATAGAATCGTGTGTTGACTCCGCATCAAGTTATTAATCCTTTTAAGAGTTAATTGCATGTTCTTACTGTTCTGTTACAGAGCTGTTATACTGAATATTCGTGTCATACATTTGTTGAGGTAGTGTTCTTCATAATCGTTGGATTCAGAAATAATAGTGTTCTATTTGGAAGCACAATCGTATTCCTGTTGATTCAGGTTGATCAGATTGTTATTCCAGTGTGTTGTGCGCGTTTCTGATTTATCAGTGCTGTTCCATAATTCATTAATAATTATTGCTGTTCCATTAGTGTGTTTTGCGTGAATTGTCTTTAGAGTGAAAGAATGTGATTTGATTGCAAAGAGTGCATTTGAGTTAATAGATTAAGCTTGGTTACAACTCGCGGGACTTAGTTATTCAATTGCTGTTCCATCCTAGATTTGTTGTTCTATTCCATAATTGCTGTTCAATCCTTTGTTTGATGTTCCATTTACTCACATTTGTTGTTTTGGCGTGAGAGATGATCTAAGGCTGTAGTGAGCATTGGCAGTCACTGTCTAGCTCCCAGGATCGTGGTCTATGCTCTAATTTCCTTTCCATCAGTTTCCAAAGGGATGGGTTATCACTACCGAACCCTTGACTGATAAGCTGTTGAGTTTTCTGAGTGTGTGATTTATTCTTTGAAGTAATTTAGTTACAGAAAAGAATCCGTTTACTTTTTTATTTCTTAAGCACTGTACTACTAGCATTACTCTGACAAATGATAGCCTCAGATTGAGTCACTCTTTGTAATAACAAAACGCTCCCGGATTGACATATTAATGTGAGGTAATTAGAGGTGAAAGAGACCCTTTTTATAGCTCTACATTTTGGCGCCGTTGCCGGGGAAAGAGTGTAGCCATTTGTCTTTTTTCAGAGTAGTGTACGAGCCTGCTAGGGAGGAGTTGGATCCTAAAAACGGAAGGTAAGAACCTACGTGCGGAGCATGTAAAAACCCTGCTCCACTGTCCGCTTTCCTAACAGAGTTGTTTTTTGCTTTGTTTGAATAGAAGTTGGTAGTTCATTTGAGTGCATGACTAAGCAGAAAAGACCAGAAAAGAACATCAAACCCCCATCCAAGCCTGAAAAAGCTAAGGGGCCGGTGACCCTTGGCCGAACGACCTTCATAGACGAAATCTATAAGAAAACAGAATCTCAGCCATCGGTAGGCCCCAGGAAAAACATTTCTAAACAGCCTACTAGTTCCCTTCAGGCCACAGGATCACCATCTGTAGCCTGTGCTGAGGTGCATAGTCAAACTGAAGAGCAGGACTTTCAAGAAATCGAAAATTCTACTCCAGAACTATTGCAGGAAGGGAATTCCAGCAAATTTTGTGAAGGAGAAGGAGAAACAGGGGAAACCAAGGAACCAAAATCCCCTATTGAAACAAATCAGCCATTAGATAGCCCAGATAAGGGGAGTGCTGCGAAAATCATTGTTGAAGGAATCCAATCTTTAGGAATTCTCATTATTCCAGATAAGGGAAGCACTATTAAAAGTATCCCTGTCAAAACCGTTCCCTCTCAACCTAGGAATACCCTCCTAGATATCCCAGAAGGTTATTGGCATATATTCGATACCATGGCTCAAAACCAGCCAAATGCTCAAACCTCTACATTACAATATCCTATAGTGGATTCTGCAGCTAATGCACCCATGAAAGCTATCCCTCTTTAGCATATCCCTACATTTCACGGTCTCACATCAGAAGATCCGGATGCATTTTTATTCGAATTCGATGTGTTATGTAGGGGGTATGATTACACCACCGATCCCCAAAAATTGAAATTATTTCCCTCTACATTAAAAGGGGTTGCTTTAAGATGGTTTATGGGGCTAGGTGGCGGGGTTATCAACAATTGGGATCAAATGAAAGAATCCTTCTTAAAAAAATATCTGGATTATTGTAGGTCTAGAGAATTAAAAGACGAAATATTTCAAATGTCAGCCAGACCGAATGAAACATTGGAAGAGTATGTGGAACGTTTTCAGTACAATCTACAAAGATCTCCTTATGCATCACTACCTTTACCTGATAATGTGTTAAAAACTGCATTAATAAGGGGTATGAAGGAACAATGGATTGAAACATTAAACATTATGGGAAAAGGGGACATTTATCAAGAGAATTTTGCTGACATCATTGATTTATGTATCGGGAGTTCGAGAGGCAGCACAAGAATAAAACCGACAGAATATGATCGGTTTGCAAGAGATAACAAAGTATCAACAGAAGGAGTAACACGTGCAGAAATTGGAAATTTATTAGAAAATTTCAAAACTGATATTCTGGGGACACTAACTACACAACTTGATATTGTGTAGGCTAAACAGAAGCAGATGGAGGCAGAACAGAATTTGGCGATCTTCTGCCCCCGATGCAGAAAAAAACATAGCCACAAGGAATGTCCACTGGATAAAGTCCAAACATGCGCCATCTGTACAAAAGATCACCTTACGGAGAGTTGCCCCTCACTTCCTGGATTGAAAGTGGTATATAAGGAAGCAGAAGAAGAACCAGAATCGGTGAATTCGATCAACCAGCGCCGCCAGTGGCAGCCGAGACAACCTGGTATGTTTCCGGACTCAACCTCTTTCTTTCAACCCCCACAGTATAATGCTCAACAATATGGTATGTGGCAAAATCAATCTCAACCTCCATTTACAAACTGGTCACCACAATCGTTTCCTTCTTCAAATCCATGGCTGAATCAAACAAGCCAATCTGGTTGGCCGAATTTCCCTTACACTCCACCATATTGGACAAATGGCCCATATCCTTCACAATGGACTCCCTCTACTAAAGTTCACACGGCGAGGACAAGCTTGCAAAGACCGATGTACCACCCGGCTGGAACTATTCCGCTCCTCAACCTACTCTGCCCGGCCTTACCAACAAATACGATCTAACACGAGACACAACTCCCGGCCCAACCCGATCCCAATCCAAATAACGACAGGTCCAATCTATTCAAATCATAGAATCACCAGAAATAGGACACGACCTGAGGGAGTGCAATGATCTTTAGTTAAGATCTGGACGTATAATTGAAATTGAGGGAGATAAAACAGTTCATATTGAAGATCAGTTACCAAGAGAACATCAGTTACAACAAGAGGATGTAAATAAGCAACAAACTCATAATCAAGCAACCACATCCTCTCCTCCGTTCCCAGAACGATTAGCCATACCTTGACCCATACAATATCCTGATTTTGACGTTCTGGGAGAATTACAAAATCTGTACATAAAAATTCCATTCCTCCAAGCCATTCAAGACATTCCCATATACGCAAAAACTATCAAAGAATTGTGCATAAAGAAACCAAGGAGGAATATAACAAATAATCCAAGAGTCCAAGTAGTCGGTACCTTATCTGACCTATTGTCTGGAAGAGAAACACCCCTTAAATATGAAGACCCCGGGAACCCAATTATAACTGTTCAAATTTATGGTCAGACCCTGTCCAATGCCTTAGTTGATTTAGGGGCTGCAATTAATATTTTAACGACCACAACTTGCGAAAAGCTCGGCATTACATCTGTAGAACCCACCTCTACTCTATTGGAATTGGCTGATCGATCTGTGGTTAGACCTGAGGGTACTCTACATGATGTCATGGTCTCTGTAGAATCCTGGGAGTATCCAACCGATTTCCTGATAATTAATCCAAAAACCCGACTTGATGGACATCCACTAATTTTAGGTAGACCTTGGCTTGCCATTGCCGATGCCTACATTGGCTGCCGGCAGGGAAATATGACCATAACTAGAGGACCGAATAGCAAAAATTTAGTTCTATATCCTCCAGCGCAGCCAAGTGTCACAATGATCAAAACTAATAAGCACCCTGTATCATACCTTACTGATAACATCAGATCTCCATTAACTATACAAGAGGCACTTGATTTTAAAGACCAAATAGAAGATGATGCCATTAATAATTTCATTAGTCAAACTGAACCTCGCACACAGTGTCACATGATAGAAGCAGCATTTGATAATGAATTGGAGGAAGATCCTCTGAAAGATACGCATGACCAAACGATACTTGTTACTTCTGTTGCAAATAGTAAAACTGTGGAAATTGCACCGGGAAAAACTTTAAACATCAATGCTAATCTCACACCTGAACAAGAAACTAAGCTCATCCATTTGTTAACGAAATATCAAGAAGCATTTGCATGGGATTACCCTGACATGAAAGGAATTGATCCCCAGTTATGTACACACCACATTTATACGGAAAAATACGCCAGACCTGTTCGTCAGCCGCAAAGGAGACTTAATCCTCATCTAAAGGATGTGGTAAAAGCTAAACTTCAGAAACTTTTAGATGTCAACCTTATCTATCCTATTTCTGATAGTAAATGGGTCTCTCCGCTGGTGGTGGTACCAAAAAAGAATGGAAAATGGAGAATCTGTGTGGATTATAGGGAACTAAACAAGGCAACACAGAAAGATCATTTTCCTCTCCCATTCATAGATCAAGTATTAGATACTTTAGCAGGGAAGAAATTCTTTTCTTTCTTGGATGGCTTCAGTGGATACAATCAGATTCAGATTGCCCCTGAAGACCAGGATAAAACTACTTTTACTTGTCCCTGGGGAACATTTGCCTATCAAGTTCTACCTTTTGGCCTATGTAATGCTCCTGCCACATTTCAAAGGGCTATCCTTAGCATTTTTGCAGATTTAATAAATGATGGACTTGAAGTTTACATGGATGACTTTACACCATATGGAGATGATTTTGATCCAGCTCTAAACACCCTAGAAAAAGTCCTACAACGCTGCATTGTTACCAGGCTTTGCTTAAGCCACGAAAAATGTTTCTTGATGATGACTGAAGGACTTATCCTAGGACATTATGTTTCAGCAGCCGGCATTCAGGTAGACCCGGCCAAAATCCAAATACTTTTGCTCATTCCCACTCCTACTACTCAAACAGAGGTACGCAACTTTCTTGGATTTTCTGGTTATTATAGACGATTTATAGAGCATTATTCGCACATTTCTGCTCCTTTATATGCATTAACCGGTAACGTTGATTTTCTTTGGACAGAAAAATGTGACCGTGCTTTCGAGGATTTAAAGAAGCTCGTATCCACAGCCCCAGTCCTTCGAGGACCAAACTGGGACCTACCGTTCCAGATATCATATGATGCCTCAGATACAGCTATTGGCGCAGTCCTTAGGCAGGAAGAGGATAAAAAACCATATGCTATCTATTACATCAGCAAAAATTTATCCCCTGCTGAATTAAATTACACTGTTACTGAAAAAGAATTCCTAGCTGTAATACATGCTGTCAATAAGTTTAGACATTACATTACAGGCTATCCTGTTATCTTGTATACAGACCATTCTGCCATAAAATATTTAGTAAATAAGCCTGTCACAAATGCCAGAGTAACTAGATGGTTGATTTTACTGCAGGAATTCGATATCACAATCAAGGATCGTCCTGGCAAAGAAAACCCTGTAGCCGATTTTCTTTCGAGAATACCAAAACCAATCGATGCAGCAGCAGTTGAAGATCAATTTTCGGATGAGCACCTGTTTGCTGTTGCCGTTCAAACACCCTGGTATGCTGATGTTGCCAACTACCTCGCAGTAAGTAAACTACCAAAACATTTAACCCCTAATGAGCGCAAGCAGATTGTTCAGAAGAGTGCTCGATTCTCGTGGATTGGGGGCTATTTGTTTCACACAGGGGCAGACATGCATATCAGGCGATGTGTTAGAGAGGATGAAATCTTTGACATCCTAAAAGCCTGTCACGATGGACCGTGTGGGGGGCACTTCGCTGAGCGTAGAACCGGACATAAAGTATTGCAGACAGGATATTACTGGCCTACGATCTTCAAAGATGCAAAGAAGTTTGTCCAAGCCTGTGACAGCTGCCAGCGAGCAGGACGACCTGGTCAAGCTGATGAGATGCCTCTGAAACCACAGTTAGTCATCAAACCATTCGAGCGATGGGCTCTTGATTTCGTTGGACCCATCAACCCCTCATCAAATCAGAAAACATATATCTTGGTGGCAACAGAATATGTCACCAAATGGGCTGAGGCAGAAGCATTGCCAAGAGCCACAGAGGACTCTGTCATACAGTTCCTGTTCCATCTATTTGTTCGTTATGGCCTTCCTAGGGAAATAATTACAGATGGAGGACCACAATTTGTTGGGCATAAATTAGCTGCAACACTCAACAATTATCACGTCCAGCATAAAATTACTACTCCATATCACCCACAGGCGAATGGGCAGGTAGAAAGCAGCAATAAGATAATAGAATCAATCCTAACGAAAACCATTGCGTCACATAGGCGTGATTGGGCTACCCGACTACCTGAAGCACTCTGGGCCTATAGAACCACATGGAGGAGCACCACCGGTTACTCACCTTATCAATTAGTGTTTGGAAAACAACCCATTTTTCCCATAGAATTCGAAATCCAAACATTACGGACAGCACAGGAAGTTAGCCTAGATCTAAGCGAGGCACAAATCAATCGACTACAGCAGATCAATGAATTAGACGAAATTAGGCTCTCTGCATTACAAAATACAGCATTGATTCAATAGCAGCGAGCTAAATGGCATGATGCGCTCATCAAAAACAAAGTTTTCCACGAAGGAGACTGGGCTCTGTTATACGACTCTCGGTTTCAGGACTTCCCTGGAAAACTTCAGACTCGATGGTTGGGACCATACAAAATCCAGAAGGTGCATGAAAACGGAACCCTTACTCTAATTACCATTGACGGTTCTGGATATGCATTCAAAGTAAATGGTCACCGAGTCCGTCTCTATCGCAAACCACTCACTCGGGAATCCTTCTACCAACAGCTACGCCGAGACACTGATATGGAGATTTTAGGAAAGGAAGAGAAATCTTCCTCACCTGTAATTCATTAAGGGTTCATTTCTTTACAATTTGTACATAAGTTCTTGTTTTCGAGTGGTTCTTGTACATAAGTTTGAATTAAATGTTTTCTTATCATTTTTTTGCTGTTCCTTTTCTTTCACAAAGTTCGATTTTTGCCGTTCTAAAAATAGTATCTGCGTGTTTTTTTATGCTGTTGGCTTTGCTTGTTTTGCTGTTCCTTTTGCTGTTCCTTTTCTAAAGGAACAGCATTCGGGATCTTTGCCGTTCCTTTTCCAAAGGAACGGCACTGTTACATCTTCTGCTGTTTCTTTTGGTTACCACTGTTCCTTTTTCTTCAAAGAAACAGCGTTCTTTTATTGCTGTTGTTCCTTTTTCAAAGGAATGGCATTTGGAGTGTTTTTATAGTATTTTTTTATCTTTGCTGTTCCTTTTCCCAAAGGAACGGCATTTGCATTTTTTGTTGTCCCTTTTTCTATCATCCGTCGTTGTTTCTTTTCCAAAGAAACACCACTAGCATACTTTTGCTCTCCTTGTGAAACAGCTTATTCCTTTTGCTGATCTAAATTGAGGATGCTTCTTGCCCGTATTCTTTCAAGTCTTTAAGATACAACTATGTACTTGTGCAATGAATATAAAATCACAACATACCGAAATCCGCAAATCATAAATCGCTATATTTATAAGGCTCTGCATTAGTAAGAGGACAAAAGGAAGGACATATTTATTTTTTATCTTTTGTTGTCATTGTTTTACTAATTTTGCCCTGATTGGTTATCTTTATCATGCTGATTCCTTTAACCCTCTTTGATTATTATTTAGAAATAAGAGCAAAGGGCTTATATCTTCCTATTGAGATAATAAGACTTCTTCCACCATTCCTACTCTTAAGGAGTGTTGAACCACCCTTTGTGTATAAATAAGGAAAAATACACTATGAAAAAATATATATCTGAACATGATATGTGACATGTCAAATGCAGGATAGGGGGTCTCATTAAGAGCCAGCCTACCATGATCATGAGGATAGAAGTGAAGTGGCATTCCCATTATGGCCACCACACCAGGGATATGGTCCAAAAGGTATATCAAATAAATAAACCTTGGAACAGGAGGTCTCACCACGAGCCGGCCTGCCCACGTTTCACTCCTTCCTCGTGAATGGCATTATGGTTAACTGGTCACCAAGCCAGCATAATGGTCTACATTTTGACATAACAACACTCCTAAGTATACACAAAGGATCATGGTTCCGAGGGTGAAAAACAACTCTGCCAAGGTTATAGACACCTGTCAGCAGCAGAGCACTGTTAATGGTATTGAAGTCACCTTGGTTACACCAATGGGTAAGATACTAATACTCTTTTGTTTCTTATATCCTAAAGAACTAATCATATATATTATTTCCCGATTTATACATCGCATGAACAATTATCATCACCAATCATGGCAAAGGAAGTGACCATGACCACTTAAGATTTGACCAGTACGATAGACGTCCTACCCGCCAGCCTCATACCATAACACAGCAGCCTCTTACATAATAAGCGATTAACTCTCCACCTCGATTTCGGTAATTCGTTGTCCGTCTAATCATGGCATAATTCCATATGCTGTTCCTTTCTGACTCGGTTGCAGATCGGGTGCTGCTCCTTTATTTGCCGGCTGGGACAGCCTATCACATTGCGGGGGGGGAGGTTAACCTCATTATTCCCTGAATTACGTGTCAGCTCACCATTCGGGAAAAATAGTGTACGACGGTTTGGCATGGTTTAACGGCATGGCATTTCTATTTTTACACAAGTTGCTGTTCATAATCCATTTCCGTTGCATTGTCGCATACTCTGTGTTTTTTTGTGATTATCACCCTCTCTGTGTTTCAAACAGCACAAGTAGTTGCTGTTCCATTGGAAATCCACAGTGAAACCATGGGAGGAAGGGCACCAAGGAACTGCAGTTGACAACTCTGGGCGCCCGAAAGATCCAGAAGTGGGGTTAAGCCCACTATTCTGTCGTCACAGGATCTGTTTGTTCGAATGAATGGAATTTGCGTAACCCGCAGGATGATCACCACAAGTAGTGGGGAAGCATAGTGGTCACTAACTGATGAGTAATTCGTAAAATTTTCTGGACTACTCACCACCAACCCAGAGTGACACAAAGAAGAAAGATTACGAAGATCAAGAAATCTTTCAAAGATCTAAGGTCGAGCTAACACTATAAGGGAGATCTGCCAAAAGAACCAGGAGAAACCCTGACGACTAGCAAGAACAAATGCAGAAGCACATCACCTCGCGAAGGAGTGGAAAAGACGTGGTGGCACTCACTGACATCTTAAACTCTTAGCTGTTTTAAAGCAGAAATGCTCTGTAAACCTACCTGCACTTCTGAATTCATTACTGCATGATGCTGCACGAAGCATAAAAAAGGCACAGCATGTAGAGTCAGTTGTCAGTCACCATGGGTTAATATGATTAATAGTTAGTCATAGTCTCACCCAGCAGCAGAGCAGCTGGGAAGAGTTGATTGTAATGATTAAAGGGGGATTGACAGCACCATCCCCAAAACGCAAGAATTCTACAAGCACACCAGAACGTCTGGCAAAATGCAGAGAATTAGTAACACAAAAACATGTTGCTAGTGCATCAGAATGACCAAAGATACACCAAGAATCGGCAAAGCACAAGCATGCCAGTAATCCACCCGAGCAGCCAGAGGAGCCCAGAATTTAGTCCATAGTTTGATGAGAGGTAGGCAGAAAGCCCAAGAAATGAGCCCACTGGGATTTAGGGATGAGAAGGACAGAGAAGCTTAAAAATCACCTGGAAGCTCTGGATGCAGGCCTATGCTCCAGGAAAGCACCAGCCAACCAGTGGTAATTGAGGACGAGCAATCTGAAGAAGAAGCAGCCGAGCATTGGGAAACATAAATAGAAGTACAAACTGAACAGGAGGAGGAAATGGGACAGCAGGGAGGTAGCCCATTACAAGACCCAATGGGAGAAGACGAATTGGCCATAGTCCTGGCCAATATGGGTAAGTATGGCCAACCTTCTAATTCAGTAGACCTCCACGACAAACCCCAAGAAGAAAACGCATCTGAAAAATCATATGCAATAGAGGCAGAAGAAGGAAATCTGCCTGTTCATGATGAAGAGGGGATAAGAGAGATTGAACGGGAACACTCTGTTCCCAAGAAACCAGAGGAAATTCCAGAGGGAGTTGCCCAGGAAGAGACAGAACCTACCCCAGAACAGCCAGCGCAGAACAGTGAGGAAGTACCCCAAGAGAAAGAGCTAGAAACCAGTCATGGTCCAAACCGCAGCAGACAGCCTGCTGTTCCTTCTAATGAAACGATGGAAATTAAGAATTACACGGAACTCAAGAGACCATTTAATACAATAACTGCAAATTGTGATAGCAAATTAGAGTTCGAAAGCAAACTGGAGGGTAAGAAAACTGAGGGAAGAAAAGAAGGCCAAAATCGCCCACTGTTCAAAACCCCACCAAACCAGCTGTTGCCCAAACGCTAAGGAACAGCAACACCATATTCACAAGTAAAACAGAAAAGGATGATATGAGGATCAGTGATAAGCAAATTCAGACAGAGGCACCACCCTCAGGGGTAATAAGGGTTCTGAACTCCAAACAACATAATAAGAAAGTTCAGGTAAAACTCCCGGCCTCCACTGACCTATGGAAAAAAGATCCGAAAACGAAAACCTTGCATAAGATGGTGAAGCAAGCCCAGCAAGAAGCCGAACAACTTAGAGAGCAAACGGTTCCCCGAGAAAAATATGAAGAGTTACAACAGCAACTAAGGGACGTCAATCAATCCAAAAGCCAGGCCTTTGAAGGGTGGAAAAAGGAACAAGAGGAAGTTGCACAGGTAACCCGTAGACTAGATACTGTTATCAAGCAGATGAATACCTTGTGTTCTTTATACAATGACGTCTTAGCATGTATGGCTCCTGCTAAAAACTATGCTCTGTTTTTATTAGAACGGTATTTACAATTAAAAATAAAAGTTGTTAAAGCAAGTGCCCCTATACAAATCAACACTGTCAATGACTTTATAGACTGCTGTAAACATTATGGAGTGAAAGTCCAGAGATTGTTGTGTGAACTTTATTTGCATGACCTTGTGCTAGATCAGGAGACTGAGTTGAACCCTGGCCCTTTCGTTGGAGACATCCAATTACAAGCATTCATTTCATTCGGGGTTAATCAGATTAAGTGGCTCAAAGCCTATGATACTTTCCAGAGTCAGGAAAATGGTCTAGATTTACGGGTAAGGGCTGAGCCTAGGAACCCAGTGCAGTTATGGAAAGCTCATAGAAACCTCATAAAGACCCCGGGTGTCAATGAAACATTAGGACCCATGCATGAGGCACTCATTCGAGAAGGTTTAGAATATTTTCTTTCCATCAAAAATCTGGCCATTAATGCAGCCAAATTTCGGTACCGAATCTCCGATCCAAACATCCAGCTCAGGGAACCATTTAAGTATGAGAATTTTGAATTAGCTGCCAACCGTTTGAACCTATATGGCGAGAGAATTCTGAAAGCAGGGCCATCCTGGTTAGGATATAGATTTCGCACTCCAATTATTTGGCACCCTGCACCCGGATACCAGGCCCTGTATGAGATGCCTGAGGGGCAAACAGGTCAGTTCTTTGACTATCTAATCACTCATCATGGCTGTAGGCCTCCGCATGAAACTCCTTCTCCAGCATATTCTCTCACTGCCTTGCATGTCAACTACAATGTTTTCATGAGGACATGAAACAAGGTAAGCAGGGGGGTGTGTGGAGTACTAAAAAGGTATGCTTTTGATGATTATTTTAGTGGCTTTTTAGTAGAATTTGTAAACCTTTTTGTATCATGAATTTGGAAAGTAATAAGGAACTATAACAAAACATGAGAGAATTGATATGCAAGACTTAACCACTGATAATGGTTATTTTCTGTACAGGAAAAGGAGAAAACGAGGAATTGCCGCTCCAAAGGGAAAGACAAAGTCGAGATAACTGCTATCCCTCTGAAGGTGAACCGAATGCAAACAAGGCTAAACAGATTAAAGCAAGTCGGCTCGGAAAAGAAGGAGAAGACACCAGCTCGGCGCAAAATAAAGGAAAGGATGAAGAATTAACAGTTTGGCGAATCCCTCAGGATCTTCGATCCTGAGGGATCGCTGCTTTATTTATCTTGTTACTTGGACATCTCCGCCGTCGCCTTTATATAAAGGGACAGCACTGTTAGCTTGGGAGAGATAGAGATATAGAATATGCTTTTATGTAATTTTCTGAAAGACATCAGCTTTGATTATTAAGTTTCGTTGAGAACTGGTTCAATGTATTTTTTACCGATGCATTAATAAAAGCTTGGTGATTATTTCATCTCTGCATCTGGATTAACTTAAAGCGGTGTATCCTTGGAGGCTAAGGGCCCGGCCCCGAAGGACACTTGCTTCTGTACCATTACGACTTGATTTATGTGTGGTTTGTTTATCATTGTTATTTGATAATTTGATATGCTTTATAAGTTCATATTACATGCTCTGTTAAAGATTGAATCATTAAGGTTTTGCTGTGTAGAATCCATCTGACTCTGATTATGTTATTGATTCTTTCGTAGATCACGTATGTTATCACTCTTAATCGAATATCTGTGACTGCTTCATACAGAGGCTTATATTAACATTCGTGTCATACATTCGTTGAGGTTGTTCTTCATAATCGTTGGATTCAAATAATAGTGTTCTGCTTTGGAAGCACAAATATTCCCGTTGGATTCAAAGCTGATCGCATTATTATTCCAAATGTATTGTGTGCGTTTTCGATTTATCAGTGTCATACTGTGACTTATCAATAGTTAACGCTCGTTCCATTAGTGTGTTTCGTGATTCGCTTCTTAGAGTAGAGACTCTACTGGATTGGCAAGGGTGGGCTTGAGTGACAGATGTTTGGTTACAACCCGCGGGACTTAGTTATTTCAATTGCTGTTCCATTTTAGATTCGCTGTTCCATTCCAGAATTGTTGTTCAATCCTTTATTTGATGTTCCATTTACTTGCATTTGTTGTTTTGGCGTGAGAGATGATCTAAGGCTGTAGTGAGCACTGGCAGTCACTGTCTAGCTCCCAGGCTCGTGGTCTATGCTCTAATTTCCTTTCCATCAGTTTCCAAAGGGATGGGTTATCACTGCCGAACCCTTGACTGATAAGCTGTTGAGTTTTCTGAGTGTGTGATTTATTCGGAAGGATTTATTACAGATGCCATCCCATACTTTTATATTTCTTAAACACTGTACTACTAGCATTACTCTGACAAGTGATAGCCTCAGATTGAGTCACTCTTTGTAATAACAAAACGCTCCCGGATTTAACAGACCAATAGTTAATCCTGGGAGGGACAACATTGCCATATACACGTCACCAACATTCTCGAATGAAGAAAAATGACCAAGATTCCCATCTGAGGGGATTCCTTGGTTAGTAAATTCTAGAAACGTTTCCATTGGAATAAAACCTAAATAATCACTAAGGAATTCCAATTTAACCAGGAATATTTCGTGGGAAGTCAGTTTTAATACACTTAAACAAAACTTTTCTTTTCATATTTTAAGTGTCAAGAAAAGAGAAAAATATGACTCTAGTCACTTTCAAGTTGGATGAGCTTGAAGGGAGAAGTGCTTGATGTTATTTTCAAATGTAAAGAGTCAGTAAAGATCAAAAAATTAGTACTCAAAGTATTCTAGGAATACAGGGTGACCAGGTAATCATGAACTGCAATATACACCTTGGGGATCAAATGAAAGAGAAATGACCAAGGACTTGAGGTATGATAGCCAATCTCCCTGAATTCTGTGTTTGGTGTATCACAACTACAAGGCAATAGAATCAACTTCCTATGGATAAACGATTGCAACCTATGAGGGTCTCCCTTTATATACATGATAGTATGAGGAGCGCAAGTCCATACTAGCGTTGTCTCATGCCAAATGGCGAGTGATAACTGCTAGGTTTAACGATGTCGGAACACATGACTAGCCTAGACCTCTAAGTGTGAGTGTTAAGTTTCAATGCCTACTTAGGTTTCTTGAATAAATTTTATGGTTGATCTTGAATTATGTCTTGGTTTCAAGGCCCTACTTCTGTCATTGGAGAACTCCTATATGCATCTATATGACAAAATAAATATTTCAATTTGATGAATCTTATCTAGTTAAGGGAAGAGTCTCAAACAATGATGCAACAAACAATAATGCTACAACAAAAAAGTTTTCCTAACTTGATGAATTTCACTATCCAAAAGTAATCTAAAACATTCCAAGATGCGAATTATGTAATGTAATCTATGAAAAAATATCTTTTTGAAAACTATGAAATTGTAATATATGCACAATTTCATTTTTCTTTTGAATGAGTAAGAATGCACTTAATGCAATTTTTGATGAAATGAGAATCTACTTAATGCATGATTTCAATGAGAGAGAATGCACTCAGCGTGACTTTTATTTTTCAATCATTAAACAATGTAATATAAGTTCAATCTTAAATTTCAAACATGACATTTTAATGAAACTTGATCTAATGCATTCTAACGAAAAGAAAACTTTGATACGAAAACTAAATGAACACAATTTTTCTTAATGAAAAAAGGATGCAACAAAAATTACTATAACGAAATTCCTCAAAGGGCTACAAGACATATGAGTTCAAGCACAAAGATGAATTCCAAAGTGTGAGCTAAAAACAAGGCATTCATTCCCTTTTACACCAAGCAATCATAGAAAGAAGGCTTTTTTAGTTGAACAATGAGCAATGTAATCTATGCTCACAAGAAAACAAGCGGACCAAATGAACTCAAACAGACACTTGAGAATTTAACACTCAATCAACCAAAAAGAAAAATGAAATCAACTAGAGATGGTTCACCAAGAAAGGAGACTAACTCAATCAGCAGGGAAATGTCTCATAGAGCATGCAACCAGGCAATCGATGCACAATCCCAGAAAAACCTAGGATGTTAAGATGCACATCCCAATGGAAAGAAAAAAAAACAACCAAAAAAAAAGCCAATGAGCCAATCAAAACAACTTGAGTGAAGGGGATAAAATTTAAATCATACAGAGAAAAAGACCAGAAGGGCAAGACACACTGATGAAATACTTAGGGAAAAAACCTTAATTTTTCACACACACAGGAATGGGCACGAATTTTGGGGTTGAAAATCGGGCCAAAAGCCCAATTGGTGCAACTGTATAACTAAAAACTTGCACCAATTGGCTTGATCAGCGTGACTGTTAGACAAATAAAAGCACCAATTTATGAATAAGAAAAAAAAAAAGAATTTCTCCTTACCAGGACCAGACTCACCACTTCAAGAAAAAACTAAAAGATTGTAATTGATGAAAAACATAGGAACAAACAAGGAAATAGTTGTTCAACTAGACTTGTTGAATGACTAAGACCTCAAACGGTGACAAACTTAAAGGAAACTCCCCAGTGGAGTCACCAATTTTTTCTGTAGGAAAATCCCCTCTGCGGATAGTGGTGATCCCTCTAGCTCTAGGGTGGGTCTAGCAACTATAGGAACATACTAACATCTACCTTCCTAGATTGTATATGAAATTTAGAGTAAGGAAAATGACCTACCTTGTCCTAATGCGATGTTTTCACCTTCCATCAAAGCTTCTTGGTGTATCATTCTTCTCAAGATTGATATGCTCTGCTAAAAATGTTCAATTACCTGTACAGGCAGTCAAGACACCATGACAAGCGTAAAATGAAGACAAACATAAAACAATTACAACCTATCTAACTGATCAAGGAATGTTAGAAATCTCATTATAAATGTAAACAAGAGTGGAAGATAAGCATCAGTTGCATTTTATTATGATAAATACAAGGGGAGTTTACAACCAAGCATTGATGTTGAGGCTCTCCTTCGGCAGGTCCGTATCCAAGCATGTTTGCAACACCCTCATACACAAAGGTCTAAGATCTTACTATGTTCTTAACACACAAAAACAACCATACTTTGCTCTATTGTCCGAAAGATATAATTGCTTCTTCTCTCTATGATTGATGCTTCTAACTAGATAACTAAGTATATCACACTCAGTTAACTATTACAAGTGATTATGAGATAATATTACATTTTATTGCCCAATTTAGTTAAGGGAAAATTAAATTAGATATTTCTCCAATTTATTAAATAAATTGGCTTTCACACTAGTGTATCGCTAGGACCTATGGTCCCACACTAGTGTGTGTGATATAATTTCTTATTGAATTTCAAAACTCACTCTAAAAAAGAAAGGGATTATCTCTCATCCTAATCTCTCCTCTATGGTATTCGAATTTTCTCCTGGCGAACACTTTTTTTAGAATATCTGCACCAGATCCTCCATGGGAATGTACTAAAGTAACATAATTCACCTCTGAACACAATATCTGAGGTGGTGGTACTAGATTTCTATGTGCTTGGACCTATCATGGAATACCATATTAACCGAGAGTTTAATGCAACTCTGGTTATCACAATGTATCACCATCAAATCCATCTGAGAATCAAACAAACCAACCAGAATCTCCCTCATCTAGATGGCCTCACATTTAGCCTAGCTTGTTTCCATGTAATCTACCTCAGCTAAGCTAAGTACCATAGATCTCTCCTTCCAGCTGTACCAAGAAACTATTGTCAATCCTCTGTTGAAGATCCCTCCAGATGTGCTCTTTCTATCCGATGGACTGCCTGCCCAATCTGCATCCGTGAAGCCTTGAAGCTTCACTCCCTCTATTCATCTGTACCATAATCCACACTCTGTAGTGCCCCTAAGATATCTCAAGAAATGCTTCCTCTCCTTCCGAAAGAGCTTTGTTAACCTAACCACAGCTTGAATCAACTGGTTAACTGCATAGAAAATGTCTGGTATTGTGTTCACCAAGTACATCAGTGAACCCACTAGTTGCCTGTAAATAGTAGCATCCACTACCTCACCTAAATTAGCATCCTCCTTCCTCTAGTTTCCTCGAAAAGGAGTTTCCATGGGTTTACAGCTCTCCATGTGAAACTTACTCAGAATATCTTTGGCGTACTTTCCTTGAGAAACAAATATATCACCATCCCACTGCCATATTTCCAAACCAAGGAAATAGTGAAAGATTCCAATGTCCTTCATTTCCAGCTCTCTTGCAAGATCCTCCTTGCAATAAATTATCAGTTTCTCATCACCTTTTGAAATTATATCATCAACATAAAGTACGATAATCAAGAGCTTACCATCAACCACAATATGGTACACGTTCACATCTACTTCACTCTTCGTGAAGCCCAACCCGGTGAAATAGCTGTAAATCCCGCTGTACCAAGAACAAGGTGCTTGCTTCAGCCCATACAGTGCTCTCTTGAGTCTGCACACATGCGACTCATTGGCAAAGATCTCAAAACCTTTTGGTTTCTTTATGTGCACTTCTTCCTCAATAACTCCATTGAGAAACATAGTCTTCACATTCATCTGATGTATCTACTACCCCATCTACCTTGAGAGAACAATGATAGATCTAATCGATTAATATCTCACAACTAGTGTGAAATTATCCTCATAGTCAATCTGCTCAACTTGTGAGAATCCCTGGGATACAAATCTAGCCTTGTAATTCTCCACACTCCCATCAGCTTCCTGCTTCACCTTATAGATCCATCTAGATCTAACCACTGATTTTTTGATTTGTCTTGGGACAAAGTCCCATGCAATGTTCTTGATGATGGAGTCATACTCCTCAACCATGGTGTCAGACCAAATTCGTTGTTGCACTGCTTCCTCAAAGGAGGATGGTTCTATCAAAATACACTCGCTCATAATAGCCATGTATCCAGTAAACCTGTCTGGAGTCTGTCTCTATCTACACAGTGAATTAAGTGCTCCTACATGCTCTGTCAGATCAAGTCTCAATCTATGACCTTCGGTGGTGGGCCTTCTACCATTTCTGATGGATGGCTATGCATGACTGATTTCTACTATTCCATGATCCTTCGCATGTGGCTGCTCCACATCTTTAGGTTCATCGTTTGGAACCAATAGTTCCTCATCTGCATGCAAAGCCATCTCCCTCTCAGGGGACAATCACATGGATTTCTCCTCATCAAATTGTATATCCTGTCTCACAACAATCATCCAGTTGTTTCAGAAATACACCTGATAGTTGTGGGTTATGAGGCACAATCATATCTCTCTGAATTCCTTCTTTGCTATAGAAGTTATTAAATTCATTTGAGATGTACTCACCACCATTTTCACTCATAAGATCCTTCACATTATTCCTCATATCTTTCTCCACCAGTGCTTTGAACTCACAGAATTTTGAGAACGTCTGATCTTTCTTCTGCATGAAGAAAATCCAACACTTTCTAGAAAAAAACATCAACAAAGATCACATAATACCTATGCTTTGTTGTCTAAGTTGTAGAAAATGGTTCACACACTTCTGAGTGAACTCTCCCAAGGATTTCCACTACTTAGTTCTCCTTCTCGTGAAAAGTGGCCTTTGCATACTTCCAAATGGTACATCCCTTACATGTGTCTATCTATGTAAGAGCACCATTGGGAAGACCTGTATAAATATGTTGCATGACCTTCAAGGCTCTGTGGTGTAGATGGCCCGATATTCTGTGACATAACACACCCTCATCCTGGCTCACCACTTTTTCTACCTTACTCATCCCCATCAATGCTACGCATCCATCTACTACATGTTTGTAGAGATCCTTCACATGAATCCCAAAATTCTTGGCTTTTCCTATCGCTTTGTGTAGAAGGAAGATTTCCCTTCACTGAAAACCACATCATAACCTCTATCCTCCAACATTGTGACTGAAACTAATTCTTTTTCAAGCCTAGTACATGCATTACATCTTTCAATAAGAAGGGTTTACCTGACTATCTCAAGAAGGTAACTGTACCAATACTGGTAGCAGTGTACCGTACATCATCACCCATTTTGATATGCATCTAGAGGTCCTTCTCCTCCAAGCTACTGAAAATTTCTTTGTCTCCCTTTATGTGGAAATATGCACCACTATCCAAGTACCACACTAATCCCATTTCACTTTACACCATGCATGCAATGAGTAAGAATTCAAACTCAAATTGTGAGGCCAAAGCCTCACCAACTACAGATCCTGAAGTGTTCTTCTTCTTCTTCTTTTGTGGACAATTAGTGGCACAATGTCCGTGCTCGTGACAGTAAAAACACTTCACTCTAGACATGTCACACTTCTTGCCATCTTTGTCGGTCTCTGATTTGGAATAATATTTCTTTATTTTCCCCTTCTTCACCTTACCAACCAAAGCAAAATTTTATTCATCATCATTCTTAGATGAAGATCCATCCCTTCTATTCCGCGTGAATTCTTCTTTCACCAAATCTGACCAAAGTCATTCCCAATCTGGCAGCTTCTCCCTCTCATTGAAAGAAACCTGATAACTATGCCAAATCTTTGGAAGGTCTAGAAGAGCTAGGCTCACCAAGTTTTCATCCACGAAAGTAATTCCGACGCTCCCAAGCTCATCTCGACAATGGAAAAACTTGGTTAAATATTTCGTAATAGTGTCACCTTTCTCCATTTTTATTTTCCTGAGATTTTCCTTTAGTGACAATTTTCTATGTTCACTTCTACTCTGAAACAGATCTGTGAAAGCCTTCCACATTGCACATGGAGTCACTTTTCCATGGAGACTTGAGACAATGTGGTCTCGTACTTCCTCCATTAAAATCCTCCTCACCTTTGCAACCTTTTTTTTCCAAGCATTAATATTTTCGGCATCTACTACAGTGGGTTTGGGAATGTCATTATAAATGAATTCTATCAACCAATTTTCCTCTAGTACTAGCTCCATCCTGTATTTCCATGCAATATAATAGGAATTTCCCAGAGTTCATACTCCAATCTCAAGCCATTGAAAGCCATCTTGATCTTGGTCTACCTTTCGCACCAAGAATACTTTTGCAAATTCAAATTCTATTCAGTCACAAAATCAATTTATTCTCCACTATATTTATTTCCTGTGCTCTGACACCATGTAGAAATTATACAAACAATGTGTATACCAATGGATTCAATCTAATCATGCAATGTACTAAAGCAAGATACTGAATCCTTCTACAAATAAATTCTGGAAAATAAAAACGATCGCCAATCACAACAAGTAAAGAGAGAAGCAAGTCAAACCAAAACAAATATATTTTCTCGAGGAAAGATTACTACTCAAAACCCCTCTGTCCTATATTGTATATTCACCAAGGAATCATGAAAAAATTACAATGCATTATTCTCACAAGAGTCTCCTGCACTCTCACAACTATCTCACACTGATCCAGATAAAATAGACCAGTACTTAGCCAATTTCCTGCCTCTGCTCAGCCTGCCTTGCTTGCACAATTCCTGATGAATGAAACCCCTATTATTTAGGAATTTCAGCCTTCCTAAACTGTCTAATGCTCATGGGAAATCCTATGGTCATCTTGCTCCGTGTGGGAAGCCTAATAATGATACAATTGATAGTTAACATCCTTTTAACATTTGTCTCAACTGGGTCTCAACTAGAACTGACATGCATGCAACTATTAATAGTAAATCGTGAGTTGCATGGCAGATCATTGATTGTGAATTAAATATGATTTAATTCACTTGATATCTCACTAGTGCAATAAACAATTACAACTTCAACTACCTTTAGCTCACCTAACTAAGTTAACCAATTACTCATGCATTAAACTAGTGCACTAACTGAAACTCGAACTCCATAACTAATAGAATCACTCTGCATGCCTCACCAACCACCCTAAACTTGAAATTCATGAGCTAATTGAGTTTATCACACTCAATTAACCATTACAAGTGATTATGAGATAATATTACACTTTATTGTCCAATTTAATTAAGGGAAAATTAAATTAGATATTTCTCCAATTTATTAAATAAATTGGCTTTCACACTAATGTATCGCTAGGACCTGTGGTCCTACACTAGCGTGTGTGTTGTAATTTCTTGTTGACTTTCAACATCAAATTCCTGTATGACCAGTTGCATCAACACCTAGATTTTTTCTTCAGCTATTTTTTAGCCTCTTAATGTTGTTTTTTACCTTTTATTCCCCAAAACAGTAAAAATTCTAACTTTCGAGTGTTTCTGAGTGTTTTCCATAGGTAACATGTATCAGTCGCACTAGAGACGGAAAATTTTTCCCTAACCTACTGCTCGAGACTCCTGGAACTGCAGATCGCACTTTTCAGCCCAAAACCTACGAGTTTAGGCTCAATTCACACCTGTTGGGCCAAAAACTGTGATTTCAACAGCTTATAGGTTAGTACCTGCGATTTGCAACTTTTTGTGGGATTTTTTCTGTAACTGTCAGGGTTTTCCGCAAGCACTATTGAGGGTTGTGTGACCTTTTTCTCTGCCCATATTAGGCTTGCATATACTCAGTTTGTCTCTTTGAAGTAGGAACAAACCCCTTAGGGTTTCAGTACACTTCCACCTTTTTAATAAGGGTTTAGCTGAGTAGGTAGTCTGAGATTTTGCAGCACTTTCAGAATTTGTTTAGGTTATGATCTATAATTCTTGTAGATCATTTTAGATTGGTTATTATCTCATTCAAAAATCCCTCTTGAGTCTTGTTTGATCTTTTCCTTAGGGACCCCTTTGTTTCCCTTAGGGTTTTAACCTGTCCCCTCTCATTTTGCAGAAGTTTTCCCTCTAGTTTCTTGTTGTTTTCTGCACCTCTTTCCAGTAGATATGAGTTATTAGATCCCTGTCGCTTAGATCTTATATATTTTTTCTATTTTTTGTGTTTTGATTCATTTTTTCCCACCTCTTAGAAAATTTTCTTGGGAAGCCTTCTTTTGGGTTTAATCTATGCATCTTTAGCTATTTATTTTAATATCGTTATAGTTTATTTAAAGTTATTCATAGTTTTTTATTTTTATTTATACAACCATATGGGATTAATTGAAAATAACAAACGGTTTGCACACATGCAAGCCTAAAGCGAAGAGCACTTGGTTTACATAGCCAAGCCAAGACATAAACATCGTAATTAATTTATCTACCCCTCCGAGCCTTTGTTTATCACTCTTCATTATTGGGTTACTTCTGTCTTGCAACCATTGTGCCCCTAAGGTGTTTATCTCAGAGAATACTAGGCCTTCATACTTAGTTTCCATTACGAAGACTTACTCCACTGTGTAAGGTCTGATTTTTCCCTCTGCTGAGTCCCCATACCGACTTTGATCCTCATTTATTAGGTCCTTCCTCTAATTCCGAACCCAGTTTCCCTCCACCTCATTCCTTCACCATGTCATGTGCTAATGGAGGTGTTGGTCCTCAAGCTAGTGGTAGCCTCGACCCTAATGCTGGAGTTACTTCTAGTAGAACAACTACTGGAACTGTTCTGGCTACTCCCTTGCTACCTTTTATGGTAGGCTTAACCCTTTCTGATTATAGCCAGTTGATTCATGACCCTATTCATCACGACTTAAGTTGGCCTGCTATACCAACTAATCTTCCTTCAGAAATTACCAATTTTGAAGGAAACACTGGAGAAGACACTACCAACCATGTCCAATCCTTTCACATGTGGTGTTCATCCAATTCTATCATCGATGACTCTATCTGCCTTCGATTATTCCAACGTACGCTTACTGGCGAAGATGCCAAGTGGTATGTGGACTAGGGCTCTGCCTCTCACACCACTTGTGTGACTCTTACAAAGCCTTTATGTACTAATTCCAACTACCTCTTTGTTACAATAGTGGTACCAAATTATTGACCCCTTTCCATCAAACTTCTGCCACCTAAATTTCTGACCATGTCCAAGAATGGCGAAGAAGGAGGATCTTATGTCAAGCTCCTACTTTCGATGACTATGTCTATATGGATTGATTTCTCAGAACACTTTTTCTATATATAGGTAAAGATGTTTCATCTTGCATTCCTCAAACTGAGGAAGAAGCTCTCCAATTCGGATAAAAATATGACTTGATCTATGCCCAATCTTGTTATGTTTATACTGTTTTACTGGATCTTCCTGGACCTGGTGGTGCCATCGCACCGGGGGCATCTCACACTACTAATGGTATCATTGGATCTATTTCACATCCATATACTTGTCCTCCCATGGGTTATGGTTTCCCTTAGGGAGGGGCCAACTCCTCTAGCACTTTTCCCCCTCCTAGAAACATGTATCTAGGACAAATCATGCCTTATAACTTTTTCCCATTGCATCAACCAATGCCAGGGCCAGCTGTTTCTCAACCTGTTTACCCCAATGTTTCTCAAAATAATTTCTATCATTCTCAATAGCCTGGTGGCCCAACCCCTCTAGAATTAACATCCCAACCTCCCATGCCTTCTCAACCTCTGTCGTGACACCACCTACCCCTCAGAGTTAGGTGTATGTGCAATAGAGTGTGAATGATCCTCAAAATTCAAAGAAAAAGAGGAAAGGAAACCAAAACACACATATGCAAAGTAATCAAGGGTGCCAACCTAACCATCCAAACACTAAAAACTAGCAATAGGGAATCAACCCAAGTAGAATATGTCTGTTTGTATGAACAAGACTTTTTCTTATTTTTGTGTCCATGTCAATTATACTCATGATTGTCCCCTTTTACCTAGATGCACTAGTTATGGGAAGCAAAAGTAATATCTAGAGGACAACAAGCCATTGCTTCAACTCCTCCAAATATTGCAACAGTTCAACCAGTTGTTTTCACTCATCCTTTCCCTCAGTAAGGATATGTGGCTTCCCAACCCCCTCAAGGTTAAGCCACCCCTCAAACTTCTGATTTTGGTACCCTGAATACCAAATTCTCATGATGAATTCTGAGGAAGTCAATACTATTGATGTCAACCTTTAGACTCGGTCGCGCAAATATGGCAAGACACTTGCTTCGTCTGCAACTGATTCCCAAACAAAAGTTTCCAAAGAGTCTATTTCAACATCTAATGCTCCCTTACAGATCCCTCAGCCTAGGTCAAAGGTCCTTCCCAAGATCCCTAAAGGGCCATTACATCGAAATGTTGCTTCTGCCAAAGCCGCCCACACTTACAACATAGTAGGTTACTTGGAAAAATCTCTTGCTTCCATGTAAATGCTGGAATTCCTCTAGTCGTTCCATTCACAATGTAAAGCTCTATTATCTGCTCTGGGTGATGTGGATCCTTGATATTATCATTTGATCATCTTTGATGTTGACAAGTCAGAACATCCCCCCTTACCTTCATTCGTAACTTTCCAAATACTAGTCGAGATTCATAATGCCAATGTCTCATGATGTATCATTGAAGAGGGCACATCCACCTCTGTGATGTCTACCTCTATTTGGAATAAACTCGGATCACCTGACTTATCCCCATCCACCATAACTTTGCACGCTTGGGACGGTCACTCTTATCAACCCTTGAAATGTACCAAAATTATCCTATCACTCTTGCGGGAAAGAATGTTTGTGTTGATATTGAGGGGATTGATGCCCCCTTGGATTACAACATCCTCTTGCATTGTAGCTACACTTATGTAATGTCTACTCTCACATATATGGTTCACCATAAGATGTGATTTCCACATAATGGAAAGATCGTTACCATTGATCAGTTGACATATTACAAACCAAAGTCCTAGACCTCCCCCATGTCTATCATATCTTCAGTGGCTGATAAAAAAAAATCACACCTCTCACCAGTGTTTCACCTAGAGTCTATAAATATTCCACCTAACTTTGTGCTTTCCCTACCCCCTCCCATTCTTGCAGACACCAACTCGTCAAATTGTTTCATGATGCAATCGTCTCAGACTAACCTTAAACAGTCTCGTTCGACTAGCCAATAGCCTACGCCTCCATAACCTACTAGTATTCACTTGATGCAACCTTCATGACCTTATTCCTCTACTAGTGTCTCTTCCAGTCCTTTTCAACTAGGAATGGTTCCTCCTAATATTAGTCACTTGGGGCCATTCCACCAGGCCATTACCCCTGTTGTTAGATATCATTTTTAGCTCCCCCCTTGGAGTGTTTTTAGTATGTGTTATGGCTATGTTGAGCCTTCCTAACATGACTCTGGGAATCCCTTTCTAGAGCATTGATACCCTAGTGAACACCCCTCCTCTTTAGCTCAAAACTTATACCTCTTTGACCCTAGTCCAATCGGTCGCTATGCCCCCTTCCTTTGCTTCAGTGCCTTAGCCACCTCAACATGACTCTACCCCTATTGTAAAAGCATCCAATGATGGGGGGCAATCCAAAAAGAAATAATCTAAGGACAAAGCCACCTAGACAGCTCTTGCTCCTCCTAAGCTGCTGAAGTGGTCACCTCCTTACGCTTTGTGTGATGTTGTTGGGCATGCTACCCAAAATTGTATTGATTTTCCTCTTCTTAAACCTCTGGTCAACGAGATGTTTCCTGAATCTGATATCCTGGAGGTTCATGTTACCATACTCGATTCAGCTAAGAAACTCAAATAGTTGTGCAAGAATCACCCTTCTTCTTTATGTGATCTTCATGCCCACTATTATCACCTTTATCCCTGTCTCGATGATTTCCTCGACACCCTTGAGGCTGTTCACCAAATCGACGCCAAATATATTGGATCCCCTACTCCTATACTCATGTGTTTGGCTCAGTCCAAACCAAAGGAAATTTATACACCTATTGTGATACCTCCCCCTGATGTCGAGAGGACAGAACCTTCGGCCACTATCCTCTATCTTTCATCATCCATGAGATCCATGGTGGAAGTACCCTCTGGAACATCTCCTTTTGTTTAGACTTAACCTTCTTTGGTGATCACCTTGGGCTCAACATTGGTAGATGTTTCATATACTAGCTATTCGTCTACCCTCCATAGCAATGTGTATGTGAACCATATTGTTAGTATGAATCCTTTGTTGATGTGTACGAAAAAAGAGCACTTTAGCTACGCATAACTAATGACTGTCAGTAGGCATCAACAATATCTTCATATCTGCGATTGGTCAGTCCAAGACAAGGCGCAAAACCCGGATCTGTGCTTAGAAAAATGCAGGTAAGGGTTTGGTCCATATATCCAATAGACAAGACAAGAACAATTTTTGAAAGAATTTTTTCTATTAAGGGCACCTGGGAGGAAAAAAAGAAGATGTTTCCAATTCTCCTCAATGGGATGGGTTCTTGGAAGTCCTCAGCACTTTAGATCTAGCATTTCTCTCTCCTGTTGGTGTAGAAAACCCAGACAAAGATAGAACTCAAAGGTAGCTCACACAGCAAATAATGGAAAATATGACAATGATAATGGCTCAAAGTCAGACCAAGAGTTTAGATCCAGAGTGATCTAATAGGCAACAAAAGGTGAAGAATGGTAGAAAAAACCCTCCTATTTATAACAAAATATTGGGTCATTCTAGATCTTGGTGCATGATTAATATAAGATTAACCAAATCTAGATCCACCTTTTATGGAATATTTTATTATATTTGTTGGAGGGAAAAAGTATTTGACTTGGGTCAAATCCCTTTATTTGTTAATAATAACTAAATAAATGATTTATTTATCTTTTTAAAGAAGTGGTTGAAGGATAATTAAATAAATAATGATTTATTTAATTATTTGTGGGTGATTTGGTCATATTTAACAAGGAATATTATCTAAATAAGATTTAAATAATTATTCCTAGAAAATAATAAGATAAATAAAGGTTTATCTAATTAATTTCTTTGTTTTGGGTTAAACATGATTAGGAATAATAATTAAGTGATGGTTTAATTAATTATTCCATGAGGAAAATCAAACAAATATAGGTTTGTTTAATATTTACTTTTGGGGTTTCCTGTTTAGACCATAAACAACCTAATAAATGTGGTTTATTAAGTTATTTTACATAGTGAAAGCAATTTTAATTAGGTTAAAATTGGTCTTACATGGTGTACTTGGGTCCATCTAATGATAATAGGTTAGATGACCAAAAAATGGTGTAACAGATTGCCCCCCAGCATGCGAGTGTTAGGAGCAAATCGTATGACCGAAGTACGTTGTAAGAACTCAATCACTAGACATCAAGAGCGAAGTCAGAGAGAGAAATGTGAGGTAGACTAAGGTGCTGAAGAACTAGACCCTGAGGAGACGAGACTTACAGGTGCAACAAGTCTCTTTTTATGAGAGGGTACCTGTGCTAAAGGCGGCGGGGGAGGCATACCTATGCTCACCGAGACAAAGTACAAAAGAATAGTGTGTCCAGTAAACAAGGGACCGAACCATAAAGTACAGCCGGCATAAACATGAGCCAGATAAAAATACAATGAGGGATCCCACATACATGTTGTGCCTGGGATAACAGCCAGGACTTATAAAATAATATCTGAGTACATGAGATACAAATACAACCCAAATGCCCCCTATAAGCGGGGAAGGGCTCACAAAATCTTACTGATACATGTAAATCAAAGAGGTGCTGCAAGTGACTAAGGCCGACATCATCAAATATATGGAGCTGCATCGAGGGCTGCAATGAAGAGGTCATCCGGGCATGTGGGGGGCTACCTGCAGGGCCACCCCCTCATGAGGGCTAAGACATCTCACACACACTCGGGAATCACCAAGAGCTGCTGATGCATCACTGAACCATCAAGTATACGGATCTCGATCATGCTGAAAGGAGCTGGAGTTGAGAAAAAATCAAGTCAAAGGGAAATGAGAGTTCCCTTTGCCTGATCTGAGGCACCGAACAAGAGTGGAAGCTGGAACCAAGGTACACCTCCCTCTAGACCTGTCTTTTGGAATGAAGGATCTGATGTCGACAGAAGGAGGTCCGCCATAGGTGAGGCAATAAGAGATCCTCAACTAAGGCACGAGAGAAAATAGTAGAGCGACGGACAGACTAATACCAATGATGATGGTGGAATGGAGGGGACTGAGTAGCGAATGGACGACTTCCCTTGCTAGAGCATAAAGGGCATAAATGACATGGCAGCGACTGACACAATATCATCAGGGATAAGGGACAGTGGGACTGAAGGCCATAATGTGCGACACAAGAGAGAAACCAAGCAATGAGGGATGGAGGACTATAGCGGGGTACAAAGGGGCTCGGGATAGACTCCATGAATGCGATGATGACTCCACCTGGGTGCTCTAAACAAGGGCGACTCAATGGTGCTTCCACACAGTATAGGTCCGATGGGGGACCAGGAAAACATGAGTACAAGATGGTATCTCATGACGAAAATCGACACGACCATGGAAAATTATGGAGGTGAAGTGGTGCCCCAAGTACAAGTGTTGTAAGTGAGGAAATTCGATTTAAAGGGGAGGTGAAGTGACCCTTCTTGGACAAAATGTGTCCTGGTGAAGTATCAAAACAAAAACGAAAAAGCTGCTGGCTATCTAAAAGAAAATAAAACATGCATTTCAGAAGGGAAATGCTAAGGGTAATATTTCTTAAGATAGAGTGCATTGTGAGGATTAGGAAGGGGATTGCCTTCGAAATCCTCTAAGAGGTATGCCCCCTTATCGAGATCCTTACTGATGATGTAAGGGCCTAGCCATAATGAGTCGAACTTCCCATGACCAAGGACATCATGGGCCTGGTCATAAACTAGAACAAGGTCACCTTCGTGAAAAGTACGAGGCTGGACTTTTCTGTCATACTGAGCTTTGGTGCGTTTCTTGGCCGCTTCCATGGTTTGCAAGGCAACACGATGGTCTTCGGAGGCGCGCTCAAGCATGATAAGTCATTGTTCTAGAGGTTGGGTGTCAGGGAGAAGTTCAACGGCCAGATTCAGGGAAGGAATTTCACACTCGATTGGTAAGACTGCCTCCTCTCCAAAAACGAGGTGGAAAGGAGTAAACCCGATGGCGGTTTTAACAGAAGTTTGATAGGCCCACAAATCAGGGAAGAGCATAAGATGCCAATTGGTTTTGTGCTTATTCACCGTTCGTTGAAGCATAGTCTTGAGGATTTTGTTGACTGCTTCAACTTGGCCATTACCTTGGGGGTAATAGGAGGAGGAATATTGGTGCTCAAAACCCAATAGTGAGGATAGCTCATGTCATATCTCATCTTCAAACTGTCAGCTATGGTCAGAGACCAGTTGTTTCGGAACCCCGAATCGAGCGATAACGTGGTTAAAGAAAAAGAGGGCTGCGGTAGCTGCCGTGTTGTTAAATGTTGGCATAGCCTCGGCCCATTTTGTGAAATAGTCGACTGCCACGATGATATATTTATGGTTACCATCGGATGGCGGGCGACACTCCATAAAGTTGATGGCCCATTTGCAAAAGGGACCAGTTGAGACGACCAAAATGTTGGCAATTGGAACAGTGTTTGACTGCTTCAATGCAATCACTGAAGAGGGAAGGCCAGAAATACCCAGCGCACATGAATTTTTGGGCAGTAGCAAGACCAGAGAGGTGGCCACCGCAAGCGCCGCTATGGAAGGCATTGAGGACTTGTTCAGCTTCAGTGTACGTGAGACAACGACGAAGGACAGTATCTATACCGCGACGATAGAGGTCGTCACCGATAAGAAGTTAGCAAGGAGCCTGGTGTCGGATACATTGTCGAGCATCACGATCAAGGTGAAGAGCGAAATTTTGGGTTCGTAAGTAAGTGAGGATATTGCCGTACCAAGGATCGTCCGAAGTAATGGCGAATAAGTGCTCATCAGGGAAATCATCATTAACTGGAGGATCTTGTGTTTTGGTAGGTAATTCAGAAATGAGTTCAGCAAGGGCTAAACCTTTCTTACTTTTTGGTGTGACAAATTCAAGGTCGAATTCTTGAAGGATGATGAACCAACGGGCGTACTTCCCAGTGAGGATGCGGTGACTCAATAGGAAAGCCATGGGGTTGGAATTAGTCACAACCTTGGTGGAACGCATGAGGATGTAATGACAAAGTTTTTTGACTGAGAACACAACAACCAGCGCTAGTTTTTCTTCATGTGAGTAGGAAACAAGAGGCCCTACTAAGTTCTTACTGACGTAGTAGATCACATGCTCGATACCATTGTCATCTTCCTGAATAAGGACTCCAGCGACCGAATAGGTGGAAGCGGAGATGTACAGGATGAAGTCCCTATCAAAGTCGGGAGGGCAGATCAAGGGAGCGGATGTGAGAGCCTGCTTGAGGGCATCAAAAGACTCATGAGAATAGGTATCCCAAACAAATGGGATATTGGATCGGAGGAGTCTAAGGAACTCATGTGCGGTGGTGGCATAGTCAGGGACGAACCGACGAAGAAAATTAGCTTTGCCTTGGAGACTTTGGAGCTGGCGTAGGGTACGTGGAATGGGAAGTTCAGGGATGGCTTGAACTTTCAAAGGGTCAAGAGTGATACCATCATTAGACATTATGAAGCCTAAGAGATGGCCGGCGGGAACGCAAAAGATGCATTTCAACGGGTTAAGGCGGAAATTATACTTGCGATATCAGAGAAAGACGATACGCAGATCGTGGAGGTGCTGCGCCCGATGCTTAGAACGCGCAGTGAGGTCGTCTAAATAAGCAAGGATAATATGAGCTAAGTCATGGAAACAATAAGACATGGCCCGTTGAAAAGTGGCGCCAGCGTTTTTAAGGCCGAATGGCATGATCCGGTAAGAAAAAGTTCCCCACGGACTGATGAACGCAGTTTTAAGTTGGTCAGCAGGACGGATAACGATTTAGTTGTATCCGGAGAAACCATCCATAAAGGATAGAACCTCATGCCCCGCACACTCATCAATGATCTGGTCAATAAATGGTGTGGGGAAGTTGTCTTTGGGACAAGCTTTGTTCAAGTCGCGAAAGTCCGTGTAGACACGGATGTTGCCTTGTTTCTTGAGGATGGGAACCAGGTTGGACACCCAAGTGGTGTATTCAATAGGATAAATGAAACCAGCCTACTTGAGCTTATCGATTTCGGCTTTGATAGCATCACGTCTGGAAAGATTAATGGGTCTCAAATTTTGGCGGACTGGGTTGGCATTGGCCCACATGTCGATATGATACTCGACGATGGTGGGATCGAGCCCAGGAATTTCGGAGTAGGACCAGGCGAAAATATCGCGGAAGTATTTGAAAAGCTTGGTGTAAGCTTCGATTTCTTTCGGGGTGCATTGGGCGCCCAAGGTGATATATTCTTCGATTCCTGGTTTGATTGAAATGTCAATTTTAATGGTCGGAGAGATGTTGGCCATATTTCCTTCTTCGAAAGAATCGGGTGCATGGATGGGATTTTTGAACCAATCGACTACATTGGAAATGAAGTCTTTGGTTTCCACAGCATATTGGTCATGGGACTGCTGTGGGAGGAAGTATACGCGATGGTGCATATCATCCCACAGAAAGTTAGGGTTGTTGATGGCTTCCATAATGTATTCATCGGACTGAAAGATGGGAAGAATGGAGGAAGGAGGATCACCCGATGATGTAGTGATGTGCGACTGGTCATCTTGTGGAGAAGGGCTCACATGCGCAACATCAACAGATCCAAGGTCGACTGAGGGGGAACCAAGAGTGTCTGCAGGTCCAAGGTTAGGTGAATTATCTTTCAAGGATGACGATAGGTACAAAATGATGAGAGAAGGCTCTGTTGGTTCGATAGCGAGAGGAGGATTGTGAATGGGAGTAGGAATATCCTCTGGTCCTATCGAAATAGAACTCGTAGAAAAGTGAGAAGGTATCTTGTCATGCGTAACCTTGAATTGGCGGTACGTGTCTAAGGAGGAACGTGTTGTGTAACCAGCTCCAAAAATAGAAGAAAAGAGATATCAACGCCTTAGAAATAAGCCACTTCGAGGGGGCAACCTCCAATACGTTACATAAATGAACAATTCTTGGATGATACAATTCACAAAACCTCCTTTCTATATATATAGGAGTCCATGGGGCCATAATGTAATCCTAGTGGGCCACAATGTAATCCTAGCCGACCTAACAATAATAATTTAAGGGCACAATAATAACAAAATGGGGTTTACAAGGGTACAATAATAACAATAAGGGGGGATACACTAACATAATAAGGGGCTACACTATTAATATAGGGACTTAACATGCCCCTCTCCTTCAAACAAGTGTTGTCCTCAACGCTTGATTATTTCTTGATGCTTCTGTATACAATTCTCTTCCTCCCATGTGGAATCTTCTACAGGAAATTTCTTCAACTTGCTGAGATACTCTGAAATTGATCGTACTTGTCGATTTCTTGTTTTTGTGATTGCTTCAGAACTTCTTTCGATGTGATGTTGATATTCATGTTGTTTCATTAGATTCTGCACCAAAGTTAGGTTATCCTTTGAGAGTTGGAGAACTTGTTGTTGATGCTCGATGTCATCTTCCACTAATTTATCATCCATATTAGCTATTATTTTATCCTTCAAACCATCCAAATTGGCCTCCATTTCTTCTTTTAAACCATCTATGTCAGCTTTGGTTGCTCTTCGTACGATCGAAATTTGTTTCACTTGGTACCGTAATTTTGATATCTCATACTGCAATTCTTGCACTTCATGCATCATAGTATAGATTTATGAGGGCTTAATGGGTGTTGAATTATTTTTAGGAGGCATTTCAGAACAAAATAATGAAATATATACTCAATAGGCCCTTGGAATCACTTCAAACTGATTTTTCAAACAAGATTTATGCAATTCGGGAAAAACAATACACACCTTTTACTTGCTTTTGAAGAGCTCGATATTGGAATTGGATTATCTCTGTGATTGCAACTCTTCAATATCTGAAATTTAGCAATGAAATAGCCCTCTGAATTCTATTTTGAATGCCACAGGTCTGACCTGATTTGGATTCCCAAAGACAAAGTTGTGTCCAATCTCCCACAATGACCTAATTCTGGACTGGTTCAGTAGAGAAAACTTGTAGGACTTGCCACGTGTCACTTTTTCGTCCTTTGTCTCTGAAATTGATAGCCAAGAAACTATAGTCCGTGTACTTGTGACCAATTTTTACGGCACTCAAATCCACTACCCAAAGAGAAAGTTATTGAACTTTTCCCACGATCACCTCTTTGAGATGAAATTCTGGAGCTTGAAAAAGCACTACCTTCCACAGATCATATCTCCAAAAATATTGTGAAACAAGCTCAGAAATTTTTTGATGAATTTCCTCAGGATTTTGGCTTCACACCATAAGAAAAGAGATATCAAATTTCCTCTGATACCAAATTTTTTGTATCCAGCTCCAAAAATAGAAGAAAAGAGATATCAACGCCTTAGAAATAAGCCACTTCGAGGGGGCAACCTCCAATACATTACATAAATGAAAAATTCTTGGATGATAGAATTCACAAAACCTCCTTTCTATATATAGGGACTTAACAGAACGATACTTGTCAAGGCGGGGACAGAGGTGGGTGTAATGGCCATGGAAATCACACAAAACACAAGGGTGATTTGTGCGCAAGGTTTTGAGTTTCGGGATAGAATCCGGGATAGTGACGTAGGCTTCAGGGGTATCAGAGTCTGGAAATGTCTTGTTGAACAGGATCTTGAGGTGTGGAAATTCACGACACGTATGGGTGGCGTGACCGACAATATCGTACAAAGCGCACTGGATAGCGTGCTTTGGCGGTCGAGGACGGGTAGGGTTCATCGGGGCGGCTTGGTCCTGATTGGTTTCCCCCTTACGAGCTTTGCCTTTATTTCATGGGGCTGTCACCACAGGGGCAGGGTCCTGGGGAGGTGCGAGGGGCCTGGTGGTAACGGAGGAAGCGAGGGGTACCGGTTGAACCGGTGTCAAAGCAAGGTAGGGTTTGGGGTGACCAGGTGGGGTAGCGGCTGGAGGGTCGACGTACCAGACGTGTATGCCCAGGGTCAGGTTAGGGAGAGAGAGGGTGGCCATGATGGGGTCCGTATAGACTCCGGGAGGGGGAGCCAGAAAAGGTATCTGACCAGCGGGATAATGACCAGGAGGGACGGCTCCGAGGTGGTTAAGGCCTGGGGGAACCGATCCAGGGGGATAAAGGGGTTCAGTGATACCAGCTGTAGGAGAAGGGCCAGAAAGAGAAGGTCCAGCTGGCGGAGATGAAGGGCTAGGAGCGGGTTACGGTGGGCGAGGTTGCGTCTGAGGTTGTTGACTAGCCGAGGCGGGTTGCTTAAGGGCAGCCCGAGACGATTGCATCATGCAAACATTCGATAAGTTGGGATCAGAGAGAGGAGGAGGAGGGAGACCATAAAAATTTCCAAGCAGGGAGGAATCTTTGTAGACGTCGGGGGAGACACTGGTCAAGGAATCGACGGTTTGCTTATTGGCTACAGAAGAGATGGTCATCTCCAGGGAGGTCTGAGACAGTGGCTCATGGTAAGTCAGCTGGTCAATGGTGACTATCTTTCCGTTGTGAGGAAAAGAAATCTTGCAAAAAACCGCGGATGGGACAGCAGACATGGCATAGGTGTAGCTTCGTCCTAGTAGAATGTTGTATTCTAGAGGGGCATCAATGACTTTGATGTCAACGCAAATGGTCTTACCGGTAAGGGTGATAGGACAATTACGGAAAAGGCCAATGGGCTGGGAGGCGTGGCCATCCCACGCTCGAAGGGTGATCATGGAAGGGGCCAACTCAGGAGATCCGAGTTGCTTCCAAACCGAAGCAGACATCACACAGGTGGATGCCCCCTCATCAATTATGCACCGAGAAATGTTGGCATTCCAGATTTTTACTGGGATTTGGAAGGCGACGGAAGCAGGAAGAGAAGGATGGTCTGATTGATGGGCGTCGAAAACAATCATTTGGTCATCGGCAGGATCTACAGTGCCCACGGCAGATAGCAGAGCCTTCTTTTGGGAAGGGCACGACTGGAGGAGTTCCAATGTGGAAATGGCAGCAGGAGATTGCGCCAAATCATCTACTATACTATACGAATGAGCAGCTTGACCAGAAGCAGCATTTCGACATAATGGTACCTTAGGAATCTTGGTATGAACCTCAACTTTGGGTTGAGGGATATGTAAGGGGCCATTGGATGTCGAAAGAGGCTCTGTAGAACTTGAAGAAGGGGAATCGGGGGCAGACTGAGCGGGAGGCTTGGGGTACTGGCGAGACCGAGTTTGAAGGTGAAGGTCGACGGTTGAGGAAGGATCAAAATTCATCATGAGGATCTGGTAATCAGAGGAACCAGAAAGGGAAGGTGGAGTGGCGACCTATCCATCAGGTGGTTGGGTAGCCACGAATCCTTGCTGAGGGAAAGGATCAGTAAACACAGCTGGTTGAGTAGTGGCCACATTAGGGGGAGCATGAGGGGAGGAATGTTGTCCTCACAATGTGGCTTGAGACTCCCACATCTGCCGCATATGTGGTAAGAGAGGACAATCGTGGGTGTAATGACCATAAACACCGCAACACGAACAAGGCTTATTTGTGCGAAGAGGCCTGTCCGGCTTGGGCTGAGTGCCCTGTTGCTGGTTAGCAGTGTTAGGGTCAATACCTTGAGGATTGGGTCTACGAGTACCAGGGGCAGATTGGTTTGGATTTCCTCTCCGCCTTCTTTGAGAAGAAGGGGGATTAGTCGTGCCCTGCTGTGCAAATACTTGCCCTAGGGGGGGGCTGTAGGTGCTGTGGCGGGGTTGTAGGAGGCAAGGGAGATGGAAGCACATATGCTGGAGGAGTTGGCGCACCAGGCTGCGGATAAGGGTAATGGTTAGGTTGGGTAACATTGAGGTAAGTAGGAGGTTGGGCAAAAGGATGAGGCATGCTGTATCCTGGATACATGCTACCTGGAGGGGGAAAAGTGCTAGAGGTGTTGGCCCCTCCCTGAGGGAGACCATAGCCCATAGGAGGTTGAGCATACGGATGAGAAAGGGCTCCAATGATACCGTCTACCGGAATGGAGATGCCCCAGGGCGTTAGCGCCTCACGGGAGCACAGAGAGGAGTCAGAGAAGGATGATATAAACATAACCCAGTTGAGCGTAGATCAGGTCATATTTCAGGCTATTTGGAGAGCGGCTTCTTCGGTTTGAGGGAAATCACCTTCGTAATCTTTGCTGATAGAACTAAGAGGTGCAAAGGAACCGGTCCATAAATTTCGATCTTCGAAGGGGAATGTGGCATAACCGTCTTCTTCGCCATTCCTGGACATGAGTGGAAAGGCGGGTTGAAGAGGTTTGCTTGAAAGAGGTCAAAAGCTCCGTACCCGTATCGTATCGGAGAGGGAGCTGGAAATAAGATAAAAAGGCTTGGGAAATGGTCGCAAAGGTGGTATGGGAAGAGGTGGATTGGTTGACATACCACTTAGAAGCTTTGCCTGTAAGCGTGCGTTGGAACAACCGAAGATGGATGGAGTCATCGGTAATGGAATTGGAGGAACACCACATGTGGAAAGATCGGACATGGTTGGTTGGATCTACTCCGGCAAGGCCTTCAAACTTAGGGATATCAGAGGGGAGCTTGGTTGGCATAGCAGGCCAACCAACATCGTGGTGGATAGGGTCATTGATCAACTGATTGAAATCGGGGAGGCTGAGGCCTGCAATGTACGGTAGCAAGGGTGCGGTCGAGGTAGTTCCTGTGGCGGTTCCGCTAGTAGTAGTGCCGGCATTAGGGCCGGGATTAGCGCTAGCGTTAGGCCCTAGACCAGACATAGTGAAGGTGACAGGGGGAGAACCAGAAGTAAAAGGAGAACCCAATGAATCAGAAGAGGAGTTGGAGTGTGGACTCGGAGGAGGGCTGGCTCGACGACGGCGGGACGGAGCAGGTCGATCGACTGGAAACTGAGGGTGAAGGCCAAGAAGTCTCCGGGAGGCACGCCTTGGGGGCGCAATTGTGACAACACAAACACGACACAAGGGGAAGAAGAACGACTGACAAAGGCAGGGAGGGGAAGAATCAAGTGATTACAATGTCGAAACAAGGGCGAAAAGGTGCAGTGTCAATTGATTATAAAGTCTTTGCCTGGCGGTGTAAACCAGGCTCTTCTTCGTTTATGGTGAGTGTGTGGCGTGCGTTAATTTTAATTTTTAAACCCTTTTCGTTTTGAGAGCAAGAGAAAAAGTGTGCTGCGTAACTGAAAATAATGCTGCAAAAACAGTATATAATGTTGAAATAACAGAAAATTAACAGCTACTAGTGCATGGATTCAACCCAAAAAGGCGGGTCTCTCAAAACTAATCTAAAAGAGGGAAAAAATATAGTCAAAACACATTAAAAATAGGCCAATAGATCTAGGGTCGAAAGGGACAGGGATCTAAAGCGAAAAGCTGCTCAAAAGAGGTGCAGATCACAGCCAAGAGGCAGAGGCAAGGTGGCTGGAAAAAAGGAGGAAATCAGCAAAAAGCAGAAGGGGAAAGTAGGAGGCCCTAAAAGTAGATCAAAAAAAATATTCAGGAGGTGATTTGAAAGGGAGAAGAGCTGATTAAAAGAGGTCTAAAAAGGAGGTATCAGATCTAGAAAAAAGGGGGGCTGAAACTCTGAAAAAACAGACCTGAAACAGATAAAAACTCTTCCACAAAAAGTGGAGGGTACTGAAGCCCTAGGGGGCTATGTTCCCACTTAGATGAGTAGAAAAAGATTAGAACCAAGTCGAAACGGGCCGAGACAGAGGCTGGAAAACCCTGACAGAAGCTTCAGAAAAACCCAGAAAAATTGCAGAAAAACAGTTGAAAAATTGGCAGGTCGCAGGTTCTGACTTGTTTTCAGTGCAGGTCGCAGAAAATGGGCTGAAAAGTGCGACCTAGAGGTCCAGGTCGTAGTTTATGGGTTGAAAAGTGCGACCTGAAGCTCCAGGTGTCTCGGCGGCAGATTTCCGGCAAAGTTGCCGTCTTAGTTGCGGCTAATGTCTGTCACCTGCGCAATAGGGCCAGAAACACACGGAAGTTAGAAATTTTAATGTTTTAGGGTTTTATAGGGGAAAAAAAACATGAAAATAGGAAAAAAAAAAAGCTGAAAAGAAACCCTAGGGTCTGAAGTAGCTGGATATGCAGGAATATGAAAAACGACAGCGGTCGTAATTGAAAACCCGTGTGGAGTCGCCAATTGTTAGTATGAATCCTTTGTCGAAGCGTACGAAAAAAGACCACTTTAGCTACGCATAACTAATAGCCCTAACATCAAAAATGGCTGCCAATATCTTCAGATCTGCAGTTAGTTGATCAAGACAAGAGCTGCAAAAAACCAGATCTATGCATAGAAAGACATTAAGCAATAAAAAGAAGGGTTTGCTCCATATATCCAATAGACAAGACAAGAACAATTTTTGAAAGAATTTTTTGTATTAAGGGAACCTGGGAGGAAAACAAGAAGATGTTTCCAATTCTCCTCAATGGGATGGGTTCTTGGAAGTCCTCAGCACTTTAGATCTAGCATTTCTCTCTCCTGTTGGTGTAGAAAACCCAGACAAAGATAGAACTCAAAGGGAGCTCACACATCAAATAATGGAAAATATGACAATGATAATGGCTCAAATTCAGACCAAGAATTTAGATCGAGAGTGATCTAATAGGCAACAAAAGGACAAGAATGGTAGGAAAAACCCTCCTATTTATAACAAAATATTGGGTCATTCTAGATCTTGGTGCATGATTAAAATAATGTTAACCAAATCTAGATCCACCTTTTATGGAATATTTTATTATATTTGTTTGAGGGAAAAAGTATTTGACTTGGTTCAAATCCCTTTATTTGTTAATAATAAATAAATAAATGATTTATTTATCTTTTTAAAGAAGTGGTTGAAGGATAATTAAATAAATAATGATTTATTTAATTATTTGTGGGTGATTTGGTCATATTTAACAAGGAATATTATCTAAATAAGATTTAAATAATTATTCCTAGAAAATAATAAGATAAATAAAGGTTTATCTAATTAATTTATTTGTTTTGGGTTAAATATGATTAGGAATAATAATTAAATTATGGTTTAATTAATTATTCCATGAGGAAAATCAAACAAATATAGGTTTGTTTAATATTTCATTTTGGGGTTTCCTGTTTAGACCATAAACAACCTAATAAATGTGTTTTATTAAGTTATTTTACATAGTGAAAGCAATTTTACTTAGGGTAAAATTGGTCTTACATGGTGTACTTGGGTCCATCTAATGATAATAGGTTAGATGACCAAAAAATGGTGTAACAGCTACCGTGGCAGAGGCTTCGGTGCTTGATGTAGACATCATGCACACCAGAGCCTATCTGATATCAGCTAATGGATCTATTATGATAGGGGGTTTCACTAGAAATGATTCGAGGATGGACGATGGTTTGAATTGGTCAGGGTTGTATTCTTGCTACCATGTAAGCATCTTAGCAGATGTGTCTACATAGGGTAGAATGACATCGACATTTGTTAGGGGTCGGTTGTCATGATATGAAAATTGGTCGACAATAATGATGTGATACTCGTGGGAAAACATCATGGTTCGGAAGATGGAGGATGCCATGGCAGACATGGCGTACATATAACTCTGCCCAAGGAGTATATTGTAATCCTGTTGCGCATCCAAGACCTCAATGTCTATAAGGATTGTCTTTTCAGCCAAGCAGAGAAGGAAATTTTGGTAGAGGCCGACAAGAGCAGATGGGTGCCCTTCGTATGCTCTAAGTGTGATTTCTGATGGCTTTAGTTATGGACACATTAACTTCTTCCAGATTTTCTTTGACATGATGCATGTGGACGCACCCTTGTCAATGATATAGTGGTGGATAGTGATGTTTTGGATTGACACCAGTATATGGAAGGTGGCCAACGAAGGAAGCCTAGGGGTAGCTTTATCTAAATCGAAATCCATTAGGCACGAATCGATAGGGTCGATGGTACCTAACACATAAAGTAAGGCTTTCCTTTGCTTTGGGCATGTTTTTAATACCTCCAAAGCTGACATGGTGGCAGGAGATTGGGCTAATTAGTCCACAATGCTATAATACTGGGCCGCTTTGGAGTGGTTTCCTACTCGCCTAGTTGTTTCCTTGGCCATCTTTGTCAAAGGTTCAGTTGGCATCTTCGATGTATTCAACGGTGCTATTGATGCACTCATGCTAGCCCCTGAAGAAATGGTGTGTGGTGGGGTATTGTAATTCTAATTTCGTGTTTGAAAAAAAAAATCTTTTCCAGTCATGTAGATTTCGTGGCTATTTTTTCCAGATTCGTCGAGATTTTGTTGTTGTTGTTGGGTGCTAACTATCCATTGGTGGGAGAAGGGATCCTACATGACAACTGTCTGTTGTGAGGATCCCCCTTGTCCTCGGTTACCCTGGATCTTCTTCAGCTTGGGGAGATTGGGACACTGGTGAGTGTAATGGCCATATTCACCACAAATTGCACAAGAGTGGTTAGTCCAAAGATTCGCCCTCTTGTTCTGCCCTTGGGATTTATTTGGCTCCTGGTTTTGATTTCAGTTGGAGTTGCCTCCAGCCTAAGATCACAGAGGGAGTTTTGGATCTTTTCCCCCTTGTGCAACATTTCCTTTTTGTTTTTATTTTTTTGTTGTTGTGTTATGAGGATAGCTAAGATTCTCCTGATTATATGATTGGCGTGGTTGTTCCTGGGAAGGTTGCACAAATTTAACCTGTGCATTATTCTGCATGGGTGCGTTTTGTGCTAGGGATTGGGAATATTGGGGTCACTGTCCCTAGTTTGTGAATGAATTTTGGGGGGGGAGCTCTTCCATTAGCATTTCTAGCTGCGTACTGGGTCCCCTCAGTAGGAGGCTATGGTCCTCATTGCTGATGGTGGTACGATTGTGCCTTATTGATCATGTTCTACAAAGGTGCATGATGACTTTGTTAGCAAATTATATATTACAGAGCAATGCAACACATAAAATATGCCAAAAACACAAGCACAAAAAACATATAAAACCAAAGAGATGCAGATATACATGGCTCACGCAGTTTGGGCTATGTCCACCCCGAATAGCCAGTCCTTCCTTTCTATTATCCAACAAAATGAAGAGACACAACCTATAGTAGATCCACTGTAATATCCTCTGTTCTCTCTCACAGTATCCCTATTTGTTTCTCGTTCTGAGAATACACATACAATACACAGTCACAATACAATACCCTCATACAAAGCGAGGGGTTGCCTTTTAGGGAAAAAAACCATAAACTAAACATAATTTCTACCATTAGATCATGCACCTAATGAGCGGCCCAGATTGACTAAAAATTACTATACTTTTACAAGGCAATTTTAAATATGTTTTTAGCTTTGGGGGCACTTCCCCTAAAACCCCGCGCTAGGGTGGGGTTCCATAAACTCACAACTGCCACCCCCTTGGACCCCCCAAGTAGCGTAAAATTACGGGTGGCATTGCCACCCCATTAAGGTACAGGGATCCAACACTGTGATACAAAATAAACAAGATAATCAGGCTCCACACCCAACAATCTCCCACTTGGGGACTGATTTGTAGCAACTCCACCGCTGCTTCATTTGCTGGACAATGACTCCACTTTGGACCTGGTTGTTTCTCATATTCATCGTCATTACTAAAGACCAATTGAAATTGAGAATATTCTCAGTTTCTCCCTGGTTACAACTTTTGTTAGCATATCTACAAGATTCTGGCTAGTGTGTATCATTTCCAGCTTCAACTGTCCATCTTCCAATACTGACCGTATGAAATGGTACTTGAGCTGTATGTGTTTAGTCCTGGAATGAAATGTTGAGTTCTTTGCAAGATGAATGGAACTTTGGCTATCACTGTATAACATGCCCATATCATGCTTCTTACCCAATTCATCCATAAACCTTTTTAACCAAATCATTTCTTTACTAGCCTCTATAGCAGCAACATACTCTGCTTTTGTTGTTGAAAGTGCAACAACACTTTGGATTTTTGAAACCCAACTGACAGTTGTTCCACCTACAGTAAATACATATCCTGTAGTGCTCCTTCTGTTATCTCTATCACCTGTCATATCTGCATCAACATATCCCTGTAGAGAAATGTTTGAGCCACCAAAGCATAATGCTTGATTTGTGGTACCTCTCAAATATCTAGGAATCCATTTCACTACCATCCAATGTTATTTTTCTGGATTTTTCATGTACCTGCTTACAACTCCCACTGCATGTGCAATATCAGGCCTTGTGCAGACCATTGCATACATTAAGCTTCCAACTGCTGATGCATATGGAACTTTAGATATATAATCCATTTCTTCTTGGGTCTTTGGGCACATCTCCTTACTAAGTTTGAAATGGCTAGCAAAAGGTGTACTAACTGGTTTTTCATTCTGCATATTAAATATTTTCAACACCTTTTGTATGTACTCATTATAAGACAATGTTAATTTGAAATTTTTTCTATCTCTAGTTATTCTCATACCAAGGATTTGTTTTGCAGCTCCTAAATCCTTCATTTCAAAGGAATTTTCCAATTTTCTTTTAACCACACTAATTTCCTGCATGTTAGACCCTGCAACAAGCATGTCATCTACATACAATAAAAATATAATATAACTGCCATCATTTTTATTTTTCAGATAAACACAATGATCAAAGTGACATCAAGTATAATGTTGTTGAGACATAAACCTATCAAATTTTAGATACCATTGTCTTGGAGCCTGTTTTAAGCCATACAAGCTCTTCTTTAACCTGCACACTATTTTTTCTTTCCCTTTGACCTCATATCCTTATGGTTGCTGCATATAGATCTCTTCCTCCAAATCTCCATGGAGAAATGTTATCTTTATATCTAACTATTCAAGATGCAAATATTCTGCTGCTACAAGACTTAAAATAGTTCTAATTGAAGTCATCTTAGCAACAGGATAAAATATTTCATCAAAATCAATATCTCTCTTTTGTGCAAACCCCTTCACCACAAGTCTAGATTTGTACCTCTGTTTTCCTCCATATTCTTCCTTCAGCCTGTAAACCCATTTATTCTTCAATGTAGTTTTAGCTGCAGGAAACCTGACTAAGTCTCAAGTCTGGTTATGCATTAAGGAGTCCATCTCTTCTTCCATGGATTCTTCAGTCAAAAATAAATAATATAATGAAAGAGAGTATCGTTCAAGGGGTCTACTTATCCCGATAGATCTTATAACACCACTTTCAGGTGTTTGAGGTGCTTGCTGCTATTGTGGAGGTTGCTGTTGTTATGGCTATTGATTATTATTATTTTCAGGCACCTTTACTTTTTCTGTGATATCATCAAGAACTGTGTATTATTTTTTTTATTTTTCTTGTTTCTTTTCCTGCAATTGATTCTTTTACAAGACCTTTTCTTTGAATATTACATCTTTGCTCCTAATTATTTTGTGATTTTCATAATCATATAAGTGATAACCAAAATAATTAACACCATATCCAATAAAGGTACATTTATTTTATTTTTCCTCAAGCTTTGTTCTATTTTCTTTATTAATATGGAAAAAGGCCTCACAACCAAAAGGCTTTAAAAAAGAGTAGTTTACCTTTTTACCTGTCCATGCTTCATCTATAATACCACCATCCAAGGAACTTGAAGGCCCTCTTTTTATTAGATAAACAACAGTATCTATAGCATCTGCCCAAAATTGTAAAGGCAATCCTACATGCAATCTCATGCACCTTGCACCCTCCATGATTGTTTTGTTCATCCTTTCTGACACACCATTTTCTTGTGATGTTCTTGGAACTATCTTCTCTCTACAAATTCCATGCTCTGAACAGTACCTATCAAATTCTTTGTTGCAATATTCACCTCCATTGTCTGATCTGAGACACTTGAACTTCTTTTCTGTATCAATCTCAACCAAAGCTTTCCATTTCTTGAAAGTATCAAATACATCAGATTTATTCTGAATACAATAAATCCAAGTCTTTCTAGTTGCATCATCAATAAAAGTAACATAATAACGAGAGCCACTGAGAGATGATACCTGAGCAGGTCCCCAGTATGCACAAGCTCTAATTTTTCGCTCTTCTTTTCTTTCCCAACTCTGAGAAACCTGACTCTCTTATGTTTTCCATAAATGAAATTCTCACAGAAATCCAAATCAACATTCTTCAGACCCGACAACAAATTTCTTGAGTGAAGAATCTTCATCCCCTTCTCACTCATGTGTCTGAGCCTATGATTGCATAATGCTGCATCTTCTCCTTTGGAAGTTAAATCATTAACAAAGTTAGAAATACCATTGCATAAATACAATGTACCAACCTTTTCGCCTTTTGCTATTACCAGGGCTCCTTTGGTGACCTTCCAAGTTTTATCTGTGAAAGTTGTCACACAACTTTCACCGCCTAACTGCACTATTTAAATCATATTTTTCTTCAGATCTGGAACATGCCTTACCTCCTTTAATAGCCATTGGTTTCCATTCTGCTGTTTTACAATAACTTTACCCATTCCAACAATTTTACAGGCTTTATCATCACTCAAATAGACTTGTCCAAAATCTCCTTGAACATAGTCATGAAAGTAGTTTTTATAAGGTGTGGCATGGAATGAGTCCCCTGACTCTACTAAACAGGAATCAGTAACATTTTCGAAATAAAGAATCAAAGCATATTGTAACACATCACCTATCACATTTGCTTCATGATTGTTTTCTTGCTGTGCATCTCCTTCTTTTCCCTTTCGAGATCTATAGTCTTTCTTTAGGTGTCCTTTATTTCTGCATTTCCAACACACTATTCCCGATCTGGACTTGGATTTGCCTTTCCTTGATTTATTGTGATATCCCGAGCTCTTTCCTCTTTCCATTATTCTTCTCCTAGAATCTGCACTAAAAGCATTTCCCGATGTCTCACTAGAGCTTTTCCGTCGCATTTCCATGCTAAGGATAGCACTGACAACATCATCAAACTTTAAAGTACTAGATCTAGAGACAAAGTTACTAATGGCTATAACTAAACCATTACAACTTTCTGGTAATGATCACAAAAGTAACAGAGCTCTAACTTCATCATCAAAGTTTACCCCTACAGAACTTAACTGACTGGTAACTATATTAAAAATCATTTAAAAGGTCTGCAACAGATCCACCTTTCGACATCTTCATATTAAGTAAATGTGTCATAAGAGATATCTTGCTTGAGGCTGAGGTTTTTTCATATAGTTTCGCCAATGCCTTAATAAAACCCTTTGTTTTTGTTTCGTTTGAAATATTGAAGGCTACCGACACCGCGAGGCACAACTATACTGTTCCGAGTGCCTTTCTATCGAGAATCTCCCATTCTACATTTGTCATAGCCGTCAGCTTCTTTGTTTTTTTGCTCAATGGTAGGTACAAATATTTCTGATACATATAATATTCCATTAGCATCTTCAACAGCGGGAAGTTTTGGCCGTTAAATTTGTCGACCCTAAACTTACCATCTTTTGCCATTTATCCCACTCGAACCAGGAACCCTTCTTTCCTACGGGATTATCAACCAAATAGACCTTCGACTCTGATACCATTTGTTAGAAAATTATATATTACAGAGCAATGCAACACATAAAATATTCCGAAAACACAAGCACACAAAACACATAAAACCAGAGAGGCACATATATACATGGTTCACCCATTTTGGGCTACGTCCACCCCGAACAACCAGTCCTTCCTTTCTATTATCCAACAAAATGAAGATACACAACCTAAAATAGATCTTCTGTAATATCCTATGTTCTCTCTCACATTCTCCCTATCTATTTCTCATTATGAGAATACACATATAATACACAGCCACAATACAATACCCTCATACACAGCGAGGGGTTGCATTCTAGGGAAAAAAACCCTAAACTAAACATAACTTCTATCGTCAGATCATCCGCCTAATGAACAGACAAGATTAACTAGAAATTACTATACTTTTACAAGTTAATTTTACATACGTTTTTAGCTTCAGGGGCACTGCCTCCGAAACCCCCCGCCAGGGGGGGCTCCATAAACTCACAACCACCCCCCCCAAGACCCCCCAGGCAATGTACAATTATTGGCAGCATTGCCGCCCCATTAAGGTACAAGGGTCCTAACTCTGTGATACAAAATAAACAAGATAATCAGGCTCCACATCCAACAGACTTTGGTAGCCAGGTTACGGGATGTTCTAGTTAGAATCATATGCATAACCGGGGTACTTACTACTACTACCTAGGTGATTTTTTGTCAGTGACCCAATCAAGCCATCTGTAGAGTTAGACGTGCCTAGAAATTATTTAGAAGTTTGCAGGCGTAGGGTGTTAGGAAGGATTTTATAAATGTATCCTGACTGGGTGTAAATTAGATCGAGCTGTTGGGCTTTACTAATGGAATTCTGTTCAGATGTAGGTTTTTGGGTTGCTGCATCTTTTTAAATCTATGCAGTGAGAGCTTTTAGGAATAGGTTCAGCAGAACTCGATCGTCGAGTTTGGATTTACATAAACTACGATGTCGCCGCCATCCATGGAGATGGTCCAGGATATGGATGATAGGTCTTTGTCTAAAATGTGCAGTAATTCCACCCCGGAATCATGGTGTATGGGTAACTGAAAATACATGAGGAAAACGATAGCGAGGGCACTAAAGGTTCAATGTGTAGCAGAAGGCTGCTCCACATACCATTTCGCAGCTAGTCTGGTTAGGGTGCGTTGTAATAGTCTCAGCTGAATACTATCATCAATGATGTTGTTCGACGAACACCCATGTGGAAAGTCATTATGTTATTTCTTGGGTATTTCGCTTTCTTCCCTTCGAATTTTAGAATGTCCGAAGGGAGCTTCTTGGGCATGGGGGGCCATGTAGGGTTGTGTGCAATGGGGTCATTCGATAACTTGGTTAGATCAGGTAAGTTCAATGATGATAAGAACGGTAAATGAGGGTTTCTTTCTATTGCATACTGTGAAGATACAATTTTCTCTTTAAATATGGGATTTTTCTGTGACGTACCAGACCGTGTGTTCAATGGCTCCCCTAATGGGTAGCGCTCCTCTGCCCCTTAGGGGTTGTGGGAGGAGCGGTATGTTGTTAGGTCCCTATATTAATAGTATAGTCCCTTATTGTTGTTATTCTAAGCCCCTTATTATTATTTTTGTACCCCTGTAACCCCCATATTGTTATTATTGTGCCCCTACATTATTATTGTTAGGTTGGCTAGGATTACATTGTGGCCCCATGGACTCCTATATATAGAAAGGAGGTTTTTTCATTTGTACCATCCAAGAATTTTTCATTTATATAATGTATTGGAGGTTTCCCCCCTCAAAGTGGCTTATTTCTAAGGCTTTGATCTCTATTTTCTTCTATTTTTGGAGTTGGTTTCATAACATTTGGTATATGAGCTTTGGATTCTAGGGTTTTGCTGCTCTAAATAGGTCATTATGGAATTTTCGCTATAAATTTTTTTGTACGAAGGCTGAGAAGCTAAAATTTTTACATAGTGAAGCCAAAATCCTGAGAAATTTTGTGTAAAAATTTGAGATCTTGGTTCGTAATATGTAATGTCCCAAATCAGGAAATGCTCATGAATTCAGCAAATGAAAATCCTTTTTCAAGAAAACATTAACAATCAAAAAATGGATCTACACCAGAGATTGAATATAGGGGAATTTACTGGATATTTCACCTCTAAAGAGAGGGTGAGATCCAGAGGCTAGCTGGCACACTAGAAAAATCTGTCTATAGAACTATGTCGAAGGCTAATATCTCCCTTTTAGGACTATTAACAAGCAACTCAAGGAAAATGCTGTATAAGAAAAAATATGCAACAGAAACACATATTAATGCTTGGTACCTCTCATATGGGATGTATGTGACTTATTTACGGAATTTCAGCTGAAAAAAATGAACTTAGAGACCTTAAATAGATCTCCCACAAACTAGACTAGCTAAAAACTGCTGAAAGAGGAAGGTTGCAGCAAAACGGAAATCCTACTTCAGAATTTGCATAACTTCTTTAGAACTCAAGAGGAATCAGAAAATTTTCATATCAGAGGTTATATCATATGCATAGCTCTTCATTTGACAAAAACTACAGAAAACATCACTCCGGAAAGACAACCAAGTGGGGAAAAGCACCACTAGTGACCTAGAAATGTTGTTTTACTGAGTACTGAGTTACAGCAGAATAAAATAACGGTTTTTCCCTTTAAATTAGAAAATATATGAGCTTCATGCAAGAGGATTTCAGAAACAAATATCATCAGAAAATTTAAATAGGCCTCCCATGCTCAAATAGCTGAAAATGGACAAAAACCCCAAAACATCCAAATGCCAGAGCTACTGCAAAAGACACTGCACAGTCTATTGAAGTAAGTACTCAGAAAGATAATATATAAGGACTGATATTTATATTATAATTCTCAATGAAGAATAAATACAGATATCCAATCCCTTTTACACAATTTTATGATCACCCGGCAAGGGTTTACCCACAGAAAACAATATGTAAAAGAGAAACTGCAGATCTAATACTGAAATAACACTGTAGGGATATATATCTACATAAAATTACTGAATAAACATAATAATGGCTATATAATCTCTTTTTATCAGCTCCCAGAATAAGATTGAGCTTCCCTTTGGGAAACTAGCTCCAAACCATGGGATTTTAACCCCTTCCACTGCACCTCTATACAAATAACGCAGTATCCTCAAGGGAATATGCAGATATGGAGCAGAATTTCTTTGCCTAACACCTAAAAGTGGAAATTACAGATCATAAGCTTCCCTTAGATCTCTTGCTACAAGATATCCAAGAAAAAGCAGGGCATTCCCGCATGAGAAAACCCTTGCACTAAGAAGTGCAACAACTTAGCTAAAAAACTAAATATGAAAAATTATAAGTGGACCTCATGAAAGTATAATCTCCAATATAAACCCAAATGGTTTCCCTTCCTTCATTATATAGAAAATGAGCTTCTCCTCTAAGGGCCCCACTCCACTAGGGTTTGCTTCCTTACCAAGATTTCCCCCTCTAGGGTTACGCCGTCCCATCAAGTGGTGAAAAACTATATGCTGTGTGGTTTGATTTAGTCAATGTGACTAAATCATCTTCTAAGAATCTTCCTTGATTGAGTCTCTTTTCCTTGCCCCTTTTCACATTTAAGGAGTCTTCAAATTATTTTTCTGAATTTGCCTCCATTCACATTGAGCTGCTTTATTCATGGATCCATTATTTTAAAGACAAGTTGAGTTGAATTGGTCAAATTTAACCTTGTTCACACATATGGATGCTTGAGCTGGTTATTTCATGATCCCTTTTCACATTGTGAGGGGTTTTTATTCATGCTTGAGTAGTTTTATGAGCCTCCTTTCTCAATTATTCATGCATTTGAATTTATTGACAAAAATTAATATTCCACTTAGCTATGAGCTAAGTTGGGAACATTACAGTATCCCTCTCCAAAATGTTGCTTGTCCTCAAGCAACTGCAAAGGGGCTGCAAAATTTCTTCTCCTTCTTTTTTAGCCTTCTCATTCATAGCCTCCATCCCTGCATCAGATTTTCTGCCAAAGTGTTTGTCTTCCAATGGTTCCTCCCACGTGTACAAGTTGGCTTGTGGTGAATAAGCCCAATGGCTCTTGTCATGGAAGAATGGAAGGCTGATATGGAAAATTCCTTGTTGATCCAATTCCTCCTCAAGATAGGAGTGGTGACAATCATGGAGCACTTCATCATCAATGAAAGACTCTCCTCCCCATGCTATCATCCAAGCAAAATTTGTTGCCTCCCAAGATGGAAACTCATGGTAAATATCCTCCACCTTAAGCTCCTGCAAAGAAGGTGGGCTGAATGGATGAACATGATAGCCAAAATATCCTATCCCACACTGTATCCCTCTCCACTCATGGCAAGAGTAGAGCACATACTGATTTTGAGCTGAAATAATGGTGCCCTTTGATGGCAAAACAAAGGTTGGATCTCCAAATATCCTTCCTTCAAAGTCATGGATCCTGCTGGCCCAAATCATTCCATTCAAAATGAATGGCACATCACCACAATATGTCACCCAAATCAGAAAGTTGCTGAAGTTTATATGCAAGTGAAGATGATACATATGGCCTCCATGGTGGGTATAATGCAATTTTCCCAACTGTTGATTTAATACATCAAGTGGCAAATTCCTTCCCAAATATTTTTCAGCTATGCATGAAAACTCATCTACTAGAAAGTAGTGAGAAACAATATATATCAGCTGCATACAATAAAAAAAACAAAGCACTTTCTCCAAGTCATGTATAGATTATCACCATTATAAAATGTGGCCCTAAAGTGACCATAATACCCATGAATAATCTTTCTCTCTTGTAGAACAATGCATTGCTTACAATTGGTGAGAAGATACAAATTCTTAATAGAATAATCAATAGGCACATAGATGTATTTCTTACCATGCCTCATGTCTGAGCTAAAGTTGTGTTCCATGAGTGAGCCCTCCCATAACAATCTCCTCATAAATTTATGCAAGATGAAAGGATGCACACTTCTTTGGAAATACTTCATCATCAGAGACTTGCTCTTAGAGGACAGCATTGTAGGCTTAAGTAGCAATGCTCTTGTCACTCCATGACTCTTCCTCTTAACATGCTACATGCCAAAACCATTCACCCTTGTGCTGCTATGTGAGAGTATCTCCCTCCCTTCCATCATTGCTAAAAGGTAGCCTTCTTGCACTTGGGATGTGCCATGCATTCCTCTTGGAATGTTGTGCTGAGTATGGAGAGTTTTCAGTCTACATTCTCCCAAAAGTAACCATAGCCACAAGGGCTATTGTTGCTTCCTTACATTATCAATGTGTGGATCATGGAGCAATGATGTAATGATGGACATGTGGGGCTCTCCATCAACATAGTGCAAGCTAGCTCTCCCATTCCACACCATATGGGAGGTCATCCTCCTCCCAAACCAAGATACATGCTTGAAATACATCTCAACCCAAAATACATGTGAATGCATGAGACATACCTCAAACATGGGTAAGTATTTGGACATTAGATTCAGCATATAGTGTCCAAATCCTCCTTGTGACAGCCATAACAACCATGCCTTCCCATTATGAAACCTTCTCTTGGAGTACGAGGCATGAGTCATGAGTATCAAAAATTTTGGGGAGTACCCACACTCACCCAACAAAAACCAGGGTAGGCTCCCTTCTCCCTGCTTCATATCAAGATATGGTAAGTGGTTTGAATGCCAATTACTTTTTTCTCTTATCACTTCACCATGGCTAAAGGTGAAATGTATATTTGGGGCTTTAGGGAAGCACCCATCATAGTGCATCACCCCCTTCAACTCATCAAGGAGGTGGCCATATTTGAAAACAATATTGGCCCATAGTTGGCCATGAAGCTTATAAGGTAGAACACTCCCCTTGGGAGTTATGGCCTGCACATATAAGGTAAGAGAGCACATGAAATCATAAAATAGAATGCTATTTTCATAAATATGCTTCTTACCCACAACCTCCAGCACTGTGACAGTGTCTCCTCTGACCTCTGATGTCTTCATTGTATCATGTTGAGGGAACACTTTGTTTTTCTTCTCATCATGGGATTGCCCTAATGGCCCTTCTCCAAATAAGGAAGCATCAAGGAATAGATCATAATAGAGAGATGGATGTACTGATGTGCATGGATCTTCCTACCTTTCTTGTGCATCACTCTTCAGAAATAAAGAGGGGTAGATATTTCTCACCTTATGAAACTCTGTAATATTCCAGATCTCACCATTTGATAATGATGTCACATACTGCACATGGATTGTGCCACAATCTCTATATGTGAGATTCTCTAACACTCCTTGCAAAGGTGTAATATCTTCTCTCCTTGGTGCAAATGTCCTTACCACTTCTTCTTCTTGAGATGCTAGGTGTGCCTCTGTTGTGACTACGCTGTCACCCCCATCTCTTTCTCTGAATATAGGAAATGTCCCATTCTCAATAGGAGACCCTAGATCTTGGTCTTCCCTTGAAGGAGGAATTCCCATGTCTCCTTCTTGTTCTTCTTGAAAAATCATAAGGGTTTCATTGTAGTCCTCTTCTCCTTGAAACACTCTTGGAGTTTCACTGCATCTTTCTGCTTCCAACTGTTCAACCCCTTTTGAGAAACTCTTCTTGGATCTAAATATTGAGGAGAGTAATCTCATCCTCTCCATAATTTATGCTTTCTACTTGCTACTTCTCCTCAACACTTCTTTGATATATTTATATCATAGGATGGGCTAGATATCATGCTATGATACCACTGTAATGTCCCAAATCAGGAAATGCTCATGAATCTGGCAAATGAAAATCCTTTTTCAAGAAAACATTAACAATCAACAACTGGATCTACACCAGAGATTGAATGCAGGGGAATTTACTGGATATGTCACCTCTTAAGAGAGGGTGAGATCCATAGGCTATCTGGCCCACTAGCAGAATCTGTCTATAGAACTATGTCGAAGGCTAATATCTCCCTTTTAGGACTATTGACAAGCAGCTCAAGGAAAACATCGTATAAGAAAAAATGTGCAACAGAATGCATATTAATGCTTGGTCCCTCTCATATGGTTTTTATGTGACTTATATACAGAATTTCAGCTGAAACAAATGAACTTAGAGACCTTAAACAGATCTCCCACAAACTAGACTAGCTGAAAACTGTTGAAAGAGGAAGGTTGCAGCAAAATGGAAATCCTACTTCAGAATTTGCATAAATTCTTCAGAACTCAAGAGGAATCAAAAAATTATCATATAAAAGGTTATTTCAGATTCACATCTCTTCATTTTACAAAAACTACAACAAACATCACTCCAGAAAGAAAACCAAGTGGGGAAAAGCACCATTAGTGACCCAAAAACGTTGTTTTAATGAGTACTGAGTTAGAACAGTATAAAATAACGGTTTTTAATTTTACATTATAAAATATATGAGCTTCATGAAATATTATTTCAGAAACAAATATCATCAACAAAGTTAAACAAGCCTCCCATGCTCAAATAGCTGAAAATGGACAAAAACCCCAAAACATGCAAATGTCGAAACTGCTGCAAAAGACACTGCGCAGTCTATTGAAGTAAGTACTTAGAAATATAAGAGATAAGGACTTATATTTATATTATAATTCTCAATTAAGAATAAATACAGAGATCCAATCCCTTTTACACAATTTTATGATCACCCGGCAAGGGTTTACCCACAGAAAACAATATGTAAAAGAGAAATTGTAGATATAATACTGAAATAATGTTGTAGGGATGTATCTCTACATAAAATGACCGAATATACATAATAAATTCCGTATAATCTCTTTATATCAGCTCCCAGAATAAGATTGAGCTTCCCTTTGGGAAACTAGCTCCAAACCATGGGGTTTTAACCCCTTCCACTGCACCTCTATACAAATAACGCAGTATCCTCAAGGGAATGCATATATATGGAGCAAAATTTCTTGGCCTAACACCCAAAAGTGGAAATTACATATCATAATCTTCCCTTAGATCTCTTGCTACAAGATATCCAAGAAAAAGCAGGGCATTCCCGCATGAGAAAACCCTTGCACTAAGAAGTGGAGAAACTTAGATAAATAGCTAAGTATACAGAAGTCTAAGTGGACCTCATGAAATTATAATCTCCAATCTAAACCCAAATGGTTTCCCTTCCTTCATTATATAGAAAATGAGCTTCTCCTCCAAGGGCCCCAGTCCACTAGGGTTTGCTTCCTTGCCAAGCTTTCCCCCTCTAGGGTTACGCTGTCCCATCAAGTGGTGAAAAAATAGATGTTGAGTGGTTTGATTTAGTCAATGTTACTAAAATCATCTTCTAATAATCTTCCTTGATTGAGTATCTTTGCCTTTCCCCTTTTCACATTTAAGGAGTCTTCAAATTGTTTTGCTGAATTTGCCTCCATTCAAATTGAGCTGCTTTATTCATGGATCCATTATTTTAAAGACAAGTTGAGTTGAATTGGTCAAATTTAACCTTTTTCACACATATGGATGCTTGAGCTGGTTATTTCATGGTCCCTTTTCACATTGTGAGGGGTTTTTATTCATGCTTGAGTAGTTTTATGAGCCTTCTTGCTCAATTATTCATGCATTTGAATTTATTGAAAAAAAATAATATTCCACTTAGCTATGAGCTAAGTTGGGAACATTACAGTCTCCCTCTCCCAAATGTTGTTTTTCCTCAAGCAACTACAAATGGGCTGCAAAATTTCTTCTCCTTCTTTTGTAGCCTTCTCATCCATAGCCTCCATCCCTGCATCAGATTTTCTGCCAAAGTGTTTGTCTTCCAATAGTTCCTCCCACGTGTACAAGTTGGCCTGTGGTGAATAAGCCCTATGGCTCTTGTCATGGAAGAATGGAAGGATGCTATGGAAACTTCCTTGCTGATCCAAGGCCTCCTCAATATAGGAGTGGTGACAATCATGGAGCACTTCATCATCAATGAAAGACTCTCCTCCCCATGCTATCATCCAAGAAAAATTTGTTGCCTCCCAAGATGGCAACTCATGGTAAATCTCCTCCACCTTAAGCTCCTACAAAGAAGGTGGGCTGAATGGCTGAACATGATAGGAAAAATAGCCTATCCCACACTTTCTCCCTCTCCACTCATGGAAAGAGTAGAGCACATACTGATTTTGGGCTGAAATAATGGTGCCCTTTGATGGCAAAACAAAGGTTGGATCTCCAAAGATCCTTCCATCAAATTCATGGATCTTGCTGGCCCAAATCATTCCATTCAAAGTGAATGGCACATCACCACCATATGTCACCCAAATCAGAAAGTTTCTGAAGTTTATATGCAAGTGAAAATGATACATATGGCCTCCATGGTGGGTATAACGCAGTTTTCCCAACTGCTGATTTAAGACATCAAGTGGCAAGTTGCTTCCCAAAGAATTTTCAGCTATGCATGACAACTCATCTACTAGAAAGTAGTGAGCAATAATATATATCAGCTGCATACAATCAAAACAACAAATCACTTGCTCCAAGTCATGTCGATATGGGTTATCACCATTATAAAATGTGGCCCTAAAGTGACCATAATACCAATGAATAATTTTGCTCTCTTGCAGAGCAATTCATTGCTTACAATTGGTGAGAAGATACAAATTATTAATAGAATAATGTATAGGCACATAGATGTATTTCTTACCATGCCTCATGTGTGAGCTGAAGTTGTGGTCCATGAGTGAACCCTCCCATAACAATCTCCTCATAAATTTATGCAAGATGAAAGGATGCACACTTCTTTGGAATATTTCATCATCAGAGACTTGCTCTTAGAGGACAACGTTGTAGGCTTAAGTAGCAATGCTCTTGTCACTCCATGACTCTTCCTCTTGACATGCCACATGACAAAACCATTCACCCTTGTGCTGCTATGTGAGAGGATCTCCCTCCCTTAAATCATTTCTGAAAGCTAGCCTTCTTGCACTTGGGATGTGCCATGCATTCCTCTTGGAATGTTGTGTTGAGTATGGAGGGTTTTCAGCCTACATTATCCCAAATGTAACCATAGAAACAAGGGCTCTTGTTTCTTACTTACATTATCAATGTGTGGATCATGGAGCAATGATGTAATTATGAACATGTGGGGTGCTCCATCAACATATTGCAAGATATCTCGTCCATTCCTCACCATATGAGATTTGATCCTCCTCCCAAGCCAAGATACATGCTTGAAATACATCTCAACCCAAAATACATGTGAATGCATGAGACATACCTCAAACATGGGTAAGTATTTGGACATTAGATTCAGAATATAGTGTCCAAACCCTCCTTGTGACAGCCATAACAACCATGCCCTCCCATTATGGAACCTTCTCTTGGAGTACGAGGCATGATTCATGAGAATCAGAAAGTTTGGGGAGTACCCACACTCACCCAACAGAAACCAGTGCAGGTTCCCTTCTCCCTACTTCATATCAAGATATGGTAGGTGGTTTGCATCCCACTTACTTGCTGCTCTTATCACTTCACCATGGCTGAAGGTGAAATGTATATTTGGGGCTTTAGGGAAGCACCCATCATAGTGCATCACCCCCTTCAACTCATCAAGGAGGTGGCCATATTTGACAACAATATTGGCCCATAGTTGGCCATGAAGCTTATAAGGTAGAACACTCCCCTTGGGAGTTATGGCCTACACATATAAGGTAAGAGAGCACATGAAATCATAAAATAGAATGCTATTTTCATAAATATGCTTCTTACCCACAACCTCCAGCACTGTGACAGTGTCTCCTCTGACCTCTGATGTCGTCATTGTATCATGTTGAGGGAACACTTTGTTTTTCTTCTCATCGGGGGATTTCCCTAATGGCCCTTCTCCAAATAAGGAAGCATCAAGGAATAGATCATAATAGAGAGATGAATGTACTGATGTGCATGGATCTTCCTTCCTTTCTTGTGCATCACTCTTCAAAAATAAAGAGGGGTAGATATTGCTCACCTTATGAAACTCTGTAATCTTCCAGATCTCACCATTTTATAATGATGGCACATACTGCACATTGATTGTGCCACAATCTCTATATCTGATATTCTCTGAAACTCCTTGCAAAGGTGCAAGATCTTCTCTCCTTGGTGAAACTGTCCTCACCAGTTCTTCTTCTTGAGATGCTAGGTGTGCCTCATTTGTGACTACGCTCTCACCCCCAACTCTTTCTCTGAATATAGGAAATGTCCCATCCTCAATAAGAGATCCTAGATCTTGGTCTTCCCTTGAAGGAGGAATTCCCATGTATCCTTCTTCTTCTTCTTGAAACCTCATAATGGTTTCACTGCAGTCCTCTTCTCCTTGAAACTCTCTTGGAGTTTCACTGCATCTTTCTACTTCCAACCGTTCAACCCCTTTTGAGAGGCTCTTCTTGGATCTGAATATTGAGGAGAGTAATCTCATCCTCTCCATAATTTCTGATTTTTGATTTCTTATTCTCCTCATCACTTCTCTGATATTTTAATCTCATAGGATGGGCCAGATATCATGCTCTGATACCACTATAGCTTCCAAAATTAGGAAATGCTCATGATTCCGGCAAATGAAAATCATTTTTCAAGAAAACATTAACAATCAACAACTGGATCTACACCAGAGATTGACTGTAGGGGAATTTACTGGATATGTCACCTCTTAAGAGAGGGTGAGATCCAGAGGCTAGCTGGCCCACTAGCAGACTCTGTCTATAGAACTATGTTGAATGCGAATATCTCCCTTTTAGGACTATTCACAAGCAGCTCAAGGAAAACGTTGTATAAGAAAAAATATGCAACAAAAATGCATATTAATTATTGGTCCCTATCATATGGGATGTATGTGACTTATATATGGAATTTAAGCTGAAATAAATGAACTTAGAGACCTTAAAAAAATCTCCCACATACTAGACTAGCTAAAAACTGTTGAAAGAGGAAGGTTGCAGCAAAATGGAAATCCTACTTTAGAATTTTCATAACTTCTTCAGAACTCAAGAGGAATCAGAAAATTATCATATCAGAGGTTATATCAGATGCATAGCTCTTCATTTGACAAAAACTACAACAAACATCACTCTAGAAAGACAACCAAGTGGGGAAAGCACCACTAGTGACCCAGAAACGTTGTTTTACTGAGTACTGAGTTACAACAATATAAAATAATGGTTTTTAAATTTACATTAGACAATATATGATCTTCATGCAAGAGGATTTCAGAAACAAATATCATCAGCAAAGTTAAACAGGCCTCCCATGCTCAAATAGCTGAAAATGGACAAAAACCCCAAAATATGCAAATGCCGGAGTTGCTGCAAAAGACACTGCGCAGTATATTGAAGTAAGTACTCATAAAGATAAGAGAGAAGGACTGATATTTATTTTATAATTCTCAATGAAGAATAAATATAGAGATCCAATCCCTTTTACACAATTTTATGATCACCCGGCAAGGGTTTACCCATAAAAAATAATATGTAAAAGAGCAGCTGCAGATATAATACTGAAATAACACTGTAGGGCTATAGCTCTGCATAAAATGACTTAATACACATAATAATTTTTGTAGAATATCTTTTTATCAACTCCCAGAAGAAGATTGAGCTTCCCTTTGGGAAATTAGCTCCAAACCATGGGGTTTTAACCCCTTCCACTGCACCTCTATACAAATAACGTAGTATCCTCAAAGGACGGCACAGATATGGAGAAAAATTGCTTGGCCTAACACTTGAAAGTGGAAATTACAGATCAGAAGCTTCCCTTAGATCTCTTGCTACAATATCTGTTGGAAATATGATGCAGAGTGTTTTCCTTGATGGCAACCCACTGAATGAAGATGAAGACATGAGATTGTTGACATGTGTTGTCCTTGATGGCAATCCACCTGATGAAGTTACTCTTGACTTGATGGACTTGGTAAATGATGTTTGTTAGCAATATGATGATGATTGTTGTCCTTGAAAGGCAACCCTCTTGATGAAGATAATGGAAACTTACTGGATGAAGTTGTGCTTGATAGAATATGTCTTAATGAACTAAAACTGATGTATCTACAGTGAGTACAAAAGGCAATGAAGAAAGAAATTCAGCATGTGCTAAATATTTGATGAAAAGAGTATGTCTCAAGGCATACGCGGATATGTCTAGGAGAAGTCGCGTATGCATGCGGAAAAGAACGTTCCAAGTCGTGTATGGGAAAAAGTGCTCAAAAAGTGCAAAACCAAGGGTAACCACCATGGTATTGACCCATTGTATTGGGTAATGATCCGCCTAATTTACCCCGTCCAGGAATACCATCGGAAGTAATGTAGTTTTGGGCTCATGGTATTGTTTTGGCTCATGGTATTGAAAAAGGGTTAAGCCTATATAAAGAGAAGAAATTCATTGTGCAAATGATGAGTGTGGGTGTAAGATGTCTAAGCTTGAATGAATACTTCTCTCTGAAGTAGATCTGAATGGAAAGGGTTACACTTGAAGATAAATCTGAATGTATGATGCACCAATGATGAAGAAGGGGATCTAGATCTGAAATGCACTTGTATCTACTAGATCTGCTTATGGAAGGCCAAGATCTGTAATGAGGCGAACATATAGGCGAACATCTGTCTGAAGTAAAAGGGTAAATCTGAACTGAATATCTGATCTAAAGAAGTATGCTGCTCTGTAATGATTGAAGATCTATACGCTACTTCGCCGTAGAGGAAGCGCGTATATACGCGGCTTCTCTTAAGATAAAGCGCGTATGCGCAATGAAATATACACAAAGGTATACGCTGTTTTGTGTGGACGGAAGCGCGTATATACGCGACATCAGCAAAGGGAAAACGCGTATGCAAACTAGGGTTTGCTGAAGCAAGGGGTATGAAATTTCTGATCTGTTCTGCTGTGTTTCTGCTATCTGATCTGTGTTGATAAGTATCTGTTGGTGATGTATGTTTGTGCTTAAAAGTATGGAGAGGGTCCAGTCTGAAAATATGATGAAACGTGGCCTGCAAGTTGTGTTCTATTGAAGTTGTTGGATCCAGTGTGAAAATTGATGAAACGTGGTCCATAGAGTCTTGAGGTTGTAGCCTTGGTCGGGGAGGTCATAGCTCCCTTCGGTGGTGGTAAACGAGAGCACGGGGTCGTAGCTCCCTTCCAGGAGAGGCTGGTAAACGATTCCGGGGGTCGTAGCTCCCTTCCAGGAGAGGCTGGTAAACGAGCGCAGGTGGGTGCCTGCGTGCTGGTCAAGTCTGCGCCAGCACATATGTTGTAAGATTTTTTCTCTATAATAAAATATTGAAGGCTGAGCAACTGCAGCGGTGGTTTTCTCCCGACTTGGGTTTCCACCTAAAAATCCTGGTGTTCATGTGTGATGCTTTGTGTGATGGTTTACTCTGTACTTACTGCATATGTTTACTGTTTATTAAACATCTGATGAATGAATGAAGGAACGATTTAAGTGAAGAACTAATGACATAATTAGATATCTATGTATACGCGAGTTTCATTAAGGGTATCCGCGTATATACGTGAGTCTGTTTCAGAAAAGTAGCGTACGGGTTTTAGAAGCAAGAAAAAGTAAAATTTTTGAATATGCAGTAAATAATGATTCACCCCCCCCTCTCAGTATTTTTCCCAACAATTGGTATCAGAGCAGGTTCTTCTGCAGAAGCTTGATCGCTTGAAGGAGATCCGTCGCAATGGGAAGTCAAGAAGGAGTAATGTCTATAAAGCCACCTCTATTCAATGGAAGCAAATCTGATATTCTGGAAGGTACGAAAAAAAGCATATCTGCAAAGTCTTGGTGCAGATGTATGGGCAATCGTGGAAGAAGGTTATCAATACCCAGCAAGTATTCCTACTGATGCAGCAGAAAGAAAGAAGTATGAAATCAATGCCAAAGCAGTGAATGTCCTGTTAGGAAGCATGTCTGACTCATAATTTGCTAAAGTGATGCAGCTACATTCAGCAAAAGAAATATGGGAAAAAATCATTCTAAGCTATGAAGGAGACACAAAGGTAAAAAGTGCAAAACTCCAAACTCTTAGAATTGAATATGAAAATTTGAAGATGCATAGTGATGAGAGTGTTGCCAGTTTCTTTCTTCGTTTGGATGATATTGTAAATCGAATGAGAAATTTTGGTGAAACCATAACTGATACTACTCTGGTGGAAAAGGTCTTAAGATCCTTGACTTCAAAATTTGACTCTAAAGTTTCAGCTATTGAAGAAAGGCAAGATCTGAAAACTCTTACTATTTTTCAATTACATGGTACTCTGACTGCTTTTGAAATGAGACAAGGAGGTCCTTCTCAAATAAGAGAAGCTGCTTTTAAGGCATCTACAAAAGGAAAGGAAAAGGAAGTTGTCAAAGAATCCAGCTATATATCCAATGAAGAAGAAGCGAATTTCGTGAGAAAGCTCCAACTAGGTACTGGAAGATTCAAAGGTAAGCTTCCATTCAAATGTTTTGAGTGTGGAAAAGTTGGTCACTATGCTGCTAAATGTCCTTATAGAGAAAAGCATGGTAAAGGGAAACAATTTGAAAAGAGAAAAAGTTATTATGCAAAAGAAGATGATGATGAAGTGTCCAGTGAAGATGAAGAAGATTCTGACCATGATCTGAAAGTGCTCATGGCAAAGAAGCAAAAGAAGAAGCCTACTCGAAACAAGGAGATCTCTCAGAAAACATGGTTAGCAGAAATTGAAGAAGATGAATCAGATAGTGATTGGGGTCATCCCTTGAATGATCTTAGTTGTGCAAACAATGGAGAAGACAGTGAAAGTAAAGTTGTGGATCTAGAAGAAGCTCTCAAGGTTAAAGTTGAAGAACTACAAAGTTCATCTAAGACGCAAGAATCTATCAACAAAGAGATGATCTCTCAAATGGAAAAAAAAATAGAAATGCTGAATGGACAGGTGGACAAGTATCAAAGGTTTCATACTTATGCATCCAATCGAATTAAAGAACTAGAAGCAGAAATCAACGATCTAAATGCAAATCTCGAAAAATCAAGCAAGAAGAATGAAGGACTTGAAGCTGCAATCATCTCTCTACAAACAGATCTTGAAGCATCAAGTAAGAAGATTGAGGAACCTCTACAAACATTTGAAAAGGAAGGCCTTGAAGCAGAAATCATCTCTCTCAAAGAAGATCTGGAAAAATCAAATAAGAAGAATGAAGAGCTGCAACAAACATGTGAAGATAACGAAAATTGGTCGAAAGAAGAGATTCTAAATCTGAAGGATCAAATAGAAGATGGAAGAAGGAAAGAAGAAAGCTTGACGAAGCAATGTCAAGCCTTGGAGGTTGAGGTAAACATTCTCAAAGGTAAATTAGAAGAAAAGGTAAAACTTTTGAGGTTTCAAGATAGTACTAATATTTTGGACAATATTCTGAGTAATCAAAGGTCTCCTGCTATCAAACTTGGTCTTGGTTTCCATGAAACTGTTAAAGAAGAATCTAGCTCACAAGGAAGTGCTAAAAATTCAGAGGATGTCAATGCAAAACCTGAAGTGTTGAAAGAAACAAAAGTTCAACCAACAATGATGAAATCTCAAAGGAAATCAGTCAATAAAGTTGAATGCTTTAAATGTCATAATCATGGGCATGTTGCAGCAAATTGCAGGAGCATATCATTTCAGCCTCAAACAAACAGTTCCTACATAGAAAGGTACTCTGGTTTCTTCAAGGGATATTTTTTTTCATGTAACAAGTATGGACATAAAGCAGCTGATTGTAAAAGGAGGAAGATTAGAAATACTCATTATGATTCTTATGCTTATTTCTCTGGACACATGAGATGTTATTTCTGTAATAAGTATGGACATGTAGAAAAGGAATGCAGGTTGAACAGATCTGAGAAAGTGGACAACCTTCAGCACACAGTTAGAAAGTTCAAAAAAATCTGGAAAAAGATGGAGGACCGATCAGAAACGTAGGGAATTATGACCCTACTGCAGTCATCCACTTCTGAAGCTGAATTTTCTTATTGACTGTAGGAAGGATGTGGGATACATTATGAGATTTAGTAATGTATCGTCACAGGGGGAGAAATGTATGATGTCTCTCATGATTTGATTATTCTGGTTATATGTATTTCTGACAGTGCATCTGGTGTGAAGAAAAGACAGGAACATAAGGTAAATTTGTAGGAGGAGATGAAGGTGTGAAATTTTCTATATTTTCACTTTCCATACGAAGGTTCGATGAAACAAAGTCGTGTATACACGCGAGTTCCAGCTAACACAGCCACGTATGCATTGATGATAAGAGAATTTATCTGATAGCTGAAGATCTGGAGCAGAGGTCCAGGGGGAGCATCAGTCTGAGAAGATGAAAATTTTCTATGCTTCACTTTCCATACGCGGGTTATATTAACAAAAGTCGCGTATACACGCGAGTTTCTTCAGACACAGTCGCGTATGCATTAATGATAAGAGAATTTATACACTGTGATGTTGACGAAGTATTCATGAGATGAAAGTCCTATAATTCAGAGGCAAGGACAGATTATGCAGAGATTGTTGCTGATGACTTGCTGTTGAAGGTGTTTCAGATTGCACAAGTTAAGGAAGAGCACTGGTTTAGGGGGAGCAGCAGGTTGGATACTAATGATTGCATTGTTGGCAATTCTGATACTCATGCTTAATGATGATGGCTTGATACATGGTTTATTATGATGAGATTTTGAGCCCTGGTTGCTGAAAAGTATCTTGCGTGCTCACACATGGATGAATTAAAAGTCGTTTGATTCAGAAACAAGAATAGATCATGCAGAGTTTGTTACTATGGTTGAGATCTTTTGCCTACATATGTTACTTCATGTTAAATCTTGAAGATCTTGATGATATTGGACCACATGGATGATTGCTTGACACTTATGTGAAGATGTTGTTCTGGTATGATAATCTCTCTTGGAAAGATTGTATTGATGCTGCAAAGAATATGAAGGCTTGGGTACCAATGTGCTTATGCTACAACTGTTGGATGACGCTTGAAGACACAACTACATTGGCCTATTTGCCTGTCCTCACATGTTCCAGGGAAGCATTCGAATGTCACAAGACAGAAGCTGGGATTGTTCTCTGCCAGTCAAAAGAACAAATCTGCATAAATTTAGAAGATGGCATTGGATACGCGGGTTTCATGAAACACAGTTGCGTATATATGCGAGTTCCTACACAGAAAACCGCGTATGTCTGATTGTTGACATTTTTCTGTTTGGAGTCAGCTCTCTTCAGCACAGCTGCAGTGCTGTTTGGTATCTCTGATACTGTTTGGTATCTCTGGTGGTGTTCCAGTTCTCATAATTTTATTTCTAATGTCTTGATAAAGATGCCTTGATGATTTGTTGGTGAAAGTGTTCAGGATGCACAAACTAAGGGGGAGCCTTAGTCATATGGAAAGGATGAGGATGCTTGGATGCACAGATTCAGGGGGAGCATTAGCGTTGCTGAGTATAATGCATTGTTGGCATTATGATGGTTCTGAAATATGTTCTCTTTCTTGAGGACTTTCTGGTGTTGGTCTTAAAGTTACATTTGTAGTTTGATGAAAAAAAATCTTGTTGAGACCCATGATGTAAATTTGTAATATTCAGTCATGTAAGGACTTGTCAAATTTGTAAACCCACTTGGTTGGGTAGCTGAGTCAATTTTGTAAACCCACTTGGTTGGGTAGCTGAGTCAAATTTATAAACCCACTTGGTTGGGTTGTTGAGTCTCATATGTAAATCCACTTGGATGGATAATTGATGTATGTAAGAGTCTCTGGTGATAAGAAAGTCATAGAATCATGTATTTCATTGAATATATGTTTTGAAGATTCAACATGAACTCAGGGGGAGCTTGGTCACTTCAGTATATATCAGATCTGCAGAACGATTCTTCCACCTGAAGAGAAAAGGGGGAGAGTGTGTTGGTTTTGATCCGCCCTTTGCCCTTGATGTCAAAGGGGGAGAGTGACATGGTGTTTGAATGAAGAGAAAGAATTATGTTTGAAATGGAGAAAATGACATGGTGTCATTGTATTATTAATGTACCTATCTGTTGTGGTAACCAAACACCATCTTGGTTGCCATCAAGTCCAAAGGGGGAGATTGTTGGAAATATGATGCAGAGTGTTGTCCTTGATGGCAACCCACTGAATGAAGATGAAGACATGCGATTGTTGACATGTGTTGTCCTTGATGGCAATCCACCTGATGAAGTTATTCTTGACTTGATGGACTTGGTAAATGATGTAAATCTGATGTGATATGATGTTTGTTAGCAATATGGTGCTGAGTGTTGTCCTTAAATGGCAACCCATTTGATGAAGATGATGACAACTTACTTGATGAAGTTGTGCTTGCTAGAATATGTTCTTGATGAAGAAAATATGATGTATCTACAGTGTGTACAGAAGGAAATGAAGAAAGGAATTCAGAATGTGCTCAAAGTATGATGAAAAGAGTATGTCTCTATGTATACGCGGATCTGTCTAAGGGAAGTCGCGTATGCACGCGGAAAAGAACGTGCCAAGTCGCGTATGGGCTAAAGCGCTCAAAAAGTGCAAAACCAAGGGTAACCACCATGGTATTGACCCATGGTATTGGGTAATGATCCGCCCAATTGACCCCGTCCAGGTAGTTTTGGGCTCATGGTATTGTTTTGGCCCATGGTATTGAAAAAGGGGCTCATGGTATTGAAAATGGATAAACCTATATAAGGAGAAGAAATTCATTGTGCAAAATATGAGTGTGGGTGCAAGATGTCTGAGCTTGAATGAATACTTCTCTATGAAGTATATCTGTATGGAAAGGGTAAAGGTTTGATGATAGATCTGAATCTATGATGCACCTATGAAGAAATGATGAAGTGGGATATCTAGATCTGAAATGTATCTGTATTTGCTAGATCTGTTTATGGAGTGATTAGATCTGTGATGAGGCGAACATCTGTCTGAAGTAAAGGGTTGAATCTGAACTGAATGTCTAATCTGAAGAAGTATGCAGCTCTGTAATGATTGAAGATCCATACGCTACTTCGTCGCAGAGGAAGCGCGTATATACGCGGCTTCGCTGAAGAAAAAGCGCGTATGCGCAGTGAAGTTTATGTACAGATGTATACGCTAGTTTATATGAACGGAAGCGCGTATATACGCGACATCAGAGAAATGAAAGCGCGTATGCAAACTAGGGTTTGTTGAAGTATGGGGTATGAAATGTCTGATCTGATCTGCTCTGTTTTAGCTATCTGTTGTTGATGTTTGACTGTGCTTAAATGTATGAAGAGGGTCCAGTCTGAAAATATGATGAAACGTGGCCTGCAAGTTGTGTCCTAGAGGAAGCTTTGGATCCAGTGTGAAAATTGATGAAACGTGGTCCATAAAGGAAGCGAGGTTGTGGCTTCAGCCAGGTTGTGAGTTCCTTCCGTGAGAGGCCTTAAACACTGTGGCCTGTCTCTCTGAGAGAGGTTGGTAACCAGCTCAAAGGAGCTCCCTCCGCAGAGGCTTCTGCAAACCATTAGTACAATATCGCGTGGTTTGTAGAGTTCAGACTAAAGACATATGTTGTAAGATGTTTTCTCTATAATAAAATATTGAAGGCTGAGCAACTGCAGCGGTGGTTTTCTCCCGACTTGGGTTTCCACCTAAAAATCCCGGTGTTCATGTGTGATTCTTTGTGTGATGGTTTATTCTGTTCTTACTGCACATGTTTACTGTTTATAGAACATCTAATGAATGAATGATGGAATGATATAAGTGAAGAACTAATGGCATAATTAGATCTCTGTGTATACGCGAGTTTTATGAAGGATATCCGCATGTATATGCTAGTTGGCTTCAGCAAAGTAGCGTATGGGTTTTAGAGCATGAAAAAGTAAAAGTTTCAGTTTGCCCTAAATACTGATTCACCCCCCCCCCCCCCCCCTCTCAGTATTTTTCCCAACA
>JAXQQM020086081.1:0-28408 GCA_034641835.2 Pinus albicaulis
TTGAACTCAAACCTCCTTTTCCACTATAAAAAGAGCATTAGGTAGTGTCAAGGGGAGTTCAAGCTTTATAATTATTTGAGGTTAACCGTTGTTGGGATTCAAGCTCATTTAATCGAGATTTTTGTGAGGATAGATCACATACCTCTATCCGTCTCGGTTGGAAGAGTGCCGTTGAGCCCCAAAGATGTCCTTCCCCTTCACCAAATTTCACTTCATTTCCTTTGTCCTCATAAATTATAGGCTTAAATGGTCAATAGGATTGGTTAAAGACACTTAGGGAATGATGCAACAGACCTGACTCTGCCATATTTTCATGATTTTGTCGTTGTAGTAATTTTTTAATAGACTCACTTGCGGTGCATCGCAACCATTCTCAGAAGAAGCTGCTTCATTCCACAAATGTCTTCATGTTTTCATAGGTTCCAGGTGTCACCTTAAAGAAAAATGCATATGGGTGAATTCTAGACTTCATCCACATAATTCCTTGCTCCCTACGAAGTCTAAGCAAAATTCTATAGGTGGTTATGCATGTGGGAAACCAAAACTAAGAGATAGACTTCTAATAGGACAAGGACTGTACATATGTCTTTAATCACAGTACGAGACCTCCACTAGAGTTCTAATTTGATTTTAGTTGGGAAAGAAATTTATTCCTATTTTATCTCAAGGGAAGTTATGTAATTTTCTTATAAGAATGACTCGGGAGACCAAGAAACAATTAGCTAGATTTATGTTTGGTTGCTAGATCTCAAAAGACCGTAATACTCTCTTTTTGAAATACTTTTCCCTTAATGAAAGAAGCACTGCTTTATTGCAAGATATGAGGCAATATTGAGGAGATTTGTATGCTAATCCAGTGGTAGAGGGCCCCTACTTCCTGAGAAGCTCCGTGCACCTTGTTTAGATAAGTAATTTTAGCCTTGTTTCATTCTTAGCTCAAGCAATTTTCTGCACTTTACGTTTTATCTTCACTTGCATTGGATGCTACAGCCAGTATTATTTTTATGAATTATTCCAACATATCACTAACACTGGATGAGATATAGCTGTGGTATTTTAGAGCTTGGTTGCATTTTTTTTCTGAACTTTATGCTTTTATGCTCACTCACACCAAGTGTTACAACCTACCTTGTTTTTATGAAATTATTCCAAAATATCACTAATGCTGAACAAGAAAGGGCTGTAATTCTTCAGAGATTAGTTGCATTTTATTTTAGCTATAACACTCCAGAGATTAATGGCACTCTAGTTCAGTTGTGGTCATTGTATTTCAAGTTTGATTAATTGCACTCTAGTTCAGCTCTGTCACTGTATTTCAAGTTTGATTGATTGCACTCTTGTTCAATTTTGTTTAATGCATTTTAAGTTTGATTAGTTAGTTGTATGCTAATTCTGTTCTATTAGACTTCAAGGCCTTCATTATTTACAAACTACTCTTGTTATTAATCTCTTCCAACACATCATCATATGGACAGGAATTAGTGATATCAGTTCAAGGCCTTAATTGTTCTGCAATCTCTTATAATTGTACAAATAGCCTTTTTCCCAAAACTATTCCAAAAGACTTCTAACTTCCGAATAAGGCTTAGTAGTGACAATTTAAGTTGCAGAATGGATTAATTTTAGTGTCATAGGTTAATTTAGAGTAGAGTTCCTCACTGTGTTGCAGACTATCTTTTCCAAATATGTTCCAACAAATTTCTAGCCATGGATAATATTTTCTCTGTGATCTTGTTGGTGGCTGTTTACTTAGAAGAGCCTCATGGCACTAACTTATCCTTTTCTCATGCTATTCCAACATATTTCTGATGAATGAATTGGACTGAGTTCATGTTGTGAGTTATTGAGTTCATAATGTGAGTTATTTTCTTGTCAAAATTTTGCATTTTCTAAGTGCCATACATAGTTTAGAATAGATTTTATCTGATCTAGTGTGACCAACAACTTCTCTTTGCCAAAACTTAGTTCTTTTCCTCTTAGAATAAAAACACAAAACTAAAAACATTGAAAAAACACTAAACACAACGTAGTGAGAAACAAATATCTAGGCACATATAGTGCACTTCAATTCAACAGTTTACTAGCCCTCGTTGACAATTTATGACCTCAATTTAGAAACACTGAGTTGAGTAGAAATTTTGACGCTGTTTCCGGGGAAGTGTAACTAGGTAGCCTTGTTTTTTACCTCCCAAAAACAATGATATGCGTAGAGAAAGAGACTCAAGGGGTAGATTCATAAGAAGCAGAAGCTTGATTCCTAGAACACCACTTGTTTCACCAAGACCAAGAGTTAGCACACCTTTAAATCAAACCCACATTCCATTCTTTACTGATCCTAGACTTTCAGAGGACTTAAGATTAGATATTCCATTAGAAAGACCTTCCACTTCATCCACTGAACCTGTCTTAGAAGAAGATTCAGAGACCCTTGCTAGAGACCTAAACTTTTCAACTTCTACAGAAGAATCAACTATGGCAGAAGAAGGGGGAGGAGGAGTTTTTAATGGAGAACACACACTATTTGGAGGGGGTAGAGGTAGAGGTAGAGGATAAGGAGGTAGAGGTGCAGAAGGAGAAGGAGGCAGAGGAAGAGGTAGAAGAGAAATGGGAAGCTCTTTTGGGTTTCCTATAGTAGATGAAGAAACCAATGCAACTATGAAAAACATTTCACCCTCTGTCCTTCCAAAATTTTATGGACTTAAAACTGAAGATCCTAAAACCTTCCTATTTGAATTTGAAGTCCTATGTAGAACCTATGACTACTTACAAGATGCCCAAAAACTTAAACTGTTCCCTTCAACATTGAAAGGAGCAACATTAAAATGGTTTATGAGTTTGATCAACAGTTCTATTAGGACATGGGAAGACATGAAACATGCATTTTTAGAGAGGTATTTGGATTACTGTATGCCAGTCAACCATAAGGAGGAAGTGTTTAAAATGCTACAAAAAGAGGATGAAAATCTGGAAGATTTGTTGGAAAGGTTTAACTATAACATCAAGAGAGCAAAAATGGAAAACTTAGACCAAGATACTTTGAAAGCTCTCTTGTTGAAGACAATTAGGGATGAATGGCTAGATATCCTTAATATGATGGGAAAATGGGATATATCTCAGCTCACATTACCTGAAATAGCTGAATTATGTATCAACCTTTCAAGAGGGAAATCTAAAACTATAAAAGGACCAAGAGACCCTGCTCTTGCAAGGGCAAGTAAATCTGCTTCTGGGATAGTAAGTAGGGCAGAAATAGGACATATGCTTGATGAATTCAAATATGATATCTTGGGGAGTCTTAGTGAACAAATAGACACCCTTAAGTTACAAAACAAGCAGAAAACTGAATCTGATGCCTTAGCAATCTTTTGTCCCAAATGTAGAAAGAAGCATGCCTTGAGAGAGTGCCCTTTGGATGCAAAAGTAGTAGAGACCTGTGTAATTTGTTCAGAGAAACATGAGACCAAGAGCTGTCCTTCACTTCATGTTCTTAAAGTTGTCTTTCAGGAAGAAACTCCTACAAATTCCACAAAATCTCTCAATTTTGTCTCTAGGAGACCTTGGCAAGGACCTCAAACACAAGGATTACATGATCAACTATATAATCAACCCCTACCAAATTGGAATTCTTGGCAGCAACCTTGGCCCCAATTTCAAAATCAATCTCAAACTTGGGCACAAGGAGCACAAAATCCCTATGGAAGATACTCTCAGTACTATCAGTATCCACCACCCTATCCACCATATTCACATTTCCCTCCTCAACAAAAATTTCAACAAAATCCTCAAAATCCACAACATCACAATCAACCACTTCCATTACCATTTCCTTAGAAAACAAATCAGTTGCCTGCCCAACCTATACCAAACCCCAACAATAAAAATCCTCAGAACACATACATGATAGAAGGCCAACAGTTTCCAACTTATTTGATCACTCCTTTAGACCTTAGTGATGTTCAACTTAGGTCTGGAAGAATACTTGAAAAGAGGAAACATTCTGTAATCATACAAGAGCAAGACAATTATGAGGAAGATTCTCTACGGATAAATAAAAGTCTTGAAGAGAACACATCTTTCCAAGACCCAAACATTGAAAAATCAAAACAAAAAGAACCAATAATTTCAACTCCTATATTAGAGCAGTCATCAACATCCACTTCTACACCTCCCTTTCCAGAAAGATTACAAATTGATAGGGGTGTAGAATGTTAGAAAATTAAATATTACAGAGCAATGAAACATATAAAATATGCGGAAAATACAAGCACACAAAACACATAAAACCAGAGAGACACAGATATACGTGGTTCACCCAGTTTGGGCTACGTCCACCCCGAACAGCCAGTCCTTCCTTTATATTATCCAACAAAATGAAGAGACAAAACCTACAGCAGATCCACTGTAATATCATCTGTTCTCTCTCACAGTCTCCCTCTATGTTTCTCGCTCCAAGAATACACTCATAATACACAGCCACAATACAATGCCCCCATATATACAAGGGGGTTTCCTTTTAGGGCAAAAAACCCTAACCTAAACATAACTTCTACCGTCAGATCATTTGCCTAATGAACGGCCCAGATTGACTAGAAATTACTATACTTTTACAAGGCAATTTTACATCTGTTTTTAGCTTCGGGGGCGCTGCCCCCGAACCCCCGCCAGGGGGGGGGCTGCCGCCCCCCCCTGGACCCCCCACGGTAGCGATTAAATTTCGGGCGGCGTTGCCGCCCCTTTTAAGGTACAGGGGTCCAATGCTGTGATACAAAGTAAACAAGATAATCAGGCTCCACACCCAACAATCTCCCACTTGGAGACTGATTGTAGCAACTCCATCGTTGCTTCATTTGCTGGACAATGACTCCTCTTTGGACCTGGCTATTCCTCATCTTCATCGTCATCCTTGAAGACCAATTGAAACTGAGCACATTCTCAGTTTCTCCCTGGTTACAAATTTTGTTAGCATATCTGCAGGATTCTGGCTAGTGTGTATCTTTTCCAACTTCAACTCTCCATCTTCCAATACTGACCGTATGAAATGGTACTTGAGATGTATGTGTTTAGTCCTGGAATGAAATGTTGAGTTCTTTGCAAGATGAATAGCACTTTGGCTATCACTGTATAGTGTGCCCATATCATGCTTCTTAACCAATTCATCCATAAACCTTTGTAACCAAATCATTTCTTTACTAGCCTCTGTAGCAGCAACATACTCGGCTTCTGTTGTTGAAAGTGCAACAACACTTTGGATTTTTGAAACCCAACTGACAGCTGTTCCACCTACAGTAAATACATATCCTGTAGTGCTCCTCCTATTATCTCTGTCACCTGCCATATCTGCATCAACATATCCCTGTAGAGCAATGTTTGAACCACCAAAGCATAATGCTTTATTTGTGGTACCTCTCAAATATCCGAGAATCCATTTTACTGCCATCCAATGTTCTTTTCCTAGATTGTTCATATACCTGCTTACAACTCCCACTGCATGTGAAATATCAGGCCTTGTGCATACCATTGCATACATTAAACTTCCAATTGCTGATGCATATGGAACTCTAGACATATAATCCATGTCTTCTTAGGTCTTTGGGCACATCTCCTTACTAAGTTTGAAATGGCTAGAAAAAGGTGTACTAACTGGTTTTGCATTCTGCATATTAAATATTTTCAACACCTTTTCTATGTACTCATTCTGAGATAGTGTTAATTTGCGATTTTTCCTGTCTCTAGTTATCCTCATACCAAGGATTTGTTTTGCAGCTCCCAAATCCTTCATTGCAAATGAATCTGCCAATTTTCTTTTGAGCACATTTATTTCCTGCATGTTAGATCCTGCAACAAGCATGTCATCTACATACAATAACAATATAATATAGTTGCCATCATTTTGCCTTTTTAGATAAACACAATGATTAGAGTGACATCTAGTATAACCTTGTTCAGACATAAACTTGTCAAATTTTAGATACCACTGCCTTGGAGCCTGTTTTAAGCCATACAAGCTCTTCTTTAACCTGCACACCAATTTTTCTTTCCCTTTTACCTCATATCCTTCTGGTTGGTGCATGTATATCTCTTCCTCCAAATCTCCATGGAGAAATGTTGTCTTTACATCTAACTGTTCAAGATGTAAATCTTCCGCTGCTACAAGACTTAAGATAGTTCTGATTGAATTCATCTTAACAACAGGAGAAAATATTTCATCAAAATCAATACCTTTCTTTTGTGCAAACCCCGTCACCACAAGTCTAGCTTTGTACCTCTGTTTTCCTCCATCTTCTTCCTTCAGCCTGTAAACCCATTTATTCTGCAATGTAGTTTTACCTGCAGGCAACCTAACTAAGTCCCAAGTCTGGTTATGCATTAAGGAGTCCATCTCTTCTTCCATGGCTAGCTCCCACTTCTTCCTGCTTTCAACCTGCATTGCTTCTTCATAACATTCAAGTTCACCAGAATCAGTCAATAATAAATAATATAATGAAGGAGAGTATCGTTCAGGGGGTCTACTTATCCTGGTAGATCTTCTAACACCACTTTCAGGTGTTTGAGGTGCCTGTTGCTGTTGTGGTGGTTGCTGCTGCTGTGGTTGTTGATTATTATTATTATTTTCAGGCACCTTTACTTTTTCAGTTATCTCATCAAGAACCGTGTATTCCTTTCTTTCTTTTTCCTGTTTCTTTTCCTGCAGCTGATTCTTATACAAGACCTTTTCATTGAATATTATGTCTCTGCTCCTAATGATTTTGTGATTTTCATAATCATATAAGCGATAACCAAAATCATTAGCACCATATCCAATAAAGGTATATTTCTTTGATTTTTCCTCAAGATTTGTTCTGTTTTCTTTATTAATATGGACAAAGGCCTCACAACCAAAAGGCTTTAAAAAAGAGTAGTTTACCTTTTTACCTGTCCATGCTTCCTCTCGAATACCACCATCCAAGGAACTTGAAGGCCCTCTGTTTATTAGATAAACAGCAGTATCTACAGCATCTGCCCAAAATTGTAAAGGCAATCCCGCATGCAATCTCATGCACCTTGCACGCTCCATGATTGTTTTGTTCATCCTTTCTGACACACCATTTTCTTGTGGTGTTCTTGGAACTGTCTTCTCTCTACGAATTCCATGCTCTGAACAGTACCTATCAAACTCTTTGCCGCAATATTCACCTCCATTGTCTGATCTGAGACACTTCAACTTCTTTCCTGTCTCAATCTCAACCAAAGATTTCCATTTCTTGAAAGTATCAAATACATCAGATTTATTCTCAATACAATAAATCCATGTTTTTCTAGTTGCATCATCAATAAAAGTAACATAATAACGAGAGCCACCGAGAGATGATACCTGAGCAGGTCCCCATACATTTTTATGCACAAGCTCCAATTTTTCGCTCTTCTTTTCTTTCCCAACTCTGAGAAATCTGACTCTCTTCTGTTTTCCATAAATGCAATTCTCACAGAAATCCAAATCAACATTCTTCAAACCCGGCAACAAATTTCTTGAGTGAAGAATCTTCATCCCCTTCTCACTCATGTGTCCAAGCCTATGATGCCATAATGTTGCATCTGCTCCTTTGGAAGTTAAAGCATTAACAGAGTTAGAAATACCATTGCATAAATACAATGTACCAACCTTTTTGCCTTTTGCTATTACCAGGGCTCCTTTGGTGACCTTCCAAGTTTTATCCGTGAAAGTTGTCACACAACCTTCACCGCCTAACTGCCCTGTTGAAATCAGATTTTTCTTCAGATCTAGAACATGCCTTACCTCCTTTAGTAGCCATTGGTTTCCATTCTGTTGTTTTACAAGAACTTTACCCATTCCAACAATTTTACAGGGTTTATCATCACCGAAACGAACTTGTCCAAAATCTCCTTGAACATAGTCATGAAAATATTTCTTATCAGGTGTGGCATGGAATGAAGCCCCTAAATCTACAACCCAAGAATCAGTAACATTTTCGAAAGAAAGAATCAAAGCATATTGTAACACATCACCTGTCACATTTGCTTCATGATTGTTTTCTTGCTGTGTGTCTCCTTCTTTTCCCTTCCGAGATCTACAGTCTTTCTTTAGGTGTCCTTTCTTTCCGCAACTCCAGCACACTATCCCCGATCTGGACTTGGATCTGCCTTTCCTTGATTTACTACGATATCCCGAGCTCTTTCCTCTTTCCATTCTTCTTCCCCTAGACTCTGCACTCAAAGCATTACCTGATGTCTCACCGGAGCTTTTCCGTCGTATTTCCTCGCTAAGGATAGCACCAACAACATCATCAAACTTTAAAGTACTAGATCCAGAGACAGAGTTACTAATGGCCATTACTAAACCATTCCAACTCTCTGGCAATGAGCACAAGAATAACAGAGCTCTAACTTCATCATCAAAGTTTACCCCTACAGAACTTAGCTGACTGGTAACCGTATTAAATTCATTTAAATGATCTGCAACAGATCCACCTTCCGACATCTTCATATTAAATAGTCGTTTCATAAAAAATACCTTGTTTGAGGCCGAGGGCTTTTCATACAGTTTCGCCAACGTCTGCATCAAACCCTCTGTTGTTGTTTCCTTCGAAATATTGAAGGCGACTGACGCCACAAGACACAACCGTACTGTTCCAAGTGCCTTTCTATCGAGAATGTTCCATTCCGCGTCTGTCATGGTCGCCGGCTTCTTTGTTTTTCCGCTCAATGGTAGGTACAGATATTTCTGATACAGATAATCTTCCATCTGCATCTTCCACAGCGCAAATTTTTGGCCGTTAAATTTCTCAACCCTAAACTTACCATCGTCCGCCATTGCTCCCACTCGAACCAGGAACCCTTTTTTCCTGCGAGTTTATCAGCCAAATATACCTTCGGCTCTGATACCAGTTGTTAGAAAATTAAATATTACAGAGCAATGAAACACATAAAATATGCGGAAAATACAAGCATACAAAACACATAAAACCAGAGAGACACAGATATACGTGGTTCACCCAGTTTGGGCTACGTCCACCCCGAACAGCCAGTCCTTCCTTTATATTATCCAACAAAAATGAAGAGACAAAACCTACAGCAGATCCGCTGTAATATCCTCTGTTCTCTCTCACAGTCTCCCTCTATGTTTCTCGCTCCGAGAATACACTCATAATACACATCCGTAATACAATGCCCCCATATATACAAGGGGGTTTCCTTCTAGGGCAAAAACCCTAATCTAAACATAACTTCTACCATCATATCATTTGCCTAATGAACGGCCCAGATTGACTAGAAATTACTATACTTTTACAAGGAAATTTTACATCTGTTTTTAGCTTCGGGGGCGCTGCCCCCGAAACCCCCTGCCAGGGGGGGCTCCGAAAACTGCTACCGCCCCCCCCGGGACCCCCCACGGCAGCGATTAATTACGGGCGGCGTTGCCGCCCCTTTTAAGGTACAGGGGTCCAATGTTGTGATACAAAGTAAACAAGATAATCAAGCTCCACACCCAACAATCTCCCACTTGGAGACTGATTGTAGCAACTCCACCGCTGCTTCATTTGCTGGACAATGACTCCTCTTTGGACCTGGCTGTTTCTCATCTTCATCGTCATCCTTGAAGACCAATTGAAACCGAGCATGTTCTCAGTTTCTCCCTGGTTACAACTTTTGTTAGCATATGTAGGATAGTGTATATCTTTTCACAAGGATAGAAGAGCAGTAAATTGAAGGTTGAGAAGAGAAGCCATGGGTCTCATAGTAAGGTCCGAACCAGTCAGAACCAAATACTTGGAGGGTTACCCACAAATTAAAGAAATGCTACAGCAGGTTGGGTGGTTACAATTTTTGGAAAAATTCAATGGTTTTCATAAAGAGGTAACTAAACATTTGCACGGTCCTTCAATGGAGCAGAAGTCGAAATAGGAGATGTTAAATTCACTATTACAAAAGCTTTCATTGTAGAAGTAGCGGGAAAACCCAGGCAAGGAGAACGATGGTTCAAAAATAGGGAATTTCATAATGAGGCATGGAGGCAAATGCTTAAAACACCAGGTATGGATGTTTCCATTTTTAAGAAGGGCATTCCTAGCTCAGCACTGAAGAATAAATGGCAGAATATGTTGCTCATTTTGCAAAAGTTTATAACTTGTGAGGGAAGGTTTGGTACCCTCTATGTTTATCATATTCGGTTAATGATGCATTTCTTAGATGAAGAAATCAATTTACCCTTTTTCCTACTTCATAGTCTAAAGAGAATGGCCTCTAATGTACAAAAGAGGGTTCAATTCCTGGAAACCACTTTGTACCACCACAGCCTAGTTAAAATCCTAATTGAACATCATTTGAGAAAAGTGGGAGACAATTGGGATGAGTTTCTAGTAAGGAATCACTTTGAAGAACCCAAGGAACTTCCATCTGAAGGCAAGCCTACAAGAAGAAGCAGGAGAAGGAAAATTTCTGAAGCTGTTGAAACTAAAATTGGTAAGTCTATACAAGAGGACAGTGAAGAGATAATTTCTGAGAAATTGACTGAAATTAGGAAACAACTTAAAAAGGAGAAGATGATAAGAAGGTATGCCAAGGAGAGAGGTGAAGGACCATCTCAACCAAGACGAAGCCACAGACTTAGAGGTATATTGAAGAAAACAGGGATTAGACAAACAGGAATCATAAACATTGAGGATGAAGAGACACCAACTGCTAGATCACCTGAGTACCAATATGAAGAGGATATTGATGAAGAAACTCCAGAGATAGACCCAGCTCAACAAAAAATTTATAATTATATTGAGACATTAGAGAAGAGAGCCTCAGAAAGTAGAGACAGAACTCCTAGCCCACCAAAATCTGCAATTGATGTACTAAGAAGAGACAAATATGAGTTAGAAGTACTCAATAGGCATATCAAGAATGAGAATGACATTTTAAGGGAGCAGGTTAAGCTGAAAAGTGATATGAATACAACTCTCTCCCTGCAAATGGAAAATTTGTACAAGGCTAGTGAGAAATTGAAGAAGAAAAACAAAAATTTGAGCAGGGCACTTATAAATTTGAGATTCAAGTTGGTCATAAAGAAGCCTAGGAGGCCATTAAATATCAGGCAAAGCAGAAGAAGGAGCCTAGATGTCCTAGCAGAAGTCTTAGAATATATGAGTTGATTGCATGAGGACATGCAAAAACTTTGCAGTGGGGGTATGTTGAGCCCCAAAGATGTCCTTCCCCTTCACCAAATTTCACTTCATTTCCTTTGTCCCTTATCAATTACAAGCTTAAATGGTCAATAGGATTGGTTAAAGACACTTTAAGAATGTATATAATGACTAACTTGCTACACTTTTATGGTTTTGTTGTTGTAGTAATTTTTTACTAGACTTAGCTACAGAATGCAGCCATTCTGTAGCTAGTTGCTGATTCCGCAGCTGTCTTCATGTTCTCACAGGTTTCAGGTGTCACCTCAAAGAAAAACGCATATGGGTGAATTCCAAACTTCATCCACATCATTCCTTGCTCCGTACGAAGTCTGAGCAGAATTCTACAAGTGGTTATGCACGTGGGAAACCAAAACTAAGAGACAGACTTCTAATAGGACAAGGATTGTACAGATGTCTTTAATCACAGTACGAGACCTCCACCAGAGTTCTAATTTGATTTTAGTTGGGAAAGACATTTATTCCTATTTTATCTCAAGGGTAGTTATGTAATTTTCTTATAAGAATGACTTGGGAGACCGAGAAACAGCTAGCCATATTTATGTTTTGCTGTTAGATCTCAAAATACCGTAATACTCTATTTTTGAAATACTTTTCCTTTAATGAAAGAAGCACCGCTTTATTGCAAGATCTGAGGCAATATTGAGGATATTTGTATGCTGATCCGGTGGTAGAGGGCCCCTACTACCCGAGAAGCTTTGTGCACATTGTTTAGGTAAGTCATTTTAGCCTTGTTGCATTCATAGTTTAAGCAATTTTCTCACTTTACCATTAGGGGAATTTTGAGGTCCAAAATGGGCTTCCTAAGGAAAATGTACAATCAAAATTCACTTTATGAGAACTAATCACATTTTAGGGGATGACATCATCCCTAATGGTTGAGGTGGCATTGCTTGAGTTAAAGGTACATACTTGTCACATTCTCAATGGTGGATAAAAACTTATGGTTAACCATGGTAGTGCTCTAAGTACTTTTAAAGTCAAAGTAAAGTACTCATAATAAATGTCATTTCACACTTTTTGAATAAAAATATATTATTGTCATTTCATATTTCTTGAAAAAAACAATGCATATCCCTATACATTTATTATATTATATTATATCATTTTTATATAGTATATCAATTACATGTTATTATACAATTTAAATAATATAAATTTTAATTAATAGCATATAATATAATTAAGAATTTATAAATTTATATTTATATTTTATTTTAAGTTATTTAAGTACAAAGGACAAATGCATTAGTTGTTCAATGATAATGACTTTTCTTGAAAAACTCATTCTTATTTATAGTCACATCAATACAATTTTTTTATTAATTTTATTTTGGTACAACTTTTGAATTGAATTTAACTATGGTTACATGGATTGTGGTGCAAAAAGTGAATTTCAAATTAATAAATATTATTTTATTGGTTTAGCTATTATTTTATTATTTCCTTAGGAGGCCCATTTTAGACCTCAAAATTCCCTAATGTGTTTTATCTTCACTTGCATTGGATGGTAAAGCCAGTCTTATTTTTACGAATTATTCCAACATATCACTAACACTGGATGAGATATAGCTGTGGTATTTTAGAGCTTAGTTGCATTTTTTTCTGAACTTTATGCTTTTATGCTCACTCACACCAAGTGTTACAGCCTGCCTTGTTTTTATGAAATTGTTCCAAAATATCACTAATGCTGAATGAGAAAGGGCTGTAGTTCTTCAGAGATTAGTTGCATTTTAGTTTAGTTATAACACTCTGGAGATTAATGGCACTCTAGTTCGGGCTTCTTTGTTTAATGCATTTTAAGTTTGATTAGTTAGTTGTATGCTAATTCTGTTCTATTAGACTTCAAGGCCTTCATTATCTACAAACTACTCTTGTTATTAATCTCTTCCAACACATCACCATATGGACAGGAATTAGTGATATTAGTTCAAGGCCTTGACTGTTTTGCAAACTCTTATAATTGTGCAAATAGCCTTTTTCCCAAAACTATTCCAAAAGACTTCTAACTTCCGAATAAGGCTTAGTAGTGACAATTTAAGTTGCACGGATTAATTTTGTTGTGATAGTGTTGAGGAGGTAAATCCCCTCTGCGGACAGAGGCGATCCCTACTAGCCCAACAGGGGTCTAGCAACAAACAAACAATGCTATGACGCAAGCTCCTAGTTACGAAATGAAAGACTTGGGATAAGAGCCTACCTGGATTCCAACGCTAGATCTGAAGAAGAAGATGCCCCCGTCCTTCAGCCCTGGCAGATCACAATCCTTCCACGATCTCCGTGGACGAACACCTGCACACAGAAGAGACGAACAGATACATGCATAGAAACCAGCATACGTAACTAAATATCGGTCAGAAAAGATATTACTCGCATTAACATGATTGCAAAAGGAGTGGAACCATAATCATAGTCATCTATTAAATAACCAGTCAAGAAAGATTACAACCAAGTTCTCCGATTGCCGCGGTCTCCTTTTCTATCACGGGGCTCTGGCCCACGCCTTCGCAAAGCTCGCCAAGGAAAGGAAAAGCCTCTCCAGAGTCTCGTGACAATGGTCTCCTTACTTGAGTCAGCCTTAAGGGAAAGAGAGGATTCTTTACAACACAAAGGCTCTTTGGAATATGGAGATTCAACGGGTTTCCAGTCGTCCACGTCTCGCAAAGCTTGCCAAGAAAAGGGAAAACCTCTCCAGAGTCTCGTGACAATGGTCTCCTTACTTGAGTCAGCCTTAAGGGAAAGAGAGGGTGCTTTACAACACAAAGGCTCTTGGGAATATGGAGATTCAGAGCTTAGGCACTTCAAGACTAGCTTGCCATTGATCCGAGCAAGCTTTTATAGATGGGGAAGGAGGAGTTGGGATCCCTATTATTATGGGATTGGCCCTATCAACAAGGAAGGTTCCATGGGAGGTGGCAAAACCACTTCCCTCCATAGAACTCCCGCAGCCAACCTCCCAACTCAAGATAGGTGATGGTTTGTGAATTTGTTAGAATTCAACTCCCGCCATCCATATTTAAAAAACAACTCCCAAATTGGGTGGCGCGACTACGGCTCTATGACAGAGCGCCAGGTGGCGCGACCTCTTTGCATTAATTTCCCCATTGGCGCGAGTACTGAACTGCTCGCCCGCGCCAATGCTAAAAGGGTTGTTTTTAATGACTTTTGCAAGGAGATGTCTCAAGGGCAAATAAAGCTCATGTTCAGAGGGATGCATTGATGATGATTTCAAGGCATGACAATGTTCACAGGTCACAGAATGGGTCCTCAATTGTGCGGGATGGGGAATGGTAAGGACGGTGACAAATTACTGTGTAACAGATGCCCCCTAAAGTATGAGGCCCGAGAGGGAGAGGGGTGAAATGCTTTACGAGAACATGTTCCACTGAAGGCCCGCCGTCGGAAAACCTGCGCAGAAAGATACAACTGATATCTCAAGTACATGATGTATAAGTGGTATGGACGCAGCCATCCGAAACAGAGTATGATATAATCCGGATCCAGAGTATGGGCGCATCCATCCAACTAAGATCAAATAAATAGACTCAGGTATGGTCGCAGCCATCCAATCAGTGAGTCATGTACAAAATGATAATAATCCACAATCGCAGCCTAGATTACAACAGACACAACCCAGGGTCTTGCGCTCCATCTCGACCCAACAAAGTACAAGTTCAAGCATGTGAATATGTGAGCCGAAGTCGAACATGCAAGAACATCGTCGGATTACCAACCAATGATGAAAGTTGTTAACCGACGCGAGAGAAACCACCAATAATGACAATGGTCCTCAAGGTACTACAGGTACAATCTACGGCGTGCGAATAAATGAGCTGACGTCGAACACCCGCAGAATCACTCGATCGGAGGCCAATGATGTAAACCTCTCGTCGAATGCGACGAACCTGCCATTGAGGCATGCAGGCTCCAAGGTACCATAAGGAGTCTCTAGACCAACTTCCCGGATAATGAGTTGAAGTCGACAGGAAGTGACCTTGATCGAAGGTGGGCCATAATGATTCCCACATCATCGACACGAGACAGAGGAACATAATGTTTTGTTGTGAATCAGGATCATATGAGAAACAGAGGAAGGTTGATATTCGCAGAGGTCAACTTCTCTTGAACATATAAATGGCACGACAATGGACTTGGCAGTTTTTGACATCAACAGATCAAAGGTCATGGCGACGAGGCAGTGAACAGATGAGAGGTCAAAAGAGATTACCCAAACCCATGGAAGCAAAGTGAAACAACGAGATGAGATGTCCCTAACCCGACACGAATGCAGACAAGTGCCATGTTCAAGAGCGACATACTGCCGACGACAACGACGATGGTTCCATTTTTCCCCCACCATTTCTGGCGAGTACCCCAATTATTTTTGATAACAAGCTTGAAGGGGATAGCATATGCTTGTGATATAAGTCCGCCCTTCGAGCGAATCCATCCTAGTGCATTTAACGAGTCCTAGGAAGGAGGAACTCGGAGAACGTCATTTCGACTAGATCCGATGTCATCAGGGTTTAACGAGTCTGACAAAGGAAGAACTCGGCGTCTTTTCATGTTTAGAGAGTTTGAAAAGACAGCGGAAAAGAAAACTCCACATGTCCCTTTTCGTAAATAGTTCCCCAGATCCGAAAAGGTAGAAAACAATATCCGGGAAAACCTCCTAGTCGCAATAGGCTAGGGTATTCCTTTTTCGTAATCAATCCATCCCGGCCCGAAAAAGGGTTAAACTTATACCGGGTGGATGTCGATTCGTGTCCATTTTAACGAGATCGAAACGACAAGGGCCTCGGCGATCTTTTCATATTTAGAGAGTCAGAAAAGAGCTGAAAGATGACTCCAGAGTGACTTTTTCGTGTATTTACCGAGTCCGAAAAAGTATAAAATACAACTCGTCTCCATCTTTTTAAGTCGCAAAAACCTGCTGCTGCACATACCAAGCAAGCGTAAAATCCATTTTCGACATAACATATGCAAATATTTGACAAAAATAACTTTTAAAGCTCATTTAACGTCGAAAAATTTATAAATATGTCTAATTGGTAAAAAATGAAATTACTTTTTACTATTTACCTTGTGGAAAGCAACAGTGGTCCTTTTGGAACAGAATCTTCTGACGGTGATTGCGACCAATCCAGGCAACCATTCAGCTTCTCGTCTGTCACAGGTAATAGGCGCTCCTTAGCTCTTCATTTTCATACATTTTTTAATGGTTTTCCTTTAGAAATCAACTTTGTGTGGCCACTTTTTAAAATTTTAGGGCCGGGCCCAGTGGCGCGGGTATCGGGCACGGACCCGCGCCACTGAGCTCTTTTTACTAAAGGGCTCGCGCCACCTGGCGCGACTGTTAGCAAAACAGCCGCGCCAGCGGCCGAACCTATATTTCCGCCCAAAATTCGTCATTTACACCAAATTTCTTGAAATTTGAAGCTCACCAAAGATCTAATCAGGGGTTTTTGACCATATGAATGCAGATAACCACTCAAAATGGAAATCGAATGGAAGGAACGAGAGCACAGAGATGAGGATGAAGAGGCCATGCAAAGCCAAGCTTGCATGAACGCTCTAAGAGACTGTGGATTGAAAAAGTTCTTCCTCACGCCATGTTTACGAGCTCAGCCCGAGCTCCTCCAATATCTAATCAGCATCTGGGATGAAAATGAACAAGTGTTCAGGCTACGAGACCAGGTGTTAGAACTGGAGGTCACTGACATTTATTTCATTACCGGATTGTCCCGCAGAGGTCCAATCCCTGTACTGACCGGGAGCAGACCATCCAGGGAAAAGATGGAACAGGTAATGGCGCGGGTGTGCCGAGGGGCACAAACAGGATCAGGAAGCAAGAAGGTATACATCTCCACCATCCCTGATCTAGCACTGAGAGTAGTTCTCCACACCATTACGCGGGCTGCTGGGTCGCAGGCTCCGCACGAGGCCACGAAGACTCAACTCCTGTTAGCCTCAGAATGTATGGGTCCCCTACTGTTCAATTGGGCAGAAGCAGTAACCATCAACATGAAAAGGCAGCTCACAAAGTGCAAACAGGGGAAACTGAAGCAGTTCGGGTATGGTTCCATCTTGGTATCGTTCATTCTAGAACGCATACCAATCTTCCAGGCCAAGGGGCCGCAGTGGCGAGTCCGGTACCACGAGAGCCGCGAATGGCTCGCTGGGCAGCACTGATGCCCAGATCTGGAGGTGGCCAACAGATGTCCTGGAGGCCAGAGTTCTTTAGGTGGCTACGGCGCCAACGGATCGTCGTGGAAGATTGGCCCTATTCGGGAACTGACTTTACCGGGGACCCAGATCTCCCACTACCAGAAGGAGACGACTGGGACGAGGAGCTGGGTAAGACCTCATATTTTTGATTTTATGTTTATATGTTTTTTTGTTAATACACATTCGTCTTGACACAATTATATATGCATGCAGATGTAGGACCTGAGAGACCAGCCGGGATGTCTCCCATCTCCCGGAGGACACAACTCGCCCCTGAGATCCAGGGGGAAGGCACCGGAGGAGAGGACCTGATCCAGAACCTTGAGGGGATTGCCCATGGGATCCCAGACTATGCCCGACTATCAGATGTACCGATGGCATACCAGCGCCATACGGTGGGAGTTCCGAACCGGATCCACCGAATCCTGAGGCGCCTAGTGCGTGCAGTGACGTGCTATCATGAGCGCCATGCGGATTAGTCTCTAGGATTTAGCCACACCTATTTTTTGAGAGACACAGTGTCTCAAGATGTATTAAGACAATTATGTATATTTTTTGAGTTTTATGCGACACACTCTATGTAAACATTTCGATATCTATATATATACATATCTATTTCTGGATGAGTCTTTCTTTACATGTGATGATGATTATAAATTGCGCAAATGTCTGTCTAATACCAAATTTGCTACTGCATCTGTTAATGTATTCAAATGCCTGGGTATATGATGATATGTAATGTAGTCAAAATTCCTTTCAAGTAATCGAATACGCAAATACAGACGTAAGATGGACGGGTTCCTTACCGAATAGTGTCCGTTCAGCTGTAATACTACAAGTTGTGAATCTAGGTACACGAGCAATTCACGGATACCAAGGTTTACTGCCTCGGTTAATAATTCCAACACGGCGCTATATTCCGCGATATTGTTCGTGGTACGTCCTAAACACACACCTTGTAGGTCGATCAACTCACCAGCAGGATCGTAGATTACCCAGGCTGCGGAAGACAGATTCCTGGTACTGCGGGAGGCACCATCCGCGAAACCAACAAATGGATGAATAGACATCTGCACAACCAGGAAGACCCGATAAGCAGAAAGATGTTTACAAAGCACACCACACCATGCACACAAATGACAATCACACACCTATGCACACACACCACACCAAGAAATCACTTCAGGCGTAGTACTTCTTAAGGTACAGCCCATTTCTGGGCTGCGCCAATGGAACTCCTTCGTAATCTATAAGCTCGTAGGCCCCATTTTTCAAAACACGCTTTACTATATAGGGACCGTGCCACATAGGCTGGAGTTTACCGGCTCCAAGCTTATCGTGTGCCTGATCATACAAGAGGACGAGGTCTCCTTCGATGAAAGAACGGGGAGAAACAGATTGATCAAAATGAGATTTGACCCTCTTCTTTTGTGCTTCGATGATCAAAGCAGCTAGACGACGGGTTTCATCCAAACGTTCGAGATATAGAAGACGTTCTTCCTCAGGGGAAGTATCCGGTAAGAGCTCCACAGCTAATTTAAGCGAAGGAATTTCACATTCAATCGGCAGAGTAGCTTCCAGACCGTACACCAATTGGAATGGTGTGAACCCGGTTGCACTCTTAGCAGATGTTCGGTATGCCCAGAGAGCTGAGAACAGTTGGAGATGCCAACTGGATTTATGAATCCCAACTGTTCGCTGAAGCATGGTGACCAAAACCTTGTTCACCGCTTCAACCTGACCATTCGCTTGAGGGTAGTATGGTGACGCAAGCCCAACGCTGAAGTCAGCTCCGTCATCATGTAATCACGAAAATGAGTACCATGATCAGTGACGATGGCTTGAGGAACCCCGAATCGTGCAATAACGTGGTTTAATATAAATGAAGCAGTCGTTCTTCCGCCAGCAGCTAGTGTAGGCATCGCCTCGGCCCACTTAGTGAAGTAGTCGACGGCGACAATGATATACGCATGCCCCCCGGCCGAGTGAGGGTTACACGTCATAAAATCCACGCCCCATTTCGCAAAAGGGCCGAGGGTAATAACGGGATGCAAAGGCAATGGCGGCGCGCGCATCTTGCGCCGAAAAATCTGGCACGGATGACATTTACGGACTGCAGTGATACAATCCTTGAATATGGAAGGCCAGAAATAACCTGCCCTCAGAATCTTTTGGGCAGTAGCATATCCGGACATGTGTCCGCCACAGGCGCCACTGTGGCAGTCATTCAAGACTTTCTCAGCCTCTTCCAAGGTAAGGCATCGTCGGAGCACCGAATCTACTCCACTACGATATAAGGTATCTCCTACGATACGGTAGGGTTGGGACTGGTGCCGAATCCGACGGCGGGCAGCTTTATCCAACTCAGACCGAAATGTCGCGGTCTGAAGATACACTATGATGTCACCGTACCAAGGATCACAAGTATCAATAAGAAACAGCGTTTCTTCCGGTATATGATCTTCTGAGTGTGAAGGAACAGAGTCTGTAGGGAGAGAACATATCAAATCCGCGAAGACCAGTGATTTAGTTGACTTAGCAGTGGTGAACTCCAAGTCAAACTCCTGCAGGATGACGATCCATTTGGAGTACTTGCCCCCTAGTAATTGTCTAGAAAGAATATACGTCATAGGGTTGCAATCTGAAACCACTGTTATCGTACGCAAAAGGATGTAATGGCGAAAGCGTTGTACGGCATGTACTGCTGCTAAGGCCAACTTCTCGACATGTGCATAACGTGTTTCCGGGTCGAGAAGGTTCCGAGATAGGTAATAAACGACATGTTCGTCACCGTTCTCGTCATCCTGCACCAAGACCATGGCGATGGTGCTTAATGCGGCGGCTAGATACAAAGTAAAGTCACGGTGGTAGTCCGGAGGACGAAGCAACGGAGCATTGACTAGCAATGTCTTCAGCTTCTCAAAGGATTCCTGAGCAATTTCGTCCCAGTGAAAGGGAACATTCTGCTTTAACAAACGAGTGAATCCTTTGGCCACCTCGGCATAATTCGGGATGAAGCGCCTAAGAAAATTTGCTTTCCCTTGTAGACTCTGTAACTGATACAGGGAGGAGGGTGATGGGAGATTTATGATGGCCTCAACCTTTAGAGGGTCAAGGCGAATTCCGTCTTTCGAGACTATAAAGCCTAAAAGACGGCCAGAATCGACGCAGAAGACGCACTTATGAGGGTTGAGCCTGATATTGTAGCGTCTACAACGAAGGAATATCTGGCGGAGATGCTCAGGATGGTCCTCTCGCTTACCCGAATGGGCTGGCAAGTCGTCCAGATAAGGCTGGACGATATGGCGAATATCATGAAAAGCATAGGACATCGCGCGCTGGAATGTGGCGCCAGCGTTTTTTAAGCCGAACGGGAGTTTTTTGTACGCGAAAGTGCCCCACGGACAGATGAATGTGGTCTTATGTTGATCCTCAGGTGCAATATTGATTTGGTTGTAGCTTGAGAAACCGTCCATTAAGGAATAGATCTCACTCCCGGCACATTCGTCGATGATCTGGTCGATGAACGGAGTGGGATAATTATCCTTAGGACAGGCGCGATTGATATCGCGATAATCCACACAGACTCGAATTGTACCCTGCTTTTTATCAACAAGGACGATATTGGACACCCATTCTGTAAGGGGGATAGGATAAATAAAACCCGCGTTCAGAAGTTTTTCAACTTCTGCCTTGATGGCGGCGGCTTTCCGAGGAGGCATGGGACGTAAGCGTTGGCGCACGGGTTTCGCACCTGGGTAGGTTGGAATCTCGTGCACGACAATACTTGGATCAATTCCCGGCATTTCCTCGTAAGACCATGCGAAAAAATCTCGGAATTCTTTGAAAAGCTCCGTATAGACTTGAATCTCCTCGGAAGAACAAGTCACACCCACATGAATGTTCTCAACAACCCCCGGTTTAACGGAGATGTTGATTGGAACAGTTTGAGTAATGTTACTCAGATTACCCTCCGAAAAGACCTCGTGCATCAAGATCGGTGTTTGAAGAGGAGGGGAAGGAACCTGAGTAGCATAGCGCTCTAGACAATCAGTCATTGCCCCCAAGCTGGGCATAAACGAGGAGCGATGATGTCCATCGCCCCAGGGCAGCTCCTCAAGAGACATGGTTTCAATGATAGCCTCATCCGAAGGAAAAGTCTCTCTGAGAGGATCAGGTGAATCAGCCTGACCAAGCCAGGGGGATTGCGAGTAGACGTCGAGAGCCATGCTCATCGGAGCATGCTGAGGAGGTGGAGGGTCCGATGCGGCAACAATCTCACAGTAGCTTATCTCTACTGGCGTTAAAGGCATGGATTCTCCAAACTCATATACCTGCTCAGGTGTAGGAATAAGCCAGGGGTCATCAGTCCTGGACAACATGTTGACTTGAGCGGTATTCGGTGGCAGTGCTGGGAATATACCCATGAGAACTGGGTCTTTGAAAAGACCAGGTCCTATGCTGTCTGGGGGATTCGGAATTTGATCCACGTATGGCACGTTGTTCTCAGAGCTAGAGGTGAAAAATGACAACTGATCTACCGTGACAATCTTGCCCTCATGGGGGAACTTAATGAATCGAAAGACAGTAGACGGCACGCAGAGCATGGCATGGGTCCAACTGCGGTCAAGAAGTATATTGTAGTTGAGCTTAGCGTCAACCACTTCCACTTCCACGTTGACAGTTTTTCCCTGTAATGTGATCGCAAGACTCTCAAGAACTCCCAGGGGTTTAGACTCCCGACCATCAAATGCCTCAAGGGCATTGGGAGACGATGACAAGGCTGGAGAGCCAATGGCCTTCCAGCAAGCGGAGGACATAACGCAAGTAGATGCACCCTCATCTACGACGGCCCTATGAACGTTCAGACCGTTAATCCCGACTTGAATGACCAAAGCGATTTGATGTGGAAGCCGGGGAGTAAAGTTCTCCAGATCAAAGGTGAGAAGGCTCGAGTCGGCGGGATCGATACCACCGATTGCGGACAGTAAAGCCTTCCGTTGCGAAGGACAACTCTGAAGAACCTCAAGTGCAGACATGGCACATGGCGCTTGTGCCAGATCCTCAACAATGTTGTAATGTTGAGCGGCACGAGCATTTGGATTATAAGAGGATCTTCGAAGAACACCCTTGGGAGGTGGTTTCACAACGGGTTCGAGAGTCGGCTTCTCGATTTCCAATGGACCAGAAGCAGGTGGGGGAGGCGGTCCATCCGCAACTGCCTTCTCGGGTGCCTGCTGCTGACTATTGTAATCCTTCGATCTCGTAGCGATAGTGATGGGTGCATTAGTCTTCATCATGAAAACCTGAGACCCAAACGGTGCAGATGATGAGCCCTGTTCGACCATCTGGGTCTGCTGAGATGGAAATGGCTCTTTTAAAACAGCCGGAGCCCCTTTTGAGCCTTTAAGAAGTTGACTAATTTCGGACCGTCGTGGACAATCCTTAGTGTAATGGTCACCTTCACAGATGAGGCAAGGGAATTTCGGCTTACGTTGGGAGCCATCCTCAGTTCGAGATTTAGATTCCGGTTTTGGGGCATCAGATTTTGATTTGCCTTTTCCCTTCTTCTTCCCCTTGGAGGATTTGTCCGCAGGATTGGCCTGAACGGCATTTACCTCCGCGGTTTTACCAGAATCGGATGATGCGGGATTAGCAGAGGTATTGTTGGAAGAATTAGCCTTCTGCTTCCCATTCGAAGACTTCTTCGATTTTTGAGAAACGGAACCAATGACACCATCCACCGTAGGGGTAGGCGGGGCTTTTGTGGCTCCGGGCCGTGGAGCATCAGGCAGGATGTCATAAAGCGTGCCAGATTGCGAATAAACAAGATCCAGGTACTGGGCACGCGCGATAGCTTGTTCCTCCATCACACACGCTCCCATCGCGATATCCTGAGTGATTTTATTGACAAAGGAGGTGGTGAACCAGTGAGTCAAAATCTGATCAGGTATGTGAAACTTGATCAGTCGACGACGGCGCCGCCACTCATGGATGTGATCCGAGATGTGAGTGGCCGAGTCCTACTTCAGGGAAGACAGGAGGTGCGTCCCAGTCTCATACCGGACTGGTAACTGGAAATGCGTGAGGAAAGCCATAGCTAACGAGTTGAAATCCTGAAAAATACCACGGGATAGCTCTATGTACCACTTAGCAGCATCTCCTGTTAAAGTACGCTGGAAAAGACGTAGACGAATCGAATCATCGGTCCAAGAGTTAGACGAACACCAGAGGTGGTACGTCATCACATGCGCCTGGGGGTCTTCGCCAGCTTTGCCCTCAAACTTGGGACAGTCACCTGGTATCTTGGTTGGAACCGGGGGCCAATATGGATTATGAGCAATCGGATCATTGGTCAACTTCGAAACGTCCGGTAGGTCCAAGGTAGCCAGGAACGGCAATGGGGGGTTAACTACCATGCCAGTCCCAGGATAAGGTCCGGTACCTGCGTTCCACGATGGTTGTGAATATCCCTGCCCCCATGGGTTCTGTCCCTAAGGATTTTGACCGTAGGGGGCATGGTTCGTATAACCAGACTGATTTGGTTGCTGGTAACCATTGTGTGGGGCTTGATAACCAGGGTTCGGGCCCTGATTAGGTGTCTGCCCTGTATAAGCAGCGTTTGGATTTGGCTGCTGAGCGTAGGTAGAACCGGGTGGAGGAGGAGGATACTGAGAGCCTCCAGAGTGGTTATAGTTCGGTTGAGACTGACCATGAGGATAATAACCACTCTGAGGATGAGTAGGCTGCTGATAAGTGGAACCCTGCGGAGTCTAGTACGTAGGGCGCAGCTGTTGATTTGGCTGCGGCATTGAATGAACAGGCTGTTGAGCAGAGTGAACTGAATGAGAGGGCTGCCCTGAATGAACAGGTTGGCCCGAGTGAGGGGGCTAGCCTGAATGACCAGGTTGGCCCGGATAAACAGGCGGCGCTGGTTGCGCAGGTTGACCTGGTTGTAAGTGAGCCCCAGGTTGCACCGAATAAGCCGGTTGGCCCGGAGGCGGGACACCAGGTTGTACCGGATGAACCGGTTGGCCTGGTGGTGGAACAGGACCAGGTGCTTGCTGGAAACAAGTTTGACCTGAAGCAGAACCATAGGGTGGTCCTGGCTGATATGCAACGTTAGAAACAGCAGGATACTGCGGTTGCATTGGTAAAGAAGGCTGGATTTGCCCCCCAGGACCATAGGTCGGTCCCGGTTGATACCCCGGCTGAGGCTGAGCAGGTTGACTAGCAGGGCTGTAATATGGTCCTTGCGGATTGTACAATGGCCCTTGCTGGCCCGCAGAGTAGCCTTGAATGGGCTGTCCCTGTGGGTCGTACTGATAGCCAGGTTGGCCTGCGGGTTGGCCTTGGAAAGGCTGTCCCTGCGGGTTGTAAGCCTGGTTGTACGGTAAACCTTGAACATAAAGATAAGCCTCAGGAGCAAGAAGGCGCAAAATGTCCCCATGCTCGTCAAGCTGACCCGGAAAACCATACACGGGAGTGCCGTCTTGTGCATAGTGCGAAAAGAAAGATCGGTAAGGATCTTGGGGAAGCTGTCCAGCTCCGGCGTTCGGCTGTTGTAAAAACAACCGATACTCCTCCGGAGAGATATTCTCCAGTATAGCAGTAGCTAGGTAAATGTCCTCCGGAGTTGGCCCAGCCCTGGTAGCGGATGCCGAGACAACAGCAGAAGAAGCAGCCACACAAACAGTGGGCCGAACGGGAACAGAAGTGACGGGCGTCGAAGGGGACACCCCGGGTGTAGTGGCAGCTGGTCTCGACGCGGGAGATGATATCCCCATAGAGGCAGCAGCTAAAATGATCTGACCCAGAGATCTGTATCCCTGTGGCAAAGAAGGACTGGCTGACGATGTGGTAGCCAGCTCGGAACCGTCTCCCTCAAACAATCTACGAGGGATGCGCTGATAGTCATCAGACCCCGGAATTTCCTCACCAGAATCACTCATGGTTGATCCTGCCGTTAAATCACGCAGAAGACGGCGAGGACTAGGAGGAAAAATAGCAGCAACAAACGGTGAACCCGATGTAAGAGAAAGGAAATCAGCTCCTAATCTCAATTCAGACACAGGGTCCGAAAAGGGCCAGTTGAACTCAACTGGTTCTCCAAAGGGTTGCTCGGCGAGGACCGGTCCCCCGTCAGGGAACTCAGAAACAACAGGCTGCTGTGGTTCAACAGAAGGCTCAGAAGCTTCTGAAGAATCGTCCGTGTAAGGACTACCAGTAGACGAAACCGATGGTTCCGCCACCGTGGCAAAAGACTAAAAGAAAAGGGCACACACACACACGGGCTGAAAATGAGTTAAGACACACGCTCAAACGGTCAACAAGCAACGTCTAAATAGGTGTGAAATCGTGGGCGATTAATTTTACCACATTGGAAAATAAGAAGTTCTACCGTTTCATATTTCAAGAGTCGAGAAACGATAAAAAGATGACTCTATCTCTTTCAGAGTTGACACAAGCGTGAAAGGACAAGCGCTTGACGGTCTTTTCAAGTTTAGGGAGTCAGAAAAGACCAAATGACTGCTCAAGAAAAACTAGGCACAAAGGGTGTACCAAATATCCGTGAACTGCAATATACACCTTGGTTTCAAAAATGAAACAAAAATCGACCAAGGACTTTCCGTACGTGCAGGTAGTCTCCCCGAATGCTGTGTTCGGTGTATCACGGGTATAGGGCGGCAGACTCGGCTTCCTGTGGATAAAGGATTGAAAACCTATGGGGGTCTCCCTTTATATACGCGACGGTATGGGGAGCGCAAGTCCGTACTAGCGCTGTCTAAAGCCAACAGGCGAACGACAGCTGCTAGGTTTAACGACGCCGGAACACGTCTCTAGCCTAGACCTTCTAAATATGTTTCATTAAGTTCCAATGCTGCCTTAGGTTAATTGAATAAATTTTACAGTTGATCTTCAATTAAGTTTCAATTTCCAGGCCCTATCGTATGTAGTGTCTCCTAAATGCAAAGCTATATGCCACAATGCAACATTTCGTTCGATGAAAACTAATTAGAGAAGAGTTGAGAGATTTTATACAAACGAAATGAATGGAAACCAAACAAAGAGCTCTATAATGCAACTAATGCAATTGACAACTTTTCGTTCAAAACACTAATCACTAGCGATATGGAAAAGATCACAATTTGCACTAATTAACAAAAGCAAAGAGATTTTTTTTTTTGATTTTCAATGTTTAATGGCTAATATGCACTAATCAAACTTGAAAACAAATGGAGCAATTTGAGAAACGATATCCAAGAGAGCGAGACAAACACATTTCACTCAACCAACACAAGCAATCAGATTCCCAAATCGACCGAAGTCTCTCAAAGCAAAGGAAAGACTCAAACGCTTCCGATGGACTGTGTGATCTAGGTCCAAAGCAAGCCCAAACGAGTTTCAAATGAAGAAATGAACAATCACCCAAAAATCGCAATGAAACAATGAACAACTACTTAGAGAATGTGGAGAATCAATCAGATAGTTGACGGGACAATCCAAACACCAAAACTCCCAAGGAGGGCTCGATGCACTAAGCCACTAGATGACCTAGGGCTTGAAAAGTGAAATCGGTAGATAAAAGCAAACAACCCAAGGACAGAGGTGAATTCCTGACAAGACTCCAACACACTCAGGCAGTCGGGAAATCAAGAAGAGAAACACTGGTCAACTTCAGAGAGCTCAGAAATGAGAAATCTCAAAAACTTACAGGGGTGGCGCGACTGTAAGAGTGAAACTGGCGCCAGAAGGCAAGTGGCGCGGGTTGTACAAAGGCAACAAGCGCCAAGTGGCGCGACTGTCGGGTTAAAAACCGCGCCAGTCGAGTTTCTCAGTAAAAATTAAAAATAAGCCACTCCAGAAACAGACCAATGCAAGCTAAGCAATCCAAGAAGCAAAAAACACACAAAAAATCCAACCCAGAAGGTTCATCAAGCAAGGAAAAACAAGATACAAACGGCAAGGCAAGACAAAGACTCCAAGTCGTTCAGTCTGCAAACCAAACTGGAGATCGACTGAAGTAGCGTTGATCTACTCCGCTAATGCTAGGCAGAAGCGTTTCGAAGGCTATCTGGCTGTACTTCAGACTCCGTCTATAGTTTACAAATCAAACAACAATCAACAACAAACTGGATCCCCAGCGGAGTCGCCAATTTGTTGAGGAGGTAAATCCCTTCTGTGGACAGAGGCGATCCCTACTAGCCCAGCAGGGGTCTAGCAACAAACAAACAATGTCATGACGCAGGTTCCTAATTACGAATGAAAAGGCTGGAGATAGAAGCCTACCTGGATTCCAACGCTAGGATCTGAAGAAGAAGCGTCCCCGTTCCTCAAGCTTGGCAGATCACAATCCCTCCACGATCTCCGCGGATGAACACCTGCACATGGAAGAAACGAACAGATACAAGCATAGAAACCAACATACGTAACTAAACGTCAGTCAGAAAGGACATTACTCGCATTAACATGATGGAAAACGGAGTGGAACCATAATCATAATCATCTATTAAATAACCAGCGAAGAAAGATTACAACCAAGTTCTGACGTCGCGGTCTCCTTCGGACGGGTTTCCAGTCGTCCACGTCTCGCAAAGCTTGCCAAGGAAAGGAAAAACCTCTCCAGAGTCTCGTGACAATGGTCTCCTTACTTGAGTCAGCCTTAAGGGAAAGAGAGGGTGCTTTACAACACAAAGGCTCTTGGGAATATGGAGATTCAGAGCTTAGGCACTTCAAGACTAGCTTGCCATTGATCTCAGCAAGCTTTTATAGATGGGGAAGGAGGAGTTGGGATCCCTATTATTATGGGATTGGCCCTATCAACAAGGAAGGTTCCATGGGAGGTGGCAAAACCACTTCCCTCCATAGAACTCCCGCAGCCAACCTCCCAACTCAAGATAGGTGATGGTTTGTGAATTTGTTAGAACTCAACTCCCGCCATCCATATTTAAAAACAACTCCCAAATTGGGTGGCGCGACTACGGCTCTATAAC
>JAXQQM020067300.1:0-73681 GCA_034641835.2 Pinus albicaulis
GTTGATGTCAAAAATATTCTTTTACATTATGGTCTATCATTTACTGTTGGAAATTGGTCCTTTGATAAGGCAGAACATCACGATGATGACATTGTCTATGACTGCAATCGCCTTTTCCCTCCACCACGTTATCCCAAAGAGGTGAGGCATCCAAATAAAAAAGTCTAAAGAGTTTTATTTTATGATTCTGTTTTCAGTTAAATAGTTTTTTAATGCAGGGATTGATTCTGCACAGATCAGGAAATTCATATAGTATAATAATGTGACTATTGATAACTTTCTCAAGGTTTGAGTTTTGTTTTGCTTGAGTGATTGATTGATACATGGATGTATGTTAATGCCATGCTAGGTACCTCATTGGCTGTGATAATGAGCTTGCACAAATTCACGCAAGGCATTTAGAAGCTTGTGACAAACTTAGTGGTGTTATTATTATGCACATCAATGATCTTTGAACTCTTGCACCATTCTGGCTTCATAAAAATGAAGAAGTTAGAGCTGACAGAGCACATTGGGCAACTGAAATCACTGGAGATATTTATGGACAAGGTTGGATTAGTGAAATGTATGGGTATTCTTTTGTGTAGCCTGTATAACCAGGTTGAAGTTTATGGATGTCAAAAATATTCTTTGCTATCATGGTCTATCATTTATTGTTGGAAATTGGGTCCCTTGATAAGCAAGCGTAACATCACGCATGATGAAATTGTTCATGACCTGATTGTTTTTCCTTCCACCACCTTATCCCAAAGATGGGTGAGGCATCCAAATAAAAAAGTCTAAAGAGTTTTTATTTGCGATTCTCGTTTTCTTTTGCAGTTAAATATTTTTTTAATGCAGGGATTGATTCTGCACAGATCAGGAAATTCATATAGTATAATAATGTGACTATTGATAAATTTCTCAAGGTTTGAGTTTTGTTTTGCTTGAGTGATTGATTGATACACGGATGTATGTTAATGCCATGCTAGGTACCTCATTGGCTGTGATAATGAGCTTGCACAAATTCACACAAGTCATCTAGAAGCTTGTGACAAACTTGGTGGTGTTATTATTATGCACATCGATGATCTTCGAACTCTTGCACCATTCTGGCTTCATAAAAATGAAGAAGTTAGAGCTAACAGAGCACATTGGGCAACTGAAATCACTGTAGATATTTATGGACAAGGTTGGATTAGTGAAATGTATGGGTATTCTTTTGGTGTAGCTCAGGTATGTAAACTTGTGTTGAAGTCGGTTGATGTCAAAAATATTCTTTTACATTATGGTCTATCATTTACTGTTGGAAATTGGTCCTTTGATAAGGCAGAACATCACGATGATGACATTGTCTATGACTGAAATCGCCTTTTCCCTCCACCACCTTATCCCAAAGAGGTGAGGCATCCAAATAAAAAAAGTCTAAAGAGTTTTATTTTTTGATTCTGTTTTCAGTTAAATAGTTTTTTAATGCAGGGATTGATTCTGCACAGATCAGGGAATTCAGCCATGTAAACATCTTAAGATACCAATAATGCTTTATGTTTCATTCATATTTTCAACAACAACGAGATTTTAAGGAGTTGAAATAAACAGATCTGATCATTTTTTTTACCCGAGGAAAATCTGGGTAGATCCACCCGAAGGGATCACATCCCGCTGGCCTAACCCTGAGGGCGTCGATGATAATTGACCCTGTGACCTCCCAATGGCGAAGTGCTTTAGCAATGGGACCTCGACCAATTGAGCTAACCGTCGGGGCTTAAACAGAAAATCTGATCATGATCAGACTATTATCATTATTTTTTGTGCAGATGTTGTGCTAATTTCATTTACAAATTAAAATATATTCAACCATCCCTTAACAAAGATGGTTATTATATGTCCAGGTGCAAATTATGGAACCTGATTTGAACAAGAGGCGAGGCTTATTTCATCGCATTGAATGTGTTAATACTATCAATGAAGGCCTTATGATTCACCATGAATCACATGGATGCTCAAAGCCATTTCGATCAAGATATTTGGATTTTTAGAAGAGGACATTTTCTTCCTCAATGATACGCATCAAGAATGGACGCATGAAAAATGCAACCAAGCAATTTCCAACTCCAGGACTGGGGACATATTATCTTAAAATTCATACACTTTTCTCCCCAGAGTGCTCTGCATACTTTGATTGGCAGACTGTAGGATTTGTTCATAATTTTACCCCCACTGGGGGTAAAATTATGCATCAAAAATATCTCAAAGCTTAGTCAATGGAACAGTGGATCAAAACAGGACCTAAGCTTGGTGTGGTTAGTAGATTAATCATTAAGGGCACTCTTAAAGTAATGATAGCTTGATCATGGTCAATTACACATTAGACATGGACAATAATACATTTGTTTTGACTTTTGATTATTTTACGCTTTTATGCTTTATTTCACTTTAGTGTATTTCTTGGTCTATCCCACATTCATAAAGTGGATTGACTCAACTAGCATGTAGTCATTGATAAGGAGGCTTTCTCTGGCATGGCTGAGATCACTTTTTGAACTTGATACATTTTTTTAGCACCCATTTTCCTTCTCATGTTACAATGGTCTTGATTCCCATAGCAATGAGCATAAATTGCTTGATTTTGTCCGCATGTTCCAATTTTGATGGACTGTCTCGTAACATGCTTGAAGGATAGCTTTTTCTTGTCAGGCGTCAATTGTATTATATCTGTGAATCAACAAATGCAAATGGAGTAGTGGGCTTATAGTATTTAAATTTTAGATATCCCCTACGCATAATGGCATTCATGCTTAAGATTTAAAACTACTTATTCTTAACCCATCTGATTCGAATGGGTATTCTATGTACCTTGTCTTCATTTAAATTTTAAATTACTTGTTCACTTGGTTTAAAGGGAGCTACCCCTACTTTATTTATGGGAGCATGTTTTGTTTAACTTTTTGGATAGATTGAAAGTTTGAAGTAAGGCTGAAGGTCCTACATGACAGAGTGCACAACAGGGGAGAGGAGAATGGGAAAACTTATATCATTCTTTTCCTTGTTTCGCAGGTTCTATTACATTCTGCTTTTTGACAGGAGCTAACAATGGGCTTATTCAAGTACATGAAATTGTTTTAATGTCTAGCCTTAATATCTTTGAAAATTTTAGTGGTTTGTTTGTTGCTTGTTTAGAGGATTTTGTTGAGTTTGAAATTAGTCTCTTGAATGCTTATGGTTCTCATATCATGCATATATCGATAGATCGATAGATCTAGTTCTATTATTATAATCATTATTGTTTTCTTTATATATTTGGTGGTTTGAGGAAAGATATTTTATTTCTTTTCACTTTGTGGCATGATTTCGACATCTTCACCTTTTAGAATATAGTAAAATATTTTTCTTATTATAGATTTTTCTTGGAAAAGAATTATTGAGAGTTAGGTGCAAATGCACAATGTTGTGTAGCATTAGTGTGATAAATATGGGATAGTGCAAAGCATAGTTTTGAAGATTAGTCTAAGTTGACTCGCACCTAATCAACTCAGTCAAGTTGATTGTTGGTTGAACGGCTAATTGTTGGTTCAATGGATAGAAGGTCTTGCAGGCACAAATACCAAAGGGAAAAATGAAGCCCATCATGGGGTACTCTTTGTAATTCTCCACCACTGCTACCTTTCCTCAAACTCCTCTCCAACCTCAATATCAGTGCTAGTAGTAGCATGACAAACAACACTACGCTTAGCAGAACTAGAAGAACGTGTTTTCCAAACTACACGAGAACTACTTCCTTCACGAGTCACCATGTGCCATGCTTGGTCTCGGTGGTTCTCTTCCTTCTACTCCTGGTTCAATTACCATATCTTCATTGGAACCAACACTCCGAACTCCACTAGACAACGATTCACCATTTTGTAGTAATGATTCGCCATTTGTACTGGTGATTCGCCATGATTTTACAGGATAATATAATCTCGTGAGAGATTCGCCAAAAAATTATATATACATATTATATTATTAATAAAATCGCCTTCCATTTTTCCTATGTATCATGGGGATTCGCCTATTTTATATATATATAAATTTAGGGGGGTTCTTAAAATTATCCCTGATCCTCATCCCAGGCGATTAATTTATAGCTATGATCCATGTCATCTTCTTTGTGCATAGGTTCTGTATACCGTTCTCCTTCCACTGGGTCTAGAGGGACTATTACTCTCGTACCCTCATTCTCAAAAACCATGCTCCTTTTCTTCAAGTTGATAATGCCTCCCATGTCTATAGCCCAACATAGTCCTAGGAGTGGAGGATAAGGGTATGCATATTCCATAATTTGAATTACCTCAAAATCCACATATACCTTAACCCCTGTGATATCTACCAGAATCTTTGATAGTATCCCCAGTGGTATGATCTTCTGCTGGTTAGCCATGCACAGTTATATAGTAGACCATTCTAGATTAGGTTCTCCCATCCTCTTCCATGTCTGTTTGTGCAGGAAGTTTGCATCAAATCCCAGATCCAGGATGACCTGATCCATTTCATAATCACCAATCTGTGTAGTTAGCCGCATTTCCTGACTAGTGCATTTGTTATGCTTGTAAAGCTTGTGAAAATCTTTAACTTCTGTTGGAGGGTCAATTTTTTTTGCGTAGCTGTCTATCAGTGCTTGAAGACTGTCTACTACCTTATGGTTGCATAGCAACTTCATACATGCCTGTAGGAATGGTTTAACTTTTTCGTTCGCTTTTAGGTTTTTTGGAGCCTTGGGAGTAGATGCCTCATCCTTGGTAAAGTCTTTGTGAGCTTCTATGAAGGTTTCTTTCTCCTTATGTAGGTCCAAGCTTTCCTTCTTGATAGCATATTTTCGGATAAGGGGCTCAGCTGCATCTCTTTCCTCAGCTGCTCTAGTAGCCATGCCACTGTGCATTATGACATTAATATTGGATCCCTCATCACATAGTTCTGCCTTAGCCCTTTGCACATTATATGTTAGCATCTGTTATTTTTCCTGCATTTTTTCTATTAGTACTAGACAATCTTCGATCACATGATCCAATTGTCTACAATATCTACAATATTGTCATGTAGGGTTCAGACATTCCATTGTGAAGTTCCCTAATTCTCCACAATTATAATAGATCAATTTCCCTCTTCCCCGACCTGTGCTTCCACCTCTTCCTCCCCCCCCCCCCCTTGGCGAGGGAGCCTCCTTGCCCTGAGGGAGATAGTGGTGAAGAAGAGGCAGCTTGTACCCTGTACAGGTTTTCTCGGTCTATCATTAAGTCATATGTCTTACAGTTGTGTTCGTCATGTCCCACAGATGAGCAGAATCAGCACCATTGTTGCTTCAACTCTAGAGCATAGGCACCAAGACGGGGGCAATGGTTGGTATCATGTAGTCTAGCTACGCGATAGTGAGCACACCATAATGTCAGACCAGTTAGTCCCAAAGCTTCTTTAAGGTGCAATGGGTTGGGCCCCCCGACCTGCATGTAGTCCACCAACAGAGGCACTAATCCTTGGTGTGGCCTGACACCCTGCATCTTATGCACCATACGTATGGGCTAGCTTCTTTTCCTCACTCTTTCTATAAATTATGGATTTCAAGGTGCATTGCCTCCAGCTGTCCCTGGATCTGCTATACCCTAAATTAGGCATCGTCTCTTGGCGCAACTTCTAGCTTCATAGCAATCTCCAAGGCTTTCTCTTGCATCTCAATCACTTGCTGACCCATAGGTCCTTGTAGGTGAGGTAATAGCATGGCGATGAACCATTCCTTGTGTTGTCTATCCTCATACTTAAATTCCCCATCTCTGATAACCTTTTTTAGCCACTGATTAGCCTCCCATACCGATTCAATGGGTCCTTCTCTAAAGTCTTTCAAGTCAACCACTAGTTCAGCATAGGACTTAGGCTTCTGACACTGTTGCTTTAAAGCACTCTTAATATCTTGAATAGATGGATCTGCATGCTGGCCTATGTACCCCATGTACCAATCTAGGGCCCTTCCCTGAAAGGAGAGGGATAACTGCACCCTTTTTACTACATTGCTAGCAACATTCTGTGCAGTCCATACTGATTCTGCTACAAACCAAAATCGGTCCATGTCTTTATATCCTACATCATTGAAGGTGGGAAACCTCATGTGTGTGGCCATATCATCTTCCATTAGTGGTGGAGGTGTTGGGGAGTTCTTACCCTTATGCTGACTCGACGATGGTGTAGCCGGAGGACTAGTTCCTGTGTGCGCAGCCGGTTCTCTTATTGGGCTATACACAGATCTATCCCCTTCTTTGTTGACTCGATAGTACTTACCACTTCATGTTGTACTTTCACTCTGATAAGAGGTCATTCATTTGGTGTGGCTGCACAAAATTCCCTTTTTTCACAGTAATATTTTAATTAGTAGCGACAGTGTTCGCAAGAACTTACCTCAGAATCCATTGAAGAACCTCTGCCCTACCTTAGAGTAGGATATAAATTGATCGACTGCAAATTCTGTTTCAAATCCTCTTAGCACACTATCCATCCAATCATCTACAGTTCGGGTGATTGTGTTGTCATCCTTCTCCAACTGTTGAATCAATTCCGGAGTCCACTGCGTAACCTAATCATCTTTCCAACACTTTTGGAATTTTCTAGCCTTGCTACCCACTCCTGGAGCTCGTGCGCAAAAGTTACAAAGAAAATTTAATATACTTATGTGAAAATATAGTTTTTCTTCCACTTTTGAGTGGTTAGCTTTGTGCTGTGATTCTCCTTTACAGAAAATTCCCGAATATTTCTTTTGAACCAGTCTTCGAGCTCCAATTTCTCAGGTCTCTAACGGCCTCGTGGCATTACCCGATCTCTTTCTCAGAATTCTCCCAGTCCCACCAATGAAACCATTTTTTGGCTTGAGGGGTCCTGACCTAGGTTCGAATTTAAGGTTTTCCAACAAGCCCCTATACTACTGGCCCTTTCGGAAATGACCTAATTTCACAAGCCAAGGTCTCACTCAAAGTAGTATGGGTGGGTGCTGGAACCAGGTTTCCACACCCTGGGAGAGAGTGGGTAATTAAGGTAGATCTCGTTGAGTTCTATCAGTTTCGCACAGAAACAAACCTATTATCGAGCTCTTAACAGTATAATCAGCATGTAAACATAAACAAAGATACTATTATTAAGCATATCTGATCAACACCTTCACATCCACGTGCACATTAGTAATTATCACCACAGAATAACACAATCAAAACTAATTCATATATCACAGATACGATCACAGCTTATTCAAATAATATGGAGGTAAAACACAACCAGTTCAAATAACATAAAGATACTTCAATAGATTCTGCATTCATTAACATCCAAAATCAAGTTACAAACCCAAGTTGCAGCCCGTGCACAAAGCTAGCAGGGTCCACACATAGCAGGACTGAGGATCTCTACGCACACAGCTAGCAGGAGTCCTTACCCAAAACTACCCAAAATAGATCTTAACAGTTCGTATGTAGCATCAATCTTACTTACTTACTTTTCCTTAGAATCAAACTACCAATCTATTTATATCATCATAGCCTGCGTTATCTTGTGGTCTACAAACCATGGTTTGTGGACTCTAGGTCTACTCTTTGACCCATTACAATACATTGGGGGCTTTGTACTGCCCCAAAGCCCCTATGCAAGACCAATTAATACAAAAATGTATAAAAAATGTGGCGTTGGAACATATCAAAACATAGCTAGGGGACCCTGTTCCAACAATATGATACAAACAAATTTCTTTAAAAACTACGATCACATTGAAATCTCCGCCAATGGGACTGTAGGGGGAATAAGAAACCTTTGTAAAATCTCGGTTTTCGAGCTCACATAATCAGTTTCCACTAAACATGCCTTAACAATAGTTCTAAAAATCATAGGCACAAATGACAGAATTTGTGTCACCAATAAATATGCACCTACACAAAGTGGCAGAGAGAATCGACATGTTGAATAGTCTAAATCAGACTCTAAACTCCTTCCAATAAAACTACAAAATAATTGCCGAGTAATTCAATATGGTTTTCCACTTGGGAGAGAAGAAGGGGGGCATTAGGAAGCTCAAAAGAGACTCAATGGATTTTCAATCCACCATTAATGATCTCAAGCGAGTAGACATTACAACCAAAAATGACACATTCACTTGGAATAACAAGCATGGAGGAGATACATAGATAGCTTCCAGGTTGGATCGTTTTCTCCTGTCGGAGGAAATATACCTCACCTCCTGGGAAATTGAAGCTCGAATACTACCTTAGGTGGGCTCGGATCACTGGCCCACATCTCTGTCTGTCCACATTACTGCTGGACCCTTAAATAAACCTTTCAGATTTGAAGAATTCCGGCTTGACCATATAGAATTCATGGAAAAGATGAAATAATGGTGGCACACCCCCCAACCCTATCAAGGGAACAAAATGTGCAATTTTCAGCAAAAATTAAAATTCGTCAAGGCAAATATTAGAACATGGAACAAGGAAATGTTTGGAAACATCACCTCGGAGAAAAGAAAGCTAGAAATAAGACAATAATATCTGCAACAACAAATCATAGGAAAAGGCCTAAATTAACAAATAAAACAGGAATAAATTCAACTCCAACATAGCTGGGAGGAAGGGGCAACTCAAGAGGAAAAAATGTGGCAACAGAAGTCCTGCATCAACTAGCTGAAATCTGGGGAGAGGAACTCAAAGTTCTTCCAATGGTCCATGATACAACGCATGATACAAAAGATAATCCTAAACCTAAATACCAATGGAGGTGGATTCATCCACAAACATGATGATATGGAAGAAGAACTTACCTAATACTTTGGTATTCTCCTCACATAAATTGATCAAGATTGGTCTACTGCAATCGAGAAAATCACAAGGCACATCCAAACCATCCTAACTAAGGAGCATAGCCAAAAGTTGTTTAGGAAATTCTCTATGTAGGAGGTTGAAGATATGGTCATGTCCATACCCAATGGGAAGGTGCCAGGCCCAGATGGATTTACCACTAACTTCTTCAAGGTTTTCTAGCCTCTGATCAAGGAGGAAGTCTATACTCTGGTCAAGGAATGTCACATTCAAAAATTGGTCTTGAAAGACTTGAATGCCACCTTCCTCACCTTAATTCCGAAATCAGAGAATGTTGACTCCCCTGACAAGTTTAGACCTATATCTCTGTGCAACTTCATCTACAAGATCATATCCAAAGTTATAACCTAACAGGATCACGAATCTTCTGCCCTCCTCATCTCACATCATCAGTCGGGATATGTTGAAGGTAGACAAATCCTCAACAACATTATCCTCTCTAAATAAATCATTCACTCCCTCAAAGAACAAAGAAAACCATGTATGCTTATTCAACTGGATATGTCCAAGGATTTTGACAAAAATAGTTGGGACTATATGAGGAAATTCTTGGAAGCTTTTGGGTTTAACAAATATTACGTCAAATGGATCATGGCACTAGTCTCTGGGGAATTCTCCTCTATTCTCCTCAATGGATCCCCCTCCCTGAACTTCAATCCTTCCCATGGTATTAGACAGGGGGATCCAATTTCCCCCTTTCTCTTTGTTATCATGGCAAAGGGTCTCAACCGATCCATCACTATTGATTCCTCTCAAGGATTATCTCTGGAATCAAGCTTTACAACTCCATACTCCCCTCCACCCATCATAAATTTTTCAATCGTACCATTCTCATGGATCTCCCACCCTCAAAGAATCCCTCGCTTTAAAATCTATCTTGACTGATCTCTCCAATGCCTCCGGGACCTCCATCAATGTAGAGAAATCCAAATTGTTTTTTCTCAATACCAATTCGATCATCCAAAGAAAAATTTCCAAGACTCTTGAATTCAAAATTTTCAAATTCCCCTATAAATACCTAGGGTTTCCCCTCACTCATAAGTCCATAGAAAAATTCAATTGGGTTAGCCTTACTGCTAAGCTAGAAAAATGGCTGGCCAATTTGACCTTCCGATCACTCAACCTAGCTTTTTGTTTGGTTCTGGTTCAATCTGTTCTGCAAGCCATCCCTCACTACCTCTATTTGGCTCTAGTCTCCACCAAATCCATCTCCCACCATCTCAGAAGTATATAGAGGAATTCCTTTGGAAAGGAAACAAGAATAAAGGAAAATGGGCATTATTTGCTTGGAACGAAGCCTGTAAACCCAAACAGGAAGGTGGTTTAGGACTCAGAGACACGGAAATCATGGGCAAGGTATTGGGCGTGAAAACTTGGTGGATATGGATCACCAACCCTCATTCCCCATGGAATTAGTTATGGAAAGAAAAATATGTCCCCTCAGACCATCACGATCAACTTATCACGTTCAATGGCACACTCAAATGATCCACTATTTGGAAACAGGCCTGTGGAAACATAGATGTTATTCAAAACCATTGCTTTTGGAAAATTGGTATGTGAGAGAAAGCCCTGTTCTGGGAGGATTAATGGAAACAATGCCAAAAAATAGACCAAGTACACTTCAACCAGATTAAAGTACATATGGAAAAAAAAAACGCAAGTCAATCACTAATGGCAACCCAAAAACGAAAATAATGGTTGGAGGGTTTCACACACTAAAGAAGAGTGGGATCACAATGTCTACTCGAAAGCATGGCAAAAAATATCTGAAGAACTTTGAAAAAGACATATTAGAACATAAAACAAGGAGGACAAGCTCAGATGGGGGAAGAATTTGGTTGGAAACTTCAAAATCAAAGAATCCTATGGCTACTTGGCTTCTCCCACCCCCACACCTTTGGAGAAGAAATGGAAGATTCTTTGGGAAAGAAATAATTGGCCCAAAATCACCATATTCCTCTGGCTCACAATGCATAGGAATATTCTGACTTGGATAACTTAATAAATAAGGGATTTATCAGCCCCTCCAGGTGCATTCTTTGTGGTGTCAACACGAAAAACACCAACCATTTATTAAATGAATGCATGTATGCCAACAACATCTGGAATTGATATTTTTTGGCCTTCCATGCCGCTGACATAGACCTTGTACCCATTCTCAACACCATTGAGCTCTGGCACTCCATCGTCTCCAAAAAACCTACAATCAATAGGGCTTGGAATCTCATCCTGGGGATGATCTCTTGGTCCCTATAGAAGGAAAGGAATGTAAGAACATTCAAGGGAATTATCAACCAGGAAGAAAGAACCATCTCCTCAATTAAGTAGATGATCAGAGAAATGATCACCACTTTGAATATGTAAACTCCTCCCAACCCTCCAAACTGGTAAGATCTTAGCATCCTTTCTTTGATCAACATCCCCTTTTCCTCCATTCCTCTAACCTCTCAGATCCCCTCCAATAATTTCCCTGATCAATCTTGTCTCTCCCCAGAGTCTGGCACACTGAAGCTAAATTATGATGGGGTCGCCAAAAGTAACCCTAGGATGGCCGGCTTTAGTGGATTCTTTAAGAGTTCCAAGGGGAATATTCTCTGGGTCTATGTGGAAATCTTGGCCATTCCACCAACAATGTGACCAAACTACATGCACTTGAACATGGAATTGATATATCTCACACCAAGAAGTTTTGGCCTCTCATCATGGAAGGAGACTCAACCATCGCTACCCATGTTTGGAGGAAAATACAACACGGGAGAACGAATATTCAGGTGTCGGATAGTTGGAGACTACGAAAAATCCTTAGTAGGATTTACACACACATTAAACACTCCAAGAACATCACCTTTAAATCAATCAAATGATCTAACAACCAGCTCACTGATATGCTGGCTAACGCTAGGGTGGAAAGATCCAATAGGCTTCTCTATACGAGCTAGGACAAGCTAATCCATCGGACTCTCAAGATCGAGTGTGCCATAATAATGAAGCAAGATCATCCAGACATGCCTAATGGGATCCAGGAACGTACTACTCCACTTATTGACTTCAACCATGACACCAACCTCCATTTCGTATGATTGCTTCAGTGGCTGTACTGAACATACGTTGTAGTGCTGCCCAAATTTCCTATCCTTTTCTAGCAGCACCAATAGTTCTAACTACCCCGAGCACCATGATCGAGTGCTCATCACTCCCCACCCCCTTGTCTTCTCATCCGATCCCTCCCTCCCTCACCTATGAATAACCAACCCTCTATATCTTCTTTGCACTCAATCTCAGTTTTCATGTTGTGAGCCCCTTTATGCTTTGTCTATCAACCACCCTCCCTTGCAACCATCACCCTAACTTACAATGCTTTCCCTGCATTCCCTGATTATATCCTAGCATGTCCACTCATCATACCAACTCCTCGACTCAAAGGGGGGAATAATCATGGCTGGGGTCGTGGCAGGAGGGCTCATGTTCTTCACTGGGCTTCTCCCAGCATGACGCCCACTGCAAAGGTAGAGTTCGCAGCTCAGTAGGAGGCTCTAAACTATGAGACAATGGTCAATCCAAAAACTCTTCACAGAGGGATGGAGTTAGAAGAGAAATCTAGAATGGTTTGCCAGTGCATCATCATAGAAGAGGTTTATGAGGAATTCAATTGGATTCTTGACATCGGACTTATGAGGGCCAGGGAAAATTTGTTCAATAGGGCTATCGAATTGCACTAGCAGACAAAAAATATGATTGGTCTTGCCAGAAAAGCCAACCAAGAGAAAAACACCATCTTGGAGAAGAAGTTGAACGATCTCACCTAAAATTTCACTCTGTATGTCAGCGTTTTTCACCATCACCACTTCGTCACTAAGGAGTATCCCCACTTCGCACTGTTAAAAAAGCAGATGGCTATAGCGGAAGCCTCCCCCGGTGTCAAAGGAGAGGTCTTGGGTGTTTCGGCCAGAAAACCTGCCCAGGATGCCTTCATTAATGAAAGCACTCCAGAACATCTAATCAACCTAAACGCCAAATCTGATGAGGATTTACCGTAACCTAAGACAGCTTGAGCCCCTATTTTTTGGTATGCCATCGGTCCTTGGCTCCAACCTCATGCTCGTTGCTTCTATGCTTTTGGATCTCTGGAGCCCTGCGCCTTCTCCTAGCCAACAAAGTCTTATGTGACAGGCCTCCACGCATCCATTTTTCCTTAGCATCATAACCCATGGCAACATCAAGCTCACTCACCACTCTGCACTTTGGGGAATTTTGTTCTCTACACCTGTAACTTTTTGTGTAATGCCATGAAATATCTTTTAGAGTCTGGTTGTTGATGCATGTCGCTTGCACCAACTTCCCATAATGTAATTACTCATTTTAGTTGTTAATAGAAACACCTTATTTAAAATAAATAAATAAATAAATATTTTGTTTTGAATAAAAGTATAATTAATTAATTAATTTTCACTAAACAAATTAATATTTTATTTAGTTTTGATTAAAAATATACACACACACACACACATTATATTTAATAAAATAAATAAATAAATCACATCAGATAATAGAAATCCAAGATTAGGGATGAGATTAAGATTACAATTAAAAGTGAATAAAAAAGATTAAAAATATTAATTAATTTTTTTTTTTAGGAAAATTGGTCAAGGACCCAACAATTTTAATTTCCTAACCATCATCATTGCTTGACCTCCTTTCAATTTCTATAGCTTCCCAAAACTTAAGGTCATGGAAATGATCAATCTTTCCAATGCCCCAAGCTTCTTCAATTCAGATATGATGTTTTTCTTTTCAACATGTTCTCCCAATTATGCTCTAGTCATCCCATGTTTTATGTCGACTGCGTGCTCCATAATCCTTTGATTTATTGAGTTGTGAGTTTCACCAATGTAGGGAGCCCCACAGGAACAAGGGATGACAAACACCTATCATATTCTTAGGGTCCATAGGTCCTTCACTGATCTTAGGGAGCTCCTACTGGTATTTATGGGCTTAAAGATCAAGAGAAATTTATGCCTTTTTAGGATCTTTGTAATCTTGTCAAACTTGATAAAAAAATCTCCAAAAAATTTAGCTTGAAACTTCTTTAATAGTACCCTCCATTATTTTATTTATATTCAACCATATACTCTTACCACTTCCATTATCATTTTAGTGCCTATGTTTTTTAATTCTTATTTTACCGTAGTAAAAAAAATATCAAATATAAATATTATTGAGCTGAGAGACTCATTCTACAACCTAGTATGATTGTGATGTGTAATTGAGCCAACATGCTCATTCTACAACCCAATATGATTTTGATGCATAGTTGAGCTTAGAGACTCATTCTACAACCCATTATGATCATGATGTGTAAGTATGTCCATGCTCACAATGGAGTTAGACACGTGTCCTCTTCAAAAAAAAAAAAATATTCTCTAAATGAAAAAACAATGTTGGCTATAATAAAAAACAGAAGTGCTCACAATGGAGTTGACATATGTCCTCTTAAAATAAAAATAAAATATTCTCTAAATGAAAAAATAATGTTGGCCATAATAAAAAACATAAATGAAAAAACAATGTTGGCTATAATAAAAAATATAAATGAAAAAACAATGTTGGCTATAATAAAAAACAAAAATGAATATGTTATGCAAGCTTTATTTAGTTTTGTATATGACGTAATTAAATTTCATTAGAAGTAAACAAATTTGAGTAATATGTTTATCCTTATGTAATCTATATAGCATTCAAAAATACAATTTAAACAATGAAAATTATATGTATTTTGAATTCTAAAAAAAATATAGCATTCAAAAATACAATTTAAACAATGAAAATTACATATATTTTTCATTCTAAAAGAACTCAAATTTGATCTCGCTAGGCTCATATTGGATCCAAAGTTATATGAATTTAGGCAGATGAAGGAAAAAATAACTGTTTTGAATTAAATCATAGCCAAAAGGCCTTGTAGTCGGACTATACATTTTTTAAGTCCGTAGTCGCTTTCATTGAATAAAGACAACCTGATGCACCAATACCTGGTGGACATCCCATGGGTAAATTATATTGAGCACAATCTTTAGTGTGCTCTACCTATGTAGGAAAATAGCTACGCTTTCACCAGGCCACTTGTTTATGTAGTTTTAGTGCTTGTTTGGTAGCAGAGATTTGTGCATCTCTCAAGAACTAGGAGCCATAAGGAGAGTTTGGTTTGAAGGTTTTAAGAGAGAAGAACCATGATTGAATGGTACAGTGTATCATATTCTGAGAGAAAACACGTTTTCTCCTCTTCATCAGATAATTGAGTCTCGTTTAAACATACCCACCTATAAGTTGAAAATAATTAATATTATATTGTATTAATGGAGAAATGGTTACATGGTTGTAACGCAACTCCTAAAGTTAGAATTAGTTCCTAGGTTGTAGGAGTTTGTTCCCAACTCCCTATTCTTTGAGATGTGTTTATTGATGTATCCTTGATTAATTGAATATAGAGTGTACACTCCAGGTTCCTGTAGTCTCTAGGTGCATTGCTCACCTGTGAGCTACTTGGTATTCATTTCATTTATTTTCTTTCCAATTTTTGTCATGGTATCAGAGCTCAGACCGGGTGAGCCTAATTTACCTACAAAGTCTCAGTGGCTACAGAACCTTAGTGGATATAGAGACTTCATGGATATAGAACCTTAGTGGCTACAGAGCCTCAGTGGCTACAAAGCCTTCATGGCTACAATGCACATCGGAGTTTGAGTGCTCATAGCAGAGTATAGGTGGTTTGCAGAAACACCTTACTCGCAGGAGAAAATTGGTTTCTGACAGGTCTCAGTTTTCTGAGAACAAAGTGGATCAACGCTTTTTTCGAAGCCACAACAATGATGATCATTGCGATTTTTGGAGCTACATCTGTGCTGATCATTACAAATAAACATGTTTTTCAAGGTCATTCCAGCGCTGGCAGAGGTAGACTTAACGAAATTTTTCTCACCACAGATTTTAGATAATAGGTGTGCCGATCTCTTTTTATGGTTTTGCATGTGAGATTTTTCCTGATTGGTGATGGATCTGAGTAGAAGACACAACAATTTTTTCAGATCGGTGGTGAATCTGAGTTGCAAACACAGAGATTGTGCCAGATCGGTGGCAGATCTATGATCAGGTTCTGGTATGTGTTGAAGTTTTTTTTTTTTTTTTTTCCTGTAGCTTGTAATTGTTCACTTGGTTAGAATCAACTAAAGATCGGAGTATTTGGAATCAGATTAGTCCAAAATGAAAAATTTTACAGAAAATTATCTCAAAAAGACTAGAAAAATCGATGGAACCAATTATACCAATTGGAAATTCAAGCTATAGACATTGCTTGAAGGAGTGAGCGCATGGTTGATTATCAGCAGTGATGAGCAGAAGCTGAACAGTAGAACAAGTGAAACTGCACTCATACAATACTGGGTTAAAAGGGAGAGTAAGGTGACATTTTTATTGAAGATGTCTGTTAAAAACAATATTATCCCACATATCAAAGATGGTAAATCATCCACTAAGATCTGGACGACACTCAAGAATCTATACCAGACACAGAACACCAATCATATCTTGTCGCTCAAAGGCAAGTTGTTTTCCATGGGGATGGAGGTTAATGAATCTGATGTTGGATTAATTCCAAGGGTCAAGTATCTGAAGGACAGATTGGGTGACATTGGGGAGAAGGTGTCTGATTCCGATCTTGTCACAATTACTTTGAACAGGATGACGGATGAATACCAGATGTTCATCATAGGGTTGTCTGCACAGGATAAATCCCCTGCATTCAAATAGTTGACAGGAATCCTCTTACAAGAAGAAAAGCGACGGCAGAATATGAGACCATAGAGTGTTGATCTTGCTCTGATGGCAAAAAAGAAGCCATACAAAGGGAGACAACCATAGGGATATAAAGGAGGTGGCATCTTTCAGAAGGGATCATTCAGAGGTATGTATGCAAGTAACATTAGTAAATTTTCTGGCATTAAATGTTTCTACTGTGGGAAATCTGGTCATCAAGCTAAGTTTTGTTTTAAGAGATAGACATATGAGGCTAGAAATAAATAGATAAAGCACATAGGACACTTTTTCGATGAAGGTCATAGTCATGATTATCGACTATTTGTAGCTAATTTTTCTCTTTCAGCTTTTGAGGAGGATGAGGCCGAAATATGGCACGTTGATTCAGGCGTGTCTTCACATATGATAGGTAATAGAAGTTGGTTTGAGTTTTTTGAAGAAACTACTTGTGGAGTTAAAATTTATCTAGGTGATGACAGAGGTTATGAGATTAGGGGGTACGGTGATATTCCGATAATGATGCCTGGCAGTGATATTAGAAATATTAAAAATGTGATGTATGTACCCGGAATCAAGAAGAACTTAATATCTGTGTCAATGATAACAGATCAAGACCTGCAAGTTGAATTATTCAAAACATATTGTGTCATAAAGGACAGAAATATGGAACCAATTGCATTAGGAGTGCATGTGGGAAGCCTATATAGATTTAATGTCAAGAGCATGCCACACCAAGCTCTGGTTTCAATAAGACTGACAACCGAGAATCTCTGGCATTAGAGATTCGGTCATCTCAACCTACAAGATATCTTGCTGCTTCAAAGGAAAGGTATGGTCGATGGAATTCCTGATTTTCATAATGTTCATTTAGATCGCGATGGATGTGAATTAGGGAAAATTCATATGGAAGAGTTTCCTTTGATTGCTCATAGGAAGAAAAGAGATATTTTGGAGCTTTTGCATACAGATGTATTCGGACCTATGCAGACTAGGTCGCTACGTGGTTCATATTATTTTTACTTTTTACTTATGAGTGCACTATATTCTCTTGCATATATGTTATCAGCAAAAAGAGCTAGACATTTCAATGCTTCAAATAATTGAAGAATATCATGGAGAATCAGACAAGGAAATTCATAAAGATTATCCGCTCAGATCAAGGGGGAGAATACAAGTTGGGAGAGTTGTGAAATTTTGTATAGATCATGGGATTATTTAACAGTTCACAGTGCCTCACACTCTGCAGCAAAATGGAGTTGCAGAACGAAAGAATAAAACCCTTGCGGAGTGCGCACGAAATATGCTTCAAGGTAAGGGTCTATCAAATGGTTTTTGGGCTGAAGCAATCAGAACTGTAGTTTACTTAAAAAATAGGAGTCCAACCAAATGTCTTAATTTTAAAACTACTTTTGAAGAAATTTATGGATATAAGCCAGCAATGAATCATCTAAGAGTTTTTGGGTCAAAAGCCTTTGCCCATATACCCAAGGAAGATAGGAAGAAGTTAGATCCTAAGGCCATGAAATGCATATTTGTAGGATATTACGCTGATTTTAAAGATTATAAGTTGTTTAATCCTTTGACTCATAAATTCTTTGCAAGTCGAGATGTCAAATTTCATGAGCAGGTTAAGGAAGGAAATAAGGAAAACAATCTTGAAGAATGGCACATTCCATTGTTGATGGAAGAAAGCAGTGAGGATAAGCAACAAAAAAAACAACACCAACAACAGAAAGAAGAGGCAGGTGATGTAGTCAGTAAGTAAAGCCCACAAAGGTCTGAAGGAGACAGATTTGATGTGAGTCCTTTATCGAGAAGATCAGGTAGGAAGACCTTAAAACCAACTAGATTTAAAGACTATGCTTTAATGTCAAACATTTTAAATGTTATAGAGCCCACAAATTATAAAGAAGCTAGTCAATCTCATGAGTGGAGGGCTGCAATGAATGAAGAATTTGAACCTATTATTAAAAAAAAAAAACTTCAGAACTAGTTGAATTGCCTAAAGGAAAAATACCCATAGGTTGCAAGCGGCTTTACAAACCTAAATTTAATGTAGATGGGAGTACATAAAAGTTTAAAGCTAGACTAGTAGCAAAGGGTTATTCGCAGAAAGAGGGAATTGACTATGAAGAAACCTTTGCTCCTCTAGCCAAACTAGAAACTATTAGAATGTTAATTTCCTTAGCTACAAAACATCAGTGGAAGCTAAACTAGTTAGATGTTAAGTTCGCATTTCTAAATGGCGATTTAAAGAAAGATGGTTATTTAGTGCAACTTGGAGGGTTTGTTAAGCAAGGGCAGGAACATTTAGTGTGTAGATTGGAAAAGGCACTTTATGGTTTAAAACAAGCACCCAGGTTTTGGTACAAGAAGACTGATTCATTTTTCTACAGCATGGTTTTCATATGAGTATGAATGATCCAAATCTATATACCATGTATGATGAAAAAGGACAAATTGTTTTGATTTCCTTGTATGTGGATGATATGATTGTAACAGGTAATGCAGATGCATTGATCAAAGAAATCAAATTGCAGATGTCACAGGTTTTTGAAATGAAAGACCTTTGAAGTTAACATCATTTTCTAGGTCTATAAATATGGAGATACTCTCGGTAGAATTTCCTTACTCAAGGGAAGTATTTCAGAGGGCTGCTCAAAAAGTTCAGAATGGAGTAGTGTAAGAGAACATCAACACCTCTGTAGCAGAATATGAAAATGTGCAGTGACGATGGCTCTAAGGGGGTGGATGCTACTTTGTATAGGTATTTAGTTGGCAGTCTGATATATCTAACTACAACTATACCGGACTTAGCATACTTTGTCAGTGTGCTAAGCGAGTTCATGTCTAAACCTCTTGAAAGTCACTGGGTGACAACAAAAAGTGTGCTTAGGTATCTTCATGATACTAGTAACTATGGTATTTTATACACTGATACATATGATGTTATTTTAGTAGGTTTTTTCAGACTCTGATTGGGTAAGTAACATGGATAATTGATGATCTATCACAAGTTATGCATTTAGTGTTGGATCTCGTGTCATAGCGTGGAGGAATAAAAAGTAGAGCACTACGTCTTTATCTTCAGCTGAAGCTGAGTACCAAGCATTATGCGCAACAACATGTGAAGCTACCTGGTTGAAAAGGCTTCTCCATGATGCAGGAGAAGAGAAGAAAGAGGCAACTGCCATCAAATGTGATAATGAGAGCTCTTTATATTCAGCTGAAGCTGAGTACCAAGCATTATGCGCATCAACATGTGAAGCTCCCTGGTTGAGAAGGCTTCTCCATGATGCAGAAGAAGAGAAGAAAGAGGCAACTACCATCAAATGTGATAACTAAAGCTCCATTAAGCTAGCTAACAATATAGTGTTTCATAAGAACATGAAACGCATCGATACTCAGTTTCACTTAGAGAAAAAGTCTAGTCAAAAGAAATCTTTGTTGAATATTGTAAAACATGTGACAACGTGGTTAATATTTTTACTAAGCCTCTTGGGAAATTGAAGTTTGATTTGTTTAGAGTGATGTTAAGACTACGAGATAATCCTTTCTCCATTAAAAAAAATGGTGAAAATAATTAATATTGTATTGTATTCATGGAGAAATTCCTACCTAATTTTTAATTGAGGGGTCAATATCCATTACCAAAATTCAAAAGATAAATTCCTTGCTAAAGTTTTTCAATAATCTCTATCGTAATATTAGAATAAATTTGATATCAACAAAGCTATAATTTAAAGTTATCATTATCCATTATTTTGAATTACCTAACGAAAAAGGTAGATCTTTTTAAGTACATAAATTATAAAATAAATCGAAGAAGAGGAAAGATATGAGGCACTTCCATTATCATTAAAATGTAGAATACAATTATCACAAGAAAAAATTAACCGAAATTTTTATAGATCGTTGCATAAATAATGCCTAGGGCCACCACAGGTTATTAGATTCGAAAGCTGAAGCATATCCTTGAGCTAGTCGTTGAGACGTGCCGAGCCCAAGCACTGGTAATTCCAGCTTTTGGACGATCAATTTTCCTTCGCGGTTGAATATCGACATATTTAATCTGCAATCAATTACCATGATCCACCCACTGCTATTCACGGTCACCGCAGGAAAATTTGGATAGTAGGATTTTGACAAAGCACTGGGGCGCAGTTCGCACCATATTTCATATTTTCCTTCCTCATTCAACTTCCACATGCGAACAAAATCAGCATCCTTTCGATCTACTAGCACCACTTGCCCATCATATTCTACTAAATTTTCAGGATAAATCATATTGCATCCTTTGGGCAGTGGGATTTCTGTCCAGACTCCGTCGGCCATATTAAAGGACACCATGAAGTAATGCAAACGGGGCATGAGAACCACCCAGTAAAATTTTCCTTTACAAAAAATACCCAAGAAGGAGAGTGCAACGCCTTGTAGAAGTGTCGAAAACCATTCCACTGAATTTATAATAAGACATAGGAGGACGAGGTAGGTGTCTCCAATTGCTGGTACCAGGAATGCCTATGGAAAGAGCCAACTTATCCTCTTTTTCATGACAACAGAAAATGCTCTTGCAAGTATTCAGAACGATGCGATTGAGCAGAGGAACTTTGTAAATGTCTGAACTGCTGCATCCTTCTATAACCCAAAATTCCGCATCATCTTTCGATTCCCGATGGATCTGAATCAGAAACCCCGGGGTGGAACAGAGTGACCAATTTGGATCAAGTCCTTGGAAAACATCACTGGAAGACAATAGATATTTCCATTGTTTGCAGACCGTCCGCATTTTGCCAAGAACCCTAATGGGTAGCCTGGCTAAAATCATATACAACAACTCTTCCGGGAGTCTTTGCCATATTTCTGGTTCCATCGCTCAAATATTTCTTTCTCGCCCAAAATATAATTTATCTTTTTCTTAATGTTGATGCGGCAGCCACTCTTTCAGATAGCGTTCACAGCTCTGCTCCTCAGTGCCTTCCTTCCTCACACGACTTACATAAAACAATACAAGTCCACAAAACTATTCTTGACCATGAGGGTCCCTGATATAACGGTCTCCCACCTATTTTAGGGATAAATTATAAAAAGTACTTTCTGTTTCATGAAATAATTTTTGGAGTGTGAGCTCTTGTCTCTGCCCTCTTTAAAAACAAGTTTATACTTTGTTATCCGGTCAAAAACAAGTTTAGTCCTATTTAATTTTACTCCTATTTAATTATTGAAATTTTTTACATGATACAATGCTGTGGACGAATACGACAAACATATATTTTATATATATTTTATATTATAAGAGGATTTAATTAAATTGAAATACAAAAATGGCAGAACTATTAGTCCTTGTTATCCCTTGTATAGTAGGATCAAATGTGTCACTCGTAGTCGTGACTCGTTGGTATGGGGTACCCAGATTTGGCAGGGAAAATTGTGGATGTAATTTGCTATATTGATTAATGAACTCACTGCTTTACAAAATAATAATAATAATAATAAAAAAATTGTTATGTATATGTGTAGTTATATTAATTAAATAATTGATTTTTAGTTATGGAGATTTATTTTACAGTTTATCAAACAAGTTCACTTTAATTTAATTATTGAAAATTTTTACTTGTAAATAGATTTTGATATAATGTTATGCATCAATATTATAATTTTTCAATACCATATGTTTAGAAAATCATAAGACTTTTTACATCAAATAATTTATATAAATTTTATTTTAATATAATTTTATAAAATAATTTAATTAAATTGAAATACAAAAAGGGCATAATTATTTTTGGGAAAAAATCTCAACTTTTTTTCCTAAATACCCTTAAAATATCTGTGGAATTTCTATAAAACTTAATTTCTTATCATTTATCTATTAATTATTTATAATTAAATTAAAATTGTGGAATTACTATTCCAAAATTAACAAGTCTATTTACATAATTATTTTGTTATTATATAATTTTTTCTTTGTAATTATTTTATTATTAGTAATTCTAAAATTTGTATAACCACTCTAGATTTATCTTAGTTCGGATTTAGGGATCAAATTTATTTTCACTCTAAAAGAGGTTTGCATGTCAAGATATTTGATCCCTCTCTACTCTTAATAGATCTAATCAAAATTTTTATTAGAAATTTAATTTAATTTAAGGGCCAATCAAAGCAAGAGGAGCCATCTATTACCCCAAATCAACAAATAGTATATAGATTTCCTTAAAACCTAAGGATAGCAACAAATAATCAAATTGAATTTTAAGCTTTGTGAAAAGGTTTAGAGATCACCATGAACAAAAAAAAATACAAAATTAAAAAGATACAAAAATTAAAGCTTATACGAGATTATAGGAGATTCCATGATTGTCATTAGGCTGATTTCCAATGCAACATCAAGAAAAAAAACTCTTGTTCACGTGTAATTTTCCACGGGAGAACACTACAAAACAATAAATTTGATGAGATCTCCCTATATCATATAATCAAATTCCTAAATGACGAGGCAAATAAGTTTGCTAAGCATAGATTTGAGCTTGAGCAAAGGACTATAGAAACAAATGATGGAGGGAGGAACTTGGCCCTAATTCCATCAAAAAATTGAATGGTTGTAGTGCAGATGGGTCATTCGACGCCTCGAAGGAAGTACTTGGTTGATGGAATAAATGAATTAAATGACACTTTCCATTTGTGCTCTGCAACTCTGGCATTGTCACTTCATATGCATATCCACGTGGAAGTAGTGAGCTCACCACGTCCCATTCCCTGTCATGTTGTAAATACAGTAATGAGGTCTTGTTATAATTAGGGATTGAAATCTCGCCTAAGGTCAGGGATCCAGTCCAAATCCTCCGAAGTTTCAGTTATTAATGCTCTGCAACATCCCCTCATCTTGAAGTTACTTATAATGATAGAGGTGGTTGATTTGAGAACTCACGTAATTCTTGAATTAGTGTTTTTAATCGGGGCTCATTATGGATGGAGTTAAAAATATGTTAAATGGGCAGGGCCCATGGGAAATCGGATTATCTCCTTATTATCCTCCACTTTCAATTTAGTGGCTTCATAGCTGGAGGTTAAATCTTGTTTTCATGGCTGGCTCAGAGAGCCAGGTTCTCGAAGGAGACTGGACCGATGGAAGCAATCCATGGAGGTTATTCAAGGTGCTAATGGGTATATCTGAGATCACAGTCATAAGGTCGTAAGTGATAGAGCATGAGCAGTCATAAGGTCGTAAGTGATAGAGCATGAGAAGGAGGAAAGTTTTAATCTAACGGAGAAAAAGTTTGACTAGCTACAAACGAGAATGGAAAGGAAGCTCGCCAACCTGGAGACAAAAAAAAAATATTTTTCTGAAATCAAATGAAGTTGTGAGGAACGCAAAGACTTTAGATTCCAAGCATGGTCTCTTCGATTTGGGCCCTGTCCTGGGAAGTTGTCATGTCTCGTGCGATGTCTGAGCATGAACGGTCTCGAGGAAATGAGGTAGTTTTGGAAAATGAATTTGAAGCTGGACCCTATGGGGCATCCTAATTAACATGTCTATATGTATTGTAAGTTTGAATTGTTTTTTTTTGGTAAATTTTGTACAATTCATGTGAAGATTCAATGCAAATTAGTAGTGCAAGAAGCTCGTAGAGGCAAGAAAATTTTGTTGTGATTGTATTAGAACATTGAAGCAATAGAAGTCACATAAATTTATAAATAGTTATGGCTATGAAATCTAGTTTATTATATTATCAAAAATAATTATTATGTTTAAAAAAAAAATTAATTTAATTTGAATCATAAAATTTTATTTAAATGTTTTTAATATGATTTCCCTTACACATACATCTTCATTTTATAATTTTTTATTTTCCTCTTTATTATAGTTTTCAATTTTTCTTCTATTTGTTAGGTTGGTATGTTGTATTTTTCTCTTTATTTTATTATGTTGATAGAGTGTCTATTTAGAATATTCTAGAATTTTAATTTAATTATCAATAACTAATAGATGGATGGTAAGGATTTAACCTCCATTGAATATTCTAGGAGATATGTAATAGTATTCACAAATCAAAGGTTGAGATTTATTTACAAAGTAGTTATGCTCTTTTTTCCCTTTTAAAATTTTAATTAAAATGATGAATTAAAGAAAAGGCCATATGAACAAGTGACATATGAAACTAGTAATGGATTTTTGGGCATATGGTATTGATAAGCCATGATATTGGCTCATGGTATTGTAACAAAGTCTACTTACACATTAAGAATTTCCATGGTATAGTGAGGGCGAATCTCCAAAAATAAGAATCTTGTTAAATATTTTTTCAAATGTATATATGTTTCATTTATGTAGTATCTCTTTTATAATAATAATAATAATAATAATAATTTGAACTAAATCTCAACCCCATTTCCTCTCATGACATGGAAGAAGGGGATGGCATGGCCATTTACCAAATGAAATTACACATGTTATAAGTCTCAACCTCACACCAAATTTACATGGTAAGCTTCACACCCTCGACGTTTTCCTATCGAGCTTGGTGTAGACCCACTATTTTCTATCATCTCTACATTTTCTCCAAGACATAGGTAGGATTTTTCCCCTATAGAGCCTGATATTTCAAAAATATTGTAACGGAAGGGCTAAAACCTCCTGTCTTAGACCCCTATAGCCTTCATTCCACTGCAAAAAGGACAACTCAAGGGTCTATTATGGACTCAGAGGATAATGCATTAGTCAGGATATCTCTCCAATGTTGTGGTTGGTAGTAGAAGATAACAAGCAATTCATAGAGCAAGAATGCTACTGACGATTCAATAAACACTATTTTGGCCACCACATTCAACTGGTAGAGTTAAGTTAATTTTAGGTATTGGAATTTAGAGTCTTGTAAATAGGGTGGCTCCATTGAGGAATATTTTCCTAAAATAATTTGGGTTGTTTTGGTCTCCTTGAGTTCCTTTCATTCCTAGAGCTCTTTCCGAGTGATTTACCCTATCTAATTATTTGATACTCAATCCATTTAGTTAATTTTGGCTTTACTATTCTCACTACATTATGCCCTATTTTGGTTAACCCCTTACTCATCCATTAGCTCTCACCACTTTCTAGTTTACCATCACTCAATTTTGTCTTTCTCGGGTTGCCATGATAAGGAAGAGAATTTGATCAAGGTATCAGTCTGGGGGTCAGGGGCCCTCAAGCATACCTAGAGATCAGTCTCAAGCCTAATTTTTTGTTGAAATATACCACTTTGTCACTCCAATCAAAGTTTAAGAATAAATTCAACAATTGGAAGCCTTGACCATGACTGAACATCAAGTGTATTCAAATTCTGAAATTCAAGGTGAAGTAGCCGAATAGGCCCCCAACCATGGCTATAATAGTGAATGTAGGAGCAAATATTTTAACTTTATCACTCTTTACTTCGAAATGAAAAATCAATTTGGTCGAATCCTCAAAGAGAAATATGAGGATTGCAACGAGATTATAGTTTACCTCAATGAAATCCAACAAGTTCAACATCACCAACACTCTTATTTGGTCAACCTATATGCATCTCTCACCTATATTGAGGGACATCTTCAATGTGGACATCAATTTTTAGCACACCCAAGAGTGTAGGATTTGACACCTGCAACATCTCTGGCTAAATGATACATGCACAAGTCTTTTGTTTTATGCTTTTTATTAAAAAACTTCATTTTATCTTCATAGATAAGCTACAACTATGGATGGCCATATCCACTTGGAAAATTATGTGTAAAATTTTTGACTATGTAGCCAGGTATATGTCTAGGCTAGGGAAGCTTAGCAATAGGTTCAATTTTGATTATTTTGATGGATAAAGATGGTTAAGATGGATCCACTATCACTGGTTTGGTTTCCATTGTGGAAGGCCATGACAATGTGAAGGCTAAGTGTTTATATTTGTATGCTTGCTATGATATAATAAAATGTAACTAATTAAAAAATAAAAAGAAATTAGTTTATAATTTTTCTATTTTAATTATTTTTTAATTTTAGGAACATGAGATGCATCATGAAATGTTTTGATGCTTATCACGGATTGATGCCTATCGATGTTTACCAACCATTTCATTTATATGGTTGCACTAGTTATAAATATGAGTACCTATACAAAGATATAAATAATGTAATGATTTTTATTTTTTATGAGTTCAATAAAATTTCGTTACATAATTGTTGGAATTATAATTTTAAATTAATGTAATCATTTTTTGAAGGTAGCCCATAGGGGTAGATAAATTTACGATCTTTTTGTTATATAGACTATGAGATTCAAGGTTCAAATATCCCGTGGGTAAAGCCAAAAAAACAAAAGAAATGCTTTTATAATGTAAAAATGGATTATGTTAAAAATATTCTCACCTTTACAATACATAATGTCCTCCAAGATCTTAAAGCTTCACAACGCCATGTAATTTACATTATCCTATATTTCAAATCTTACTCGAATATATTTCCTCTTTCCAATACATGTTTATAGGTTGAATGCATTAATTGAATCTATACATTGAAAGTGCGAGGGTTTGAGAAGGCAATTAGCTAAAGTTGAGTTTGATACTTGAGACAATGGTCAAAGGAAGAAGAAATATAACGTTCTAGTGAGGGATGGGTGAAATCCTTGTAAGAAACCAACAATGAATATTGATAAAGGCAAGGTTGGAGTAAAATAATTAAGAAAGTGAGGGGAAAGAAACACTAGTGTCATAGTAGGGGATAAGGCTGACACCAAGGAGACCAATCCCAAAAGGTGCAAGACGATGCACACCTAAAGTAGTTAAAACTCTAAGGTGTAAAATAATTTCATCTAAATTAGTGAATATATTCAAGACATGTAGAATAAAAAAAACCATAGGGATTTTAGGATCATATGGCCCACCAAGATGGCCCTAATCTAGTTAATCAATACTAGATGAAAACGGAAAGGGCATGTAGATGTTTAATTAGGATCAAAACGGTTCTTCACTTCCATATTTATTAATTTGGAGATAGATAACGGGTGTTTGAGAATGGTGAGGGTTTCCCAAATGGGAATATTTTTAGCACCCATTTAATACCTTTTTTCTTCTGATTTTCCGTCCTTTCTTATTACCTTATTGATATATTTTTGGTTAAGTTATGAATATCCTTCTAGGTGTCATTTTAATGCTTATTTTTATGTATTTTTGGGAAATTATTTCCTTTTTGTACAAATAAATTAGGACACAAGACTGCACAAGTGCCGCTAAGAGTAGGTGCCTCAATAGTGGCTGGAACTCCCTGGAGGTACTACAATTCGCTCTGATCAAGCAAAGTATAATTGTTACAACTTTGATATGTAACCATACTTGTTGCAAATGTTCATTTTTTCCACAATGCTTCAACATTGTTACAACCTTAGGATGCAACTACAAAATGTTGCAACTCCATATCACTATCATTGTTTCTATGAATTTGTTGCTACGATTCTTATGTTATGACTCGTGCTTCACCCACTAGTGTTGCATTGTTGTAATTCCCATTTTTTCTTGTTGTTGTAACTTTGGAAACATTGCTGCAATTTTTTGCAGGTTCAATGTGCTAGTGTAAAAATGAGCAATTATATTGACAAGTGAAGCTTAAGAAGCTTCACTTACAACTTCTTCGAATCTAACAAGGTGGGGGAGATAATGGGATTGTTCCCATCGTTTATTTCCTCGAATTAGATTACAAGTAAACTATATACAACATATTTTCACATTGAGATAAAAGAAAATTATGTTCAGAAAAGAAATAAATGAAAAAAAAATGTGTAAACAATATATACATTATAAAGCATTAAAAAAATGAAATTTAAACAATGTCTTATAAAATAAGTTATAGGAAGATTTTATGATGATACTCTTCTATCCATACGACCACACAAGCATGTCTTAAAATCTAACATAAATTAGCTAGCAGTTTCAACCGTGAATGTCGGAAAAATCTACTCATAAAATTTAACAATGTAAAGTAAAATTTGTGGAGATATATATTAAAAAATTAAAGTTGTTAAATGTTGATTTTATTAGTGGAAATATGAGTTTAACATACTATTTTGGCTGATTCATACAAGCAATTCTAAAATTTCAAAGATGTAAAAAGACTCATACATAGACAGTTGAAAGACAAAATTTAATTAAGACAATGTGGCTAGGAAAACTTGGACTCATTTGATAAGGTTGAATTAGCCATATATTCTAAAAAAATGCACCATTTAGCACTGATATAATAAATATTATATTTTCTGACAATACAAAATAATGCAAGAAATATAAGGAAACCTTAATCAAATAATAAAAAATTGATGTGCTCATTTTCTTCTTACCATTCGAATGATTTTTGTTGTCACCAAAAACATGTAAGCCTTTGAACTTTAGAATAAAGTTATCAGAGGAAAAATGAAATATTTAAAAACTATTCATACCTCTCCTCGCTATTATTTTCCATCCTATCTGTCTATGCCCTTTGCTTGGTTTTATATTCTCCTTGCGTACCTGGAGAGAACAATTGTTTTACAATTAATCTTATGTTTTTTTTTTATATTTTTTTCTATGGAAAAATCGTAACTTTCTATTAAAAATAAAAGTTACATAAGTATATCAACATAGTGCATTCCTTAACTATCCCAATATGCACAACTCAATAAGATGGTTCCCGTAGAAAGAAAGCCAAAAAACTAAAAACTAAAATAAAAAATAAAAAATGGGGCTAAGTTTAAAGTCTTAGTTGCCCTTTTCTTCCTTTTTTCTTTTCTATTTTTTTCCATCCTCCCTGATGAGGAGTGGTTGTTACAATAATTAGTTGGTTATATTATGTCTTCCTCGGATGTTCCTTGTCTGAGTATGAAATCCCCGATGTGTAAGGACGTTTGAATCCTCCTATCAATTTTTCCTTCAATATTTCTTGGGTTGAATGTCCTTCTATTCTTGGATTTTGCGAGGTTGAACCCATTGTTCCATATTGGATCAAATCTTCATTTACCAAATATGTCTCTCGATTTGGGATTTCCTTTGTGTTGGGAGGTCCCAAGTCCTCCTCTTCCTCTTATTCATCAGGTTGTGGTGCTGGGAATTTCCATCCCTTTGACTTTCTGACAGGTTTCTTTTTCCTCCAGGGATCTTTCTTTTACAAAGGACATGTAGTTTACAGATGTACAGTTTGGAGACAGAGATGCCATCTATATTTTGTGTTCTCATAATCTAAAAACTGGGTCAAACACTGGTTGTTGTGTGTCAAATGATACGATCATGTAGTCCTTTCATGAGGTCTACCTCAACACATATCCTAGCAAAAGTATAAATTTCTTCTTTAGTTCTTCATGTATCCATATTGATGTATCTCCTTACCATGTTGTCAATTCCTTCCAATAATTTTGGATGCAAAAAGTGAAGAGGTAAATTATGCAGTCTTACATAGACCAATATTTCGGAGATCGTCATTGTATTAACATCAAAATCGGGGAACCAAGGGGTGATATAAATCTCGTGTTTCCCCAAAACAAAGTACCCTTATGTATTACCTGATCTTTGATCTCTAATCATTCAAATTTTACTACAAAAAACCCTTTGAACATAAGTGAATCCCACATTTTACCGTCTAATTCGTAAAGATCCATTGAAAAAGATCTACATGTTTTGTTCAGAAACTGATGAACGTGCACATGATTGTGTGAGATTGATATGTTTACAAGTATTACTTGTCTCTACTAGATCTAATGTCATTTCAGGGATATCATTCATTTGATCTACTATATAGGGCCCAAGTGTATTGACAGTTTGTTGAAGTTTACCTGAAGTTGCAACCTTTCCTTTGAGGGAATCTATAAATGACATAGATCCATTAGTTTGAATTTTGGCTAACCATAGGCCCTTGGGGATATTATATCCTTCTGAACCCCCTCACAGCCATAGGTTAATGATGATCAAGGAATTTTTTTCTATGTCATAGCCTTTTAGACTCCTTGGTCCTGCAAGGATGTGCCTGTGAAGATCGGGTTTTGTAGTTATGTTGGAATACCAATTTTGTTATAAATCTCAACTTTCAGATATGATAATAATGAATCCATTCAAACCCTCATTATGATCAATCTTCTTGTTGGGGGTTGTGCAAAAATTTTGGACTTCATATCCTTTCTAGAAACATAAGTTTTCTCATAGATTACTGATGGATTTGCAGAGGATCCATCATTTTTTTTTCATTTCTTCTTGAAAATAAATAGATATGTGGTTACCCCTTCTTCTAGTAGGGAGATCCACTAGATCTAGGCTGCCAGGGTAGAAAAGGGTCCATAAGTCCTTCCATTTTCTATAAAACATTTATGTCGAAGGGATCATCTTCACCTTCCCTATGCCATCCTTGATTGTCTCTCCATGTTTTTTTCCCTGTGAGTCTCCAATACCACAACTAGCAAGGGGTTCGAGAACTCCGATATATATCAGATCCCTGAAAGAAAAAGTGTATGAAATTCATTGATATTTCCATACAATCATGGTGTTTTAGCATGTACGGTTACTAGTAATAAAAACCTTGGCACCGTTGCTGACCAAGTTATTGATGGTGGGAATAACAACCCTGCTACATGTATCATCAATGATTTTCTAATTTTCATCGAGGGCGACACTCAAATCGACCCGAACTAAAACCCTTTTAACTTTAAAGTTGTATTCCTTCACATCCCTGACCCTCTTCTTGAACATGGAGACATCTCCTTAACAACCCTAACCATTATTGGTGCCACCAACCTGCTCAACAACAATGGTGGCGAGATCGTCCTGAGAGGTTAACAAGTTGGAATCTAATCCCAATCCGAACATGGACTTGAACAATCAACAGGGAGGAGAGGCATACCTTGATCTAGATCCAATTGCGAGGCAGATTGTGGGAGAAGAAGTGAACGAATGTGACACGAGTTGTAGATTTGGTGTCACAGAAGTTCAACTGAGTGTTGTAGTAGCTGGGATTGTTGAAGCCATTCTGATCCCTCTTGTGCTCTCCTTCCCACTTTGGTTATTTTTTACAATTAATCTTCTTATTATATATAAAAAAAATCTCTACAATCTAGAAGAGAGAATTGAAATGGAATTTTTAACTAGCTAACATTATATCGTATGTGGGGCCCTCGATTATGTCTATAAAATATTTTCATAAAATGTTGTAACTCCCTTGGAAACAAAACATATTTGAATATGACATCATCTAGAAATATCATCACCATAGAAATAATGTACATGAAATATCCTGAATATCTACCATCATATATAAACAAGCATGTGAATAAAACTTGTGTATCCATCTGTAATAATGCCATGAATATGCAAATTTTAAAAAATAAGAGGCTTTCTTCCTACTACATCCTTTAGTAGACAGAGAGGTTGTAGAAGTTGCAGCACTGTACCTTGAAGGTGAAGCAAATAATTGGTGGATCAACCATCTAAGCCATGCAAGGGTTACAACTCTTGCTGTTTTTTCTCAAAGAATGATCAGAAGATTTGGCAAAAGAAGGGAGGAGCCCTCACCACCTATTGATGAGGCATGTACCAACGCTGTTGAGGCCATGGAGGAGCAGCCTTCATCTTCAACAGTTTAGGATGCCAACACTTATGAGGAGGAAACTCTTGCATCCCTGCAAGGAGCTTCCACATTTCACCAAGGTATGATTAAAAATCCATCTCTTGTCATTTCAGCAAACACTTTGGATGGGTCTACATCATTTCATGCAATTGACCTAGAGCAGTAGAATAACACTCCACTGTACAAAAGCAGTGATGGATAAAAGAGGAACAATTCCTCATGTGAGCACTCACAGAGCAGCTTCATTCAGGAAGCCATGAAGGGAGCAGTGAGAAGGAGTATACATCTGGAGATAAGAAAATCTTTCTCCTCTCTATATGACACTCTCTCAATAAGCATGCCACGGCTCAAAGAGAGACTTATACTGGCTGCAGATCCAAGGCCTCTTGGGTTTTGGAGGACCATGCATGAGGAGGAGATATCAAGGAGAGATTTCAATGGAATTGCACTCCCACACATCATGGAGTGCAATATTCTTCAACAGTTTGAGGAGGTTCTTCCCTTCTCATAGGAGAAGATAGAAGATGGAGGACATCTTTGGATGGATAACATATCTCATGACTGTGTTGGACATTTCTTGAACCATGCACATCATGATGGGAGGTTTTTTCCTACCACCTATTGGGGTCCTTATAGGGTCAAATTGATCCTTGGGAATATTGCATTTCAAGATCCCATGAAATGCAGAAATCTGATTTGGGATGATGGTAGATCTCATGGGAGGAGTACCAAGATGAAGGATGGAAGGAGACTTCCACAATTGATTGAGTGGATGTGGATGGTGAGCAAGAAGCTGGTAAGCTACTTGTAGATTTATGATACCGGGCAGCAGGAGGCTTGGATGTGCTGGTTACTCTTGAAGGAGTTTTGCCATCACTTGGCATACACTCTTTCCAAGGGTCTCTGATTCTCTTTAATTTGGAAAAACTGATGGAATGTAAGATTCTCTTTGAATTCTATAGATTGAGATCTGTACTCTGCAAGATAATCACTCAGAGTCTCATGCTCCAAATATCCTCCATCTCCATGCCATTCATTTCCTTCTGCAAGGAAAGTGGGCATAATAGGGAATTGTGGAACTTTCTGCACCCTTGATTGCTTATACAGCTGATAGTAAGTTCTCAAACCTTCTCCATTATGAAACCCTCTTGAGGCTTCATTTTTCCTTTCCCTTCTCATTTCTTTGATCTCCATGGTGAGATCCTGCATAGATATGAAGAGAAGTGTGGAAAAACTCAATCCTTCCATCATTGAAAACTTGTTTTTTTTTTTTCTACTTCAACTCATTATTCCTCTGATGTCATGAAATGCCCACAATTTGAGCCAAAGATCATGCTCTGATAACAGTGTATTATCCAAAAATGGGAGAAGCAATAATATAGAACATTTATAACAATTCAATCAAGGCAATAACCAGAATGCAAGCATAAAACTGTAAAATACTGGAAATGTCGAAATATAACATCAATACATTAAAAAATTAGCATAAACAGTTGATCCATGTCCTTATGTATCAACAATAATGTAAGTACACAGTGCTCCAAAGGGAATGCACTCAAACCACAAGATGGCTGAAATACACTATTGAAACCTAGCACTCGAAAGTATAAATTGTTGTGAATACTAGGAAGTAGAACCATGTGCGAGAGGTTGCTAGAGTGCTCAGAAATATCTAGTAGTTTAACCACAGAATCTACTTGAAAAACCCAGGAAAACCCATAAATGGTTTGGACCGATTTTGATTTTGGAATTTCGACCCTTTTTGGGTTGCAAACTGCACCCCTGCTGGCTATGTTACACACTCCCTGGAGAAAATTGAAGATATATGGATGATGGGATGATCTATATGCTACAATAGCACCCACGTAGCTCACTAAATTAAGGGATGGTCCCTTCTCTCAATCCCAAGTTAAGGAACATAAGATCTAGCTCCTCCACTGAATATACAACTGCTCTATGCACAACTTCTGGGAAATATTGCATTGTCTAGGAAGGTTGATGATGTAGCCTGTTAATAGATAATACAATGTTGATCCCAGACTACTCAAGTGATCCCTGGAGTGAAGGATAAGTCCCTCACAGGATTCTAAGCTAAGTTTCTTGGAGCTTCCTCTTCCCCTCAAACCCTTACTATAGAATTACGCAATTCCTATAGGAAATGTTGCTACATAGGAGAATTAGATGGATGACTTGATGCTGGATATGAAAATAAAACTCCTGGATGACTACAATGGATCCATAGTGTGAAGTGTTGATCTCTCCATAGGTTTCTCTGCTGAAGTATTGAGAACAACCTTCCAACTCTCAAACCCTAGTTCAAGAATGAGTAATTCATGTAGCTACGAGTGAAGATGAGAGTGGATGAAAGTAGCACTAATTTTAGAATGAGAAATGTTGCCCAAGAAAACCTTCCCAGAGTAGGCACTCGAAGTCCCCCATGGGTAAGGGTGGGATCTCTGCTTGGAGACACCCGTGTGCCCAACAACACGATAGACTTAGCTAAATAGCTTCAACATGCAAATAAACGTCTTAATACACTCAACAATAAAATATAGACCCCCCTTCTTTTGCTTCCCTCATATTCCTTTTATGGTTGTGAGCCTTCCCTAACCTTGGCCCACCTCATAACTACGCTACACGTGGCCACTAGCTTCCATAAAGACTCCGTTGTCCTCCATGATCTCCATCATTCCTGTAATTATTCTCCACTTCCTCCATCATGTGTGCATTTATTCCTTCACTATCTCCATCATCTTCCTCATTATTTCTTCATGACCTCCACTCTTTCTTCATTATTATGCTGCTCCATTACTACACAATGCTACTCCACTGCTCAAATAACCCACATTCACACTATATAAGTGGATTTTATTCATCTACTGAGTTTATGGGTCCCTCCACCATTTTATTTACTTAACTAAGAAATAAAAGTAAGAAATCTAATATTCCAATTAGCTAATGGAAAATTTGGAATATTATGTCATGACAATCCTTTTTACACCATTCTCACTAAGAAAAATATGATAAAATGTAATCAAATGTGAGAAAGAGAGAGTAAATAAGCTAAATAGGTGACACCAAAACCTCTTAAAATATATCTAATGATGGCCCTCCTCATAGAGGTACAAGGAGAAAAGAAGAAAGAAGAAAAGGAATCATCCTACATGGCTAGCCTTAACATACCTCTCAAGTTGGCATTACTTACTTATGTTGTCATGATGCTTTTTCCTTTTCTTTACATGGACATATTTCAGGCTACGGTACATTATCACTTTTTCAGACGACATACCCAAACCTCTACTGCACATGTGAGTGATCCATCAAATGTGGACAATAGAAATATATTGCCTCTCATCATCCCATAGATGTGGGGTCTTCTTTCTTCTTTCTGTTGAATATATTGTGGATAAGCTAGAGTCTCTTGAAAGGCTCTAGGTTTTTCTTGGTATTTAGCAAGGTACTCACTTATAATTTCGAATTCCAAGTGTTCTTCATGCTTCTATTCTTCTTCTTTGTGAGAGTAGGAAGTGCATGGTCCTTCCTCTTCCCTTTATTCAATCTTCTTGACCTCCTTGGAGAGGTCTCCTCTAGATCTGAAAATTGATGAGAGTAAAATCATCCTCTTCATCAGCTTGATCTTATTTGGCTGAGACTCATAGGCTGAGCCAGAGATCGTGCTTTGATACCACTGTAATATTCCAAATCTGGAATAGCTACACTATTGGGAATATCTCAAGATGTTACCAATGTGGAGATCAACAATACATAAACATGAGCTGGAAAACAGCAGTGAATTCATTAATACAAGAATGTTGGAAGATCCACATAACCATTACATTAGATTATAGCAGCAACAATGTATACAATATCTTGAGGGAATGATCTCTCAAGCTAGGCAATGCAGCCTCAATGACACATATACATGATAGATGGAGAAATACTACTACATAAAAGAAACCCTGGCTATGACAGCGCAATCTATTATGGTGAACTGCTGCAAAATAATGTCAATAAATGAATATAGCAATATAGTGCTCAAACATAGATGGGGGAGCAAGATCTCAACCCCTGGAAAAAACAATACACAATCCTTAGAAGGATTGGCTGAAATACATACAAAATGGAAAATCTGCAGAAATGACGGATTTGCTGGGCAGCAACTGCAACTCGGAAAATAGATGTGGATGAAGATAACTGATGATGCTACAAATGATGGCTGAATCTCATCCAAAGGATCTCCTAGGTGAAAGTCTGATCCAATCCCTGAAGATCTCACCCTCCAAAATAGTGGAGCAAGTCACCACTGCAATTGCACTCAGAAATAATGCAGTCTATAGAAGGGACTGCGCTGTTGGTGAAGGGAAGTGCTCTGCCTGATGCCAATGATCTACAGTATGCTCACGAATCTCCCTCACTAACCTCCCAGAGGAATAGAATCTCCCTCCTCTGAAAGATGAGCCAAGGAAATGGTGTTGTGGAGTCCCCACTGCAACACCCTACGACACAAAGTTATCTTGCTTCAGGAATAATGTTGTGACTGAAGGAGGTGGCTTTGGCCTTGAGCCAAGATATGTGGAGAATGAATAACAATCCCTAAAGAGGCCTCTCAAGAAGGTGAAGAAATCCTAAACAGTAATTCCCATGGCAACTTTGCTAAACAACAAAAGAATGCACAATGTCTGCACAGACATTGAAATCAATAATCCCACTCATTAATTACAATGGCTGCCTTGCCCTCCTTTTAAACAAGTGAAAGCTCTCTCTCCATAGGTCCCACTCATTAGGGTTTTCTCCACCAAATATCCTCTTCCTCATTCACAATGTGTTGTCTTCTAAAGTGATCCACTCCTCCTATGGCAGCGTTGTTGACTTGGTCAAACCTGACCTTGTATTCATGCATTTTCCCCTTTTCACACTTGAGGGTGAAAAATAAGGCTACTCTGACGATCTCTTTCACATTATGAGGGGTTCTATTCATGTATTCAATAATAATGGGTTCCCTTACCCATTTATTAAGATGACAGGTGATAAAAACAAAATTTTAATATTCCATTTAGCTATGTGCTAAAATGGGAATATTACATTGATCAAATGAGATCCTTCTCACTTTATGTTCTTTCCTTCATCCTAAGGCCTCCTTAAATAGTTTTTCCTAGACCTCATAGGAACCCTCTAGAACTTATGGGTTTTATCCACTTAGACCTTAGGAAATATTAAATTTCCTTTTAATTTTCTTTTAGAGTTTAAGCCCCATCCTGGATCAAAAATCCCTTTGCTTGGATTCTTTGCACACAAAGCCTTTTGTGATCAAACTCACACAAACCCATGTCAATAGGCCTATGGATTACCTCCCAAGATACACAATTCAACAACATAGTCTAGTTGTAGTAACCGTAACTTGGTCAAGCTCTTGTAGTCAAGCAAGGGCTTAGTTGGGTTACCAAGTTTCAAATTAAGTAGGGGTAGTTGTGAGGGCATGATTGCTAGGGAGGGTTAGGGCATGAAAAATAATGAAAGACATTCTAACACATGTTGAACAATGTAAATGCATGATGAAGAGTGTTAGGGAGTGTCAAGGCATATCAAGGGATAACTAGGTCAAAATGAATGGAAAGGAATGAATAAGAGTGTGTGTTGGGGAGTTTCAGCGAATTCAAGTGTGCTAAGGATGAAGTGTGTTAGGAGAAGTTCAAAATAGGATTTACACGAGGAAGTCCTACGGTTTTTATATGGGGCTCCACATAGCACTAAATTTAGACAAAGGGAGATCACTTTGTGCTAGGCACAACATTGTTTAGACTTTAGCTATTTTTTTTACATGAGATGTGGCACACTTTGGCTACATGATCATGTTTTAAACTATTCTAGATAATTGCATATTGTACATTGTTATGTATAATTTTTGGGGCACTCACTTGTGATGGGTTATATCTTGTGTGCCTTGTGTATCTTGAGGTTTTTGCAAACTCTCAGTTAATTTTCTACTATTTATATGAACTGAACATACATGTGAAATACTGCATGTGTAATTTATGTTGCTTAGTTGTTTTATGGCCATGGTTTGATCATGTGATCATTTTCTTGGTAACTAATTAAGTGGGACAAGTTGAGCTTGGAAACGAGTGGCATACGATGAGTTCTATGCAGTTCTTAGGTGAACAAGGCACAATATACTTTTAGTAGGTGCAATTGGTCAAGTTGTTGTGGTTGAAGTAGACCAATATTGTCACATGAACTACAGTAGCCAAGGACTTGATTGGGTTCCCAAGTCGTGCAAAAATGTAAAGGCTAGTTGTGAGGACATGAGTGCCAAGGCATGCTAGGGAACGCTAATATGTGTCAAATAGTGCTAAGGCATGTCAAACATACTAATATGTTCCAAGTGATAAGGCATGCCAAGATGTGCAAGTGTGTGTCAATCCGTGCCAGGGACTGTCAAGTCAAAAAAAGGGAGAAACAAGTTAAACTACAAGGATATGAACACATAATATGGGTAATAAGTCATCAATTTACCTTTTCGAATAGGGGCATGCTAGGAATACCAACACTAGGTAGCAATAGGTGCCAAGTATTCCTTATTTTCTTCTCATATACTTTCCAACAAGTGATCTCAAATAAATTTAATATTAAACCATGCCAAATCATACCAAGGCATATCAACGTATTCCATACATGGTAATACTTTCCAAGCACCAACACGTGCCAAGTGCCAATATGTGTTAGGGAGTTTTATGCATGTTATGAAGTGTAAGAGCATGTTGAAGAGTGCTAAGGTGTGCTATAGATTGCTAACACATGTTGAGGTGTGTTAAGGAGTACTAGGACAAAACATTAAGGGAGCACTGGGTAAAAATTCATGGAAGTTAATGAATATGAGGAACGTGTGCCAAAGACTACTGCTAATGAGTGCTAGTTGTCATGCCAAGGAGTGAGTGACAAGGTATGCTAAGCATTGGTAAGGAATTCTAGGGAATATCAAGGAATTTCAAGAATTCCCAATGTGTTCTTGGGAGTTCAAGGGTGTGTTAATTATATGTGCCAATTAATAGTGCCAAGATATTCCAATACATGCCAAGTGCTAAGGATGTGCAACATGTCGCAGTTATAGGTCAATATGTGTTAAGGCAACAAAAGGAAGAACCATTAAGAGGGTTAATAAGTAGGGAATTTATCTTTTTCAAAAGGGGAATGCTAGTCACATTAATAATAGGTCCTAATACATGCCAAGTGGCATTGTGTGCCAAGTGCTAATGTATGTCAATGCATTCAACCAAGGTGTTCCAGGGCATGCTAGGGACTACATGCATGCCAACACATGCTAGGAGAGTTACATGTTGTGTTAGCACATGCCACCATGTGCTTGGACATCAATTTCATGACAATATGTTCTAGGCACAAAGATGTTCCAAGACATGAAAGGTGCTAAGAAATGTTAGTGTGTGCCAAAGCATTAATTTAAGGTGTTCCCATATTATTGAGTGTTAGGTATTTCTCATTAATAGAATTGTCAGAGCTTGAATATGTATTAAATAATATATTTCCTACACACAGTAGTTGAACTTTATCTAAAGGGAATTCGCTAGATAAGAAACTTAATAGATATGAATCATGTGGTGAATCATAGGAAAACTAACACTAGTCGTTTAATGAGGAAATGAGGATTTATTTTGGATTCTGGGGAGGCCGAAAGACTTAAAAGTTAAAATGATCTGGACAAGATCATAAAAATTAACAAAAAAAGAGAGAACACAAAGAAAATAAAACCATAAAGAAACTTGTTTTATTAAAACAGAGAATAACTGTAGAAGCTACATTGTGGCGGACAATCTGTCCTTTTACAAACTGAGGCTTGTTATTTATAGCCTTTTTTGAGTTACAATACCATGTGTAGATACCATAGGCCAATACCATGGGTAGAAACCACTTACAATACCATGGGTAAATCCCATGTGTGGATGAATACCATGGGTGGATACATACCATGGGCGAATTTACAATACCATGGGCGAATAAATATCATGGGTGGATGAATACCATGGGTTGATGCCATTTACAATACCATGGGTGGATGGATAATATGGGTAGATGAATACCATGAGTTGATGCCATTTTCCATTCGAATCATTCCTCCCTCCTTAAGAAGCAATGGTCCCCATTGCGTGAAGTTCCCTCCTAAGAAGCCTTTGTTGAATATGAAGAGCCACTGAAGAGAAGGGTTTTTCATAGTTAACCCATAACCGTGATGAACGAAGATTCGAGGATAGAGATACCTTGTAATGCTTGTGACCAACTGTGATATTGACAGTGTGCGGCCTAGCAAATGGACTTCGATGAAGTGTGGGTTTGTGGATGAACCTAAACCATGACAAACGAAGTTCCAAGGATAGAGATACCCTGTAATGCTTGTGACCAACTGTGTGACTAACAGTGTGCGGCCTAGCAAATGGACTTCGATGAAAAAGATTTTGTGCAGTTGACCCATAACCGTGATGCTGATTGTTGATGAAGTAGCAGGTGCCTACATAGCTTGGGGTGGGAGGGCATGTCTCCAAATAACCCAAGCCGAATGCTGCTATGATGAAACTGATGAATGTGAAGCAGGTGCCTACTAAAGCGGGGTGAGAGGACACGTCTCCAAATGGAACCCGCTCTGAATGCTGCTCCAGATTCAAAATGAGCATAACTCGGCCAATATAACTCAGAATATTTATTATAACTTGTTTTTGGAAATGGAATGATCATTCTGCATCATCTATTGTGTTTGAAACCACTATCTGGAGACTCTAGACTCTCATATTTGCACTGGAACTGTCACGCCATCACAAAATTTCTAAAAAAATAGTTGATTTTAAATCAACGATAACTCCCACATCCGGACTCCGATTCGACCGATTTTTTTTTTAACTTGGGTGATTTTTCAAGAGGAGCTCAGATATATCTCAATTTCTCTAAAATTTTGTATTAAAAACTGCAAAAAATGACAGGAGAACAGTCGTCCATGTATTGTCGTCAGAAAAATTGCTTCAACATTGTTGATTTTGAATCAGCGATATCTCCCTCATCCGAACTCTAATTTGGCAGATTGTTTTTTTGAATTTGAGTATTTTTTCGCAAGGAATCCAGATATGGTATTTTTTTTGCAAATTTTTCACCAAATTTTTCAGATCTGATCTGAAAACTCACCGCCCAAAAACATTCATGGATTTTGTTGAAGATTGCTGCAAAACATTGAAACTGAAATATGTTTCAAACCCTCATTCCCATGGAGGTGTAACCTGAATCTGATACCACTGATCCGGATCTTGGGGGGGAGGGCCCCAAGATCTAAGAAGTTGAAATGGATCTGACAAGATCTGCAAAATTAGAATGCCAGAAAAAAGAGAGAACACAAAGAAAATAAAACCACAAAGAAACTTGTTTTATTAAAACAGAGAATAACTGTAGAAGCTACATTGTGGCGGACAATCTGTCCTTTTACAAACTAAGGCTTGTTATTTATAGCCTTTTTTGAGTTACAATACCATGTGTAGATACCATAGGCCAATACCATGGGTAGATACCACTTACAATACCATGGGTAAATCCCATGTGTGGTTGAATACCATGGGTGGATACATACCATGGGCGAATTTACAATACCATGGGCGAATAAATATCATGCGTGGATGAATACCATGGGTTGATGCCATTTACAATACCATGGGTAAATTCCATGGGTGGATGGATAATATGGGTAGATGAATACCATGAGTTGATGCCATTTTCCATTCGGATCAGATACACACTAATTACTTCTTAAAAAATTGACAAACACTAACCACTATGGCCTTGGACATATTATAAAAAATACTCCACAATAATGGTATTAAATTGTTATCTTTTGACAAAAAATATATTAACAAGAAAATACCTTATAAAAAACTCATTGCAATGATCAATGATGACGAGCATTTTTTGACCATCACCAAAAGTAACGAAAAGAGAATTGGTGAGGGTCATTAAAAGTTTGTCACTAGAAGTGTCACCAAAGAGAGAGTTAGTGATGGGCCTTTAATGACCCTCACCAAAAGTGTCATTGAAAATGGCTTTAGTGACAATCCGTAAAGGACCATCACTATATACACTTACGGTGACACCTTTTTAAGGACTGTCACCATACGTGACATTGGTGACAGACCTTAAAGGTCCGTCACAAGCATGCCCCTCATCAATGTCCCTTTTTCTTGTAGTGGTATATTTTTGGACTAGAGTGAAAATTCAAAGGCATATGGAATCTATGTGCCTGGTCAAATATATGTTTAAGTAATCCATGATGTCACCTTCGATGAAGATGCTACCCTTGAGAAAGCCAAAGATCTCCCTATCCCAAGGAAGGACAGTGATGATGTTGCCGAAAAAAGGGATGATCCTCTGATAAATGAACCCATGCTCGATGTTGAAGGCCCGATGGATCCTATTGATCTACCTCCAGTGATCCCTCTACCTCAAGGAAAATACCTTTGTTGCTTAAAGATACTCTCAAAGATGCTGAAAAACATATTTCTCCAAGAGGGAGATTTCACGAAAGTAAGAGGTCGAATAGGTATCAAGGGCACTTGGCTGTCATGAGTACAATTTTTCAACTTGAACCATGCATGTTTAAAGAAGTTGTGAAATTATAAGTATGCAAGGATGCGATGAATGAGGAATATGAATCTATCATGAAGAATGATGTCTCAAACATGGTTCCTAGACCCAAGGAAAAGTTTGTGGTCACTGCTAAATGTCTTTACAAAATTAAGCATGGAGCTAATGGGAGTGTTGAAAAATATAAGGCCAATTTCGTTGCTCAAGGCATCTCTAGAAAATAAGGAGTGTACTATGATGATTTATTTCCACCGGTTTCTCAATATACCACTATATGATCTATTATTGATGTCATTGCCTCTCAACATGGGGCCTACATGAAATGGACGTTAAGACTTCTTTCTTGCATGACTTGTTTAAGGAGGAACTCCACTTGGAACAACCTGGGGGGTTCAAAGTACAAGATCAAAGGACACATGTATGTAGGCCGGGGAAAGCACTCTATAGGTTGAAACAAGCCCCTAGGGATTGGTAAGAGAGGATTGATAGTTATCTCATGAATTTTGGATTTACAAGGAGCGATGTTGATCCAAACCTATATTTCAAGATTGAAAATGACATGCCTCTCATTTTGGTCCTTTATGTAGATGATCTCTTTCTAACAAGTGCATACCCTCTCATTTATCAATGCAAGAGGGAGTTTCCTTCCGAGTCCGAGATGAAGGACCTGGATTTGATTCACTACTTCTTAGGCATGGAGGTCTGGCAAAATCTAGGTGATATTTTTCTTTCTCCAGGAAAATACATTTTGAAGTTTCTCGAGAGATGTGGGATGATGGATTTCAAGTCTGTTTCTACTCTGATGGAACTCAACTTCAAGAAGCTATGTGGAAGTGTTGTTGGGCATGAATTGGAAAACCCTTCTAAATATAGACAACTTATGGGGGCCCTAATGTTCTTGGTAAATTTTCATCTAGAGATAGGCTTAATTATGAATACATTGATTCAATTTATGGTCGAGCCTCATCACATACATTTGATTGTTTCTAAGAATCTCTTGAGATATCTCGGTGGCATAATAAACTATAGACTAACATACGATATCATGAATTTGAGGCTACATGGATATATTGATGATGATTGGGCTTCTAGTGTGGTAGATTGAAAAAGAACATTTTGATGCCGCTTCTCATTGAGATATGCTTCAATTTCTTGGATGAGAAGGAAGAAAAAAAATATTTCTCTAAGCACCACTGAGGCCAAATACATTGCATCTAGTATGGCCTGTTGTGAGGTTTTCTTGTTGAGGATGCTCTTTGGTGAGCTATTTGAGCACATGATGGATACAACCATGATATTTTGCATCAACCAAAGTGAGATTCACCTTTCAGAGAATCACGTGTTCCATGACAACTCCTAGCATATTTACGTCAGGTACCACTTTATCTAGGATATGGTACAATGGGAAGAAATAAGGCTCCAACACATCAGGACTGATGAACAAGTCGCAAAAATCCTTACGAAGCCCTTGGGAAAGGTCGAATTTTTAACCTTTCGAGAGATACTTGGGGTCTTGGAAAGACCCTCCCATGAGCGTATCGCTTGATTTTCACATTGAGCTTTGGGAGATCCTTGGGGCTTGGGTACTTTTTGGAACTATGAGCGACCATAGGGTGAGTGGTTCACCTTCTGCTATTAGTGTGTTGTGTACATGGTGAGTAGCTCACCTTCCCCTATTAGTGCATTGTGTATAGGGTGAATGGTTCACCTTCCCTTGTAATACCCTATTATGGTTGATATGTGTGTAGGGTGAGTGGTTCACCTTCCCCTACAATTGATATATTCATAGGATGAGTGATTCACCTTCTCCTATGGAATATAAGTAGGACGAGTGGTCCACCTTCTCAAGATGATGCCCCAGCATACATCCTACCCATGTCACATGGGACTCATGGGAAGTACCTCTCATTTAGCCAATGAGTTGGGAAAAGTGGATAGGGACCATAGAACTACAAATGGACACATCGTGTATAGTTGTACTCCCTACGTCTAGGATGCATGGTGTTCAAAAAATTGATATGGGATCAATTTTGATTGGGATTCTACCCATAGACTGACTTCTATCATTGAAGAGTGAAAATATCTTGTGACACACACTTGGTTGATTCTTCTTCATTATTACATCATTGTTCATAGAGCAAAGATGAGATACAAAGATGGTACATGACGAGAATATGACATGATGATCGATGAGGATACATGGATTGGCATGTGGAATTCTCCCTAGTTGAGAGGGAGTGTTAAATTGGAAAATAGGGTCAAATTCCACCTTAGACAAATCATTTTACGGAGATGATGATTGCATTAAATTCCTCTTTTTGAGAGGACCAGAATTGATATAAATATCATCAAATTTGGACAAAAAAAATTGTGTTTTTGAATTTATGCCCACACATGTGTAAATTTTCAAGGTTGGTCACATCATCATGTAGGACTTATGATGCCCAAAAGACATGTCACTTCACCCTCAATGACTTGTATAAAAATAAGTGACCTCTCACCTTATTTGGCATCATCATCACTCACACTTTTCTTTTCTCTCCTTCTCTCATTATTGGTTGATACAGTTATTGGGTAGATATTTTCTCTCACACGTGTGGCAAGGAGGATGAATTTTTTGTGTAGATTGGAGGGCCAAAATTTTAGAGCTATTATAGGGCTTGACCAACGTTGACTGAGGACTTGTTGACCAATTTTGACTGCAATTTTGGAGGGTTTGACTATGTTTGACCAAGCTACATTGATTAGCATAGAAAATGAGATTTTTTGGGTTTGTTTACCTGCATTGAGTGCAAGCCTGTTTAACTGCAAGGTTGACTTCAAGTTGACCAAGTTTGACTGTAGATTTGTAATTCTATTGGGTTGAATTTTACCATTGTTGGAGGTTGAGTTTGACTATATTTGACCTAGCTTCAAAGGGGAGATTTTGTTGTTGCACTAAATATCTTTGACTTTATGGTTAGGGTTAAATTTGACTATTGTTTACTACATATTTGATAGGGTTGTTTGATTTTTATTTGGAAAGTCAACCTTGTTTTTTTGTACTCACTCTCTCTTTTGAACATTTGATATAATAATAAGAAGAATTGATCAAAGGGTTTTCCCCACATTGGGGTTTTTCCCTCGCATCTGCCATATCTGATGTTCTCTTGTCTTGGCTTGTCTTCTGCATTTTGTTATTTCATGTTCTATCTACAATTACTGTCAACATGTTTAGTGGTTAATGTGATTGCTATTGAAAAATAAATTGAAAATTGTCATTGGGTTTCTAAAGGAACATTGAAGTAATTGCTCTAAGCACAAAACATACCGTTGTTAACTAAAAATAACAACATGTTATTTACCTAAGTATGAGTTATTTTCAAGGATTTTATTTTTGTATGTTTTTAGTAAAGCTTAAAAATAAATAATCTACAAAATTATCTAAAATTCATGCATGGATGTCAGACTTTATCCACATGGAATTATTTAGAAAAGCTAAAATAAGGCCTTAACTTATAGTCAAACAAATGTTTGAAAATTATTTTTTTAATAATGATTGAAAAATAAAACCCATGGATTTAGCTCAATTGGTTATTTAATTGATAATGAAGTGCTAGTTTCGAGGTTCAAGCTTCATCATGGGTCAAAAATAGAAAAAATATTGAAAATTAAATATTTATTTTTTAAAATCAAATATTATAAGTTCGATTGGTGAAAAAAATAAAATTGTTGTTAATGACAAAAAAAATAATTAGTTATAAATAATATGATTTATATCATTTGAGAGAAAAATAAAATGATTTAAATAAAAAAATCTTATATTTTAACTTTCCATTGTGAGGGAGATGTAAAATTTATGTATAACATGGAGTGAGTATATATATATATATGTGTGTGTGTGTGTTTGACCTTGATTATAAGTCAACTATTTTAATATGTGACCTATATTATAAATCAAATATTTTAGTATGCATGTTGAGATATGAAAGATATGTAGTATTTAAGAAATATTAATAAAAAAATAATTCAAAAGTGTTTTAATCTATTTAAAGTCCAGATGTATTAAAGAGGACTTTGATCATTAGAAGTGCAAAAGTTTCCTCAAGTTTTTCACTAAAAAATAAGTTTGTATTTGGACACATAGATCTAGAGTTGGGATGAATCTAAATTGGTTTTAAAATGTGATAAAAGTACTGAAAATGAAAGTACCAACAAAAAGAAGAAGAAGATAAATTTAAAACTATAGAATAAAGAGAAAAATACAAAATTATAAAATGAATATGAATGTATAAAGGAGATCACTTGAAATACATTTAAATGAATTTTCATAATTCAAATTAAATTAATTTTTTTTTTATTAAATAATAAAATAATTGTAAAAGAAAAACATAAATAACACTAATAATAATAATAATGATAAATTAATTATAAAAGAAAATAATAACAACAACAACAATAATAATAATAATTAACATCCACCAAGACCAATGCAGCCTATTGGACCTCAAGAAAGGAAGAATAATCTAAGTTTGATTCTTCAAAATCTCGTTTCTATGATCGAAGAGAAGGGAAATAAGTGCTCCAAGATCGCTATACGCGGGCTGTCTTAATAGGTCAAGAAGATTGGAAGTGTGGAAGATGTTAGGAAATCGAGAGGCATTGTGAGTGAGAGTCGAGCCGTGTAGAAGGAATTTCTTTTCATCTTCTACCTGCTTAGTATCACAAATATGAAAGATTCTATCATCCAGGGAATCTTGGGAATAGATCAATGCCCAGTCTCACTCCGAAGCTCATGGGAATTAATTCTAATCCTAGTGATGTTCATTTTTTTCTTAGTGCTCGTTACCCAGGGAGATAATTGTGATTATTAAGGGTGGGCTTGATCTCCTCCTTATAATATCTTAGCTTCCTTTTACCCTCCAGCTCCTGATCCTCCCACAACTTGTCCTTAAACTTGGTGGTAATCATATTTTTGACACTATATTTGCTTCCCATATTGAGCTCCTCCTTAATTGTCCAATGGTTGAGCCAAGACTGGGCATCCTTATGATGCCTGCGCTTGAGGCGAAGGTGCGGATTTTGACTATAGCTAGAAGTAATTTTTGGGAGCCTTTTGGATTCCATGTTGTAAATATTCTTCTTATACATCAGATATCTGAACATAGCCGTAGTTTCAATGGGGGACAAAATAGCTTCAATCAAGAGAATGTGATAGGGAGTATTTCCTTCTATCTTTAGGTTGGAGGCTATGAATTTCTTTTGAATCATCGCAATCTGCCTCCATGACTCTATCGATATACTGCAACCCCAAACTTCACATCCATGTAAGACAACAAGGGTGACAAGAGACTCAAAGAGAAACCTCTTTTTACTCCAAATGTTAAGATCTACAATCTTACAATTGTTTTCAAACTCATAATAAGCTTTCCAACCTCAAATAATCCTTTTCTCGATGCTATAATTTGAGTTGAGATGATGGGGGAAGTCAATGCCGAAATATTTATAAGAAGAAACCTGCTCTAAGAATTGGTTTTTATACACGAAACTACCATGGGTGATATTTTTGGATTTGATGATCAAGACTTTAATCTTGTGAGTATTAATTGTCATACTGATCTTGGAGCGGTAGGTATGAAGAGTTTGAAGTTGCTTGTCAAGGTCATCATGGCTTTTTGCAAGAAGAATGATATCATCGACATAAAAGAGAAGAGTAATGAGAACACCAACATTCTTGGTGCCCTTGCATCCCGCCTTTTCTAGACACTCCTCTAGCTTATCAATGTATATGCCAAAAAGGGTAGGGGATAGAGGACACCCTTGTTTAACTCCAATATTGCATTTAATGTCTTTAGACCACCCTTCATTGGTATTAAGCTTGCCAGTGACGGTCTCATAGAGAGAGATCACAAAAATCCTCAGCTCAAGAGGGACCATGATCTCTTTAAGTCTCTCTCAAAGCTTATCTCGAGGAATAGTATCGAAAGTTTTTCTAAAGTCTACAAAAAAATAGAAGAGATCGACTTTACTATTGCGAAATTATTCCATAATGGTTCTGAGAGCTACAAGATGGTTAATAGTCAAGTGATGTCTTCTAAAACCAACTTTTCCTTTAGCTCTTTTGCCCTGGATTTCAAACCAAAGGCTAAGTTTTTTTTCCAAAATGAGCCCATAAAGCTTGGGGAGGATGTGGCCATAATAATGTTGCAGATAAGCATGTGTATTTTGGACTAAGTTTTCCAAAATGTTAATTTAATTACAAATAATTAACAGATAGATGAGGTTGATAATTCCACAAAATATTTTAGTAGTAATTAGGATAAATAAATAAAATTTAAAAAAAAAAATAATTGTGTCTTTTTGTATTTCAATTTAATTAGAAAAATGTTAGTAAAATTAGATTAAAATAAAATTTATACAAAATATTTGATTGTGAAATGAATTATGGTTTTATGGAGGTGACATTAATAAGTTATCATATTGATCCATAGTATTATAACAAAATCTATTTACAAGTTAAAAATTTATAAATAATAAAGTGGGAGAGAAATTTCATAATAAAGTGGAAATTAAATCTCCATAATTAAAAAAGAACTATTAAATTTATATAATTACAGTAATATACTTATAACTATTTTGAAGAATTATTAAATTAACAAAATATTGCCTTTGAGGGAGCTGATTTGGTAAGACCATTAAAAAAAATGTAAATTAAATATGAAACAAAGATGGGTTTACTTCACATAATAATAATAATCATGAAAATTTGTGTCCAACTACTGAAAAACCAATTCAATTATTTATTCCTGTAAACCTTATTAAAAACAATAATAAATATATAAAAATTATTATTATTATTATATTATCCATCATTTAATATATATATATATATATATATATATATATATATATATAAAAGAGACCAGAAATCAAGTTCATACTACAAATGTTGTTTGGAAGAGACCGGAAATCTAGCTCATACTTCAAAAATTATTTGAGCAAACAAATAAAACTAAATTACTTTTTGTAATTTATACCAATTTGCTGCAGGGGTTTCAACGAAGCTTGCACTTCAGATCTTCGGCCTTGTTCAGTCTCTTCTATGTGAGTAATACACGAACCTTTATATGAACCCATACACGAACCTCTGGACTTTCACACTCTCGCGTCCTTCACATAGCCTCCTGCCTTCAATGGACTAGTGTTCCTCAGACCTCGGCGAACCTCCGGTGAACCTCAAGCGAATCTCTTATCTCATAGATACTACCTCAACAAATCAATTTAACACAAACAAAGTACAATACTCATATGCGGAATTGAACTTCAGAAATGGATACTTCTTTTATTTATAAACAATCTCCTTACAGAGGGATATTGTTCTTTAAAGAGATTGACTACTAAAGCATTTATCATATATTTACCACTTGATGAAAAAGTAGTGATCTGAAGGCTTCCTGGCTTTTCGCAGACTCAGTCTTAGAACTTATCACACAAAAATCAAACAAAACCCTAAGAATCTAGCCACTTTAGGTTCTCACCAGAGCTCTCAATCTGATGCGCAGGCTTCTCAGATTCAAATCTATAAAATACTTAAGATAATAAGTTCTTCGTGATGCAAGTAGACAGAACGACAATTTGCAGATGCAAAGCAAGAAGAAACCTTCTCAAGACTTTAGTCTCAAACTCAAAACACAAAACAAAATTTTAGACTCCAAACGCTCACTCCGAATGTCCTTAATGAGCCTTACTCACCTCCTTATATAAGAAAATAGAGAGGACAAACATCAGACATACACACAAAATGATTCTTGTATAGTCTCTATCTGTCAAAGAGATGTAGGGTCAAACCCCACCATATGTCGGAGAAGTGTTCCGAGTCTCTCAGAAAAGACAGAAACATAGTACTAAAGAATATCTACATAGTGGAGGCTTTTTACCAAAAAGCCCATGAGAAAATTGGTCACTGTAAGTCCATAACTAGACATAATTTACACTAATGGATGCTTTTATGGAAAAGCCCACAGAAACCAAAAAATTTTAAATTCCTAAGGGAGTGATTCTTGATCTAAATCTTTTGTACCGGATATCATCCCATGCTTTTGTATAGATTCTTCTTACAATCATTGGCTTTCTGAGAAAAATCTGATGCTTGATCTTTGTCATGACTAACCATTCATGGTGCCTTTTCATGAATTGCTCAAGAATTTCATAATCAGGGACAAAATTTCGATCTATGATAACTTTTCAAGGAGAATGAAAGCATTCTGCTATACCACAAATACTACAATCGAATTGAAAATATGTCTCAAAGTACAAAGGATCCATGGCCGTCTTCTTGAGACCGAAATCATTTCACCAATTTTGGAGCCACTCTCCTTGTCTATTTCTTTGAGTAGTCCATGTGGGTCCAAATTTTACTTTGGTGTAGTAAGTCTCATTTTTACCATCAACATTCATTATATCCCACCATAATTTTGTATAATCTAGAAAGTTATATATGGTGTCAAGAAAAATTATTGATGGATTTCCTTAAAGCCACATTTATGGCATATCATGCCAAGATGGAACTCTAGTTCGATTTATAGCAAAATACTTGTGGTAGACCCTTCTTTGACTACTCCTTTTTGTCCAGATGACACTTATGTCATGGAAGCTATTTCTTAGAGCTTCCTCAGCTAGACGGGCAGCAAGCATGCTTCTTTCATAAACCATATCATGTATCCACTTACTACCTTTGGGATATACCTTCCTTTCTGGTACTAGATGCTAGATGTCAGTATGAGGCTGGAGAATAGCATCTAATACTTTTGTATTTCTTAATTTCTAGGTGGGCTTCCACTTAGAGCAATATTCCCTCCAATCTTGAGCTTCAGGAATTCTCCTTAAGTTTTCAGTTTGCTCTGAAGGGTCTCATTCTGTCACAATCACCATGATGGTATCTTTTTTAATTAGATATTCTCTGCTTAAGAAGGCAGGCAGACAATTTTTTACACCTTTGATATGTTCAACTTCAAAATCAAAATTTTCAAACAGAGTCTTCCATCTAGCAAATTTTGCCTCTCCAGGTTCCTTTATTTTTTTACTAAGAACTTTCTTCAAAGCAGATGCATCTGTTCTTAGTAGAAACTTTTTGCAAACAAGATGAATTTCAAATTTATCAATGCATTTCCAAGCTTCTTTGACTTCCTTTTCAATAGTTGAGTAGTTCTTTTCAAAAGGACTCCATGTCTCTGAGACAAATTGTACAATTTTTTCTTTATTATCCTTTTTCTGCAATAAGATTCCTCCCCATCCAGCATCACTAGCATTTGTTTCAACAATTTTGAAAGAATCTTCATCAGCAACAAAAAGAAATGGAAGAGTCTTTACCTTATCCTTTATTCTCCTAATTGCTTCAGTATGAGCTGTTGTCCAAGGCTGGGGATTCTTTTTCAATCTGTGATTTGATATTCTTCTATCTTTAGCACAGTTTTTGTAGAAGCTACGTACATAGTTCAAACAACCCAAAAACCTTTGTAGTTGGGTTTTGTCAATGATGACATATGGGAATTTATCTGCAAATTCAAGAGCATGTTTTTGCAAAAATATTTGGCCATCCTTTATTGTATGTCCAAGAAATTTAATAGCAGTCTGGAACAATTCTATCTTTTTTTTACTAAGAACCAGACCATTATCTCTAACTAACTAATAAAATTTCTGAACGTACTTGAAGTGATCATTTACATTCTTGGAAAATATAAGAACATCATCAATATATACAATTAACCAATCAATGTAAGGTTTAAAAATGGTGTCCATAACCTTCTGGAATTTGGATGGAGCACGTTTAAGACCAAAATGTATGACATTCCACTCGTAGTGTCTTGCAGGCACACTAAAATTTGTTTTGAACTTATCTGATTCTTTTATTGCAACCTGCCAGAAACCAGATTTCATATCAAACTTTGAAAAGACTTTGGCTCCTGCAATTCTAGCAAGTAGATTTCCTTTATGAGGTATAGGATATGTATCATTAGACAAGACACAATTTGGAGGCCTATAATTTATGACCAATCTTGGAACTTCTCTAAGTTGTTCTGAATGCTTATTCACATAGAATCCATAGCAATTCCATGGACTACTAGATTCTCTGATTAGCCCTCTTTCTAACAGAATTTTTATTTCTTTTTGGCAGAGATCTCTATATTCCTTGTTCATAGGGATTGCCCTACATTTACAACGTCTCCCTTCATAATAATTTCTGTATGGTAGTTCCACACAATGCTACTTACGATACCAGAAGGCATTGGGTTCTTCTGCACAGCAATATTTTTCAATCTTTGTTCTTAGATTAGAGATTCTATGTTTAATGATAGGAATTTGAAGACATTATCCTATTTTCATGGTGGATTTCAAATCTTTAAGCTCAATTAGCTTATTGCTATCTTTTTCAATTTGCTACATAGCTCGAACCATTGTAGATACTCTTGGATTGGATACAAAAGGCAACTTGATGACCTTTAAATTTCCATCTGAGCTTGGAACAGTTATGAAATAGCCAACTTTGTTGCCTTTCAACCTAGTTGAACCATGTGGTTCTACAGCAGCTAAAAAAACATTCCCTAAAATGCAATTCAATTGGAATATCTGCAACTGCAAATTTCAGTTTGATACAGTGTTCATTAAAACATATCGAATCTTGGGGAACTTCATACAAAATATTTTTATTTCCAAGCGCAACCACCTGTCTAAAGGATTTGACCCAATAATTGGCTGGTATTATTATTGAGTTTAGGACATTCACATTTTCTTCTGTGTCAATCAGTGTCCTAAGAGTAAACATTTGACCCTGTATATAAATATCTAGCATAACATGATGTTGTTGGTATTGTATAGTCATGACCCTCATGTCTCTGAATCCCATGGAGTCATCTCTTTTTCCCTCAAATATCTCTATGTTTGGATTGGAAGAATGTTCTTCTTCTTCAGGCATCTTTCCTTTTTCTAAGTAGAGGAGATTTCTTTTTTAAGGTTATGTGTCTCTCTGCTTACTTCCCCCAAAGTCAAAGCTCTGACTTTTTCTTGTTGTTGGCTTCTTTGGAAAGCCCTTCTGTTTTTCTCAATGGAAGCATCAATAAATAATGCTTTACCTCCCCCAAAGTCAAAGCTCTAACTTTTTCTTGTTGTTGGCTTCTTTGGAAAACCCTTGTGTTTTTCTCAAAAGAAGCATCAATAAATAATGCTTTGTTTTCAGATTTTTGAGTAGTTTTACTGCTACTTTCAGAATTTCTGTGCATTGTGTTCAAGAAAGTTTCTAACAGTCTCTCCATTTCTCCTTCTCCCAGTGCTCTAATCTGGGAGAGCAATTTTCCTTCTGCATCATCTACTGTCTGGGCCATAAGGATTTTTTCTTTTTCAAGAATAAGATTTTCCTGATCAGAAGAACCTTCTGATTCAGAGTCTGTGCTGCAATTGCAATCATCAGAATCTGTACAATTACAATCATCCATGTGCATGTTTTCAAAGGAGTCTGTGGAATAGCTTTTAGAAGAGGGAGGTACATTCCAACTGTTGCTGTTGTATCTATTCTCTAAATATGATATTTGGACAGTTTTCAGATCTATGGTTTTCTGAACCACATTTATAGCATAAAATTGAGCCCTCTATTTCTAGAGTCTTTTTCTTCTTAGCTAATTCCCGTGACTTTTTCCCTCTATTTTTCTTGGATTCATCAGCAATTGGACACCTATTGGAAGTATGACCCGGTCGTCCACATAGCCAGCATGTCAACTTGTTCCATTGCTCTCTTTTTGAAGTTTGCAGGTGAATATCCTTAGTCTGATAAGGCTGATAGTAGTGGGGTTTGGGAACATATTTGTAATACCCCTTTTTAGTTCGCTTTTTCTTCTTCTGTGGATACTCTTTGTATCCTTGCCTTTTTGTTTTGTTTGTTTTCTTTTTGGCTTTTCTTCTTCTAACTATAGGGTCATCTATAGATAAGCCATACTTGCTACAAATGGATTTACTATCCGGCAAGAGGGGATTAGTTTTTATAATTTGTGCTTGAAAGAGGGACAGACCGTTATATCAGGGAAACTGGATGGTCAAATATGATTGTGTGGATTTGTATTGTTTTATATATAACTCGGGTGGGAGGGCTGGATCCTGAGACCGGAGAGCACTGAGGAGCAGATGCGTGAGAGGTCCAGAGTGCCTGCAGCGTCAACAGTAAAATTTTTCTTTTTTTAATATTTTGGGCTGGAGAGAAATACTTTAGCAATGGAAGCAGAAATCTGGCAAAGGCTCCCAGAGGAGTTGCTGCATAAGCAAAACTGCCAATTAGGGTTCTGGGCAAAATGAGGACTGTCTGCAAACAGTGGAAATATCTACTGTCTTCTCGTGATGCCTTCCAAGGGCTTGTTCCAAATTGGTCACTTTGTTCCACCCCTGGGTTTCTGATTTAGATCCATTGGGATTCGAAAGATGATGTGGAATTTTGGGTTATAGAAGGATGCAGCGGTTCAGACATTTACAAAGTTCCTTTGCTCAATTACAACGTTTTGCATACTTGCAAGAGCATCCTCTGTTGTCATGAAAAAGGGGATATGTTAGCACTTTCCATAGGAATTCCTGGTACCACCAATTGGAGACACCTCCCTCGTCCTCCTATACCTGGCTACACCTTCACTGGAATGGTTTTCGACTCTTCACAAGGCGTTGCAATCTCCTTCTAGGTTATTCTTTTCACCAATTGCAAGGTGTTCAACGGGTTAATAGAAGAATATTGGAGATGTGTATTTATGATTCAGAATCCAAGGCGTGGACTCGACTTTTCACCATGGTCCCGGATCATATCAGTCCTTTTGAAAAGGGTATTTTTTGTGAAGGAAAATTTCCAGTATTAAATTTTACAGTCAACTGTTTTCCTCATAAAATCGAATCCGAATATGAGTTCAAATTAGAATTTGATAACTTAATAGTTACAACCTTGCTTCCCTTTGACTAGAACTCAGCCTTTTTAACTTTGCAAACGATCTTTAAAACACCAATGGGTGGGTGACATGTCACCCAATCACTCTGATCACTTTTCTCTCCAGATCTCTAACAAACAATGTTACACCAGAAACATTTGGAGATCAGACTGTGCATTCAGTCAAAAACAAAAACAATAAAAATTGCTTACAGATGGGCTGTTGGCCTGTATATATATTCAAAGATAACTGACATCATCAAGCAAGCAGGTTGAGGAATGATTAAAACAAGTAACCATATCAATAGTTTTAGGTATTGATGATGTTAACGGTACTGGTTGATTTGGTATGTTATATTGTTTTTTTCTGGAGAATTGAAAATCATAAAATGTGTATTTGGATAAATTTGGTGAAACAAAGATACAGTCAAATTGTCAAGCAATGCAGCAATTAGCTTGTATATTTTTTAAACCAGCCTTTCCACATCAAACTAGCTTCTATTTTCCATGTGCTCTCATTCTAGCTCTATATATGTGGGTATAGCCAATTGCCGAAGAAGGGAGAGCGCTCTAAGGAATGTGATCAACATAATTTACCCATCACGTGGAATGTTCACAAGTATTGACACGTTCACTAAGTATTCATGCATCATATGTGTCATAGGTTCAATTAGAGTATGAACAACTCTATTGTATAGGGTTAGTTTGGTACGGAATTATTACTCAATTAGAATTTATTAATTTATTTGTTAAATTAAGTGATTAATTTAAAAAATTAATACAATGATATTGAATATATTTAATAACTAACTTTTCATAACTAATTATCGCAAAGATATTTTTATAGAATTATCTTTAGTGGTATATATATACTGATTATGTAAATAGTAATAAATGATTAAATTAATTGTAAATTTAGTTTTCTTTATGTGAAAATGGAATTATTATAAATATTATTTTGTATAAATAAAATCAATATTTTACTAAGTTACCAACTTATTTACATTACACACATCTATGTTATATTGAGTTGTAGTGGGGTACAATAAAAATTCTTTGTTCTTAGGTTTCTATCTTTCTTCCTCCTTATTGTCATATTTTTATTAATATTATTTAATCTTCCCATTAAATTTAGTGTATTATTTTGAAATTCATGAAATGGGGATGGAACACTTTGGTTGGTAATTTAGTAAAATGTTAACTTTATTTATACAAAATCATACTTGTAATGAATTTCATCTTTGACATAACCAAAAACTGCACTAGGATGAATTGTGGTTCTAGTGGATTTCATGCTTCTTGCAATCTGTGTTCTACTACATAGATTTTGTATCTTCTCATGCTTTGTGGATTTCATGCTTTTTGCAATCTGTGTGTGTTCTACTACAGATGTCCCATTAGGTTTAGTTATACCGATTTAAAATGTTCTAGTGTATTGATCTTGAGTGTGTCTTACTATACCCCTATACATGTTCCACAATATTTCTTGTGTTGACTTTGCTTAATGCTTATATATCAATTGAAGTGGCAGTGTATGGTTCAAAGAGTTTGTGATCTATGATTCATGAGATTCTGGCTTATTTGTAATGATTTCTTACCTTTATTAGCATGAAACTCAAATTTATGTAGTATGTGATCTATGATTCTTGAGATTATAGCATATTTGTACTCATGACTTGCCTATCTGTGGTTTGTGATTTATGTTGTACAATACTTCCTAGTGGTACAACAGGTTGGATGAATACTTAATTATATAACATGTTTGTGTGTGGCTAAAAACTAGGTTTTTGTGGTGTAGAGTGGTGCATTCTTGTGATTATGACAACTGAATTTTTGCTCCTGGAAGGTGTTCTGCTCCATTCAGAACTATATAGGCATAAATTTTGTGACAAAACCATACATTGTTGCACACATTTTTTTGTTTTCACATGTTACCACTGTAAATATTTATAGAGAAAAGTATCACGTTAGTCATGCTACATCATAGGAAAAAATTGCATTTAAATCTTAAGAGCATGAATTTCCCACTGATGTTGAAACATTTCTCCAACTACAACCCGTGAAAAAGGGAAAAATTAGGTTTCCTTTGGAATTTTTATTGTATGAGCCTCTTACAAATTCCAATGAGGCTCAAGCAGCGGCTCAAATATCAAGGGGTTTCCATACTAGATGGTATTTGTGAATTTATTTCTTCCCTCTACTTGTGTTGAATGAGAAGTAGTTTTCTTTTAATTGTATTTGGTTTCTTTTGGACTTTGTATTGTATGAACCTCTTAGAAATTCCAGTGAGGACCAAGTAGCAGCTCAAACATCTAGGGATTTCCATATTGGATGGTATGTGTGAATTTACAACCCACAAAATAACAGAGGGTTGCACTTGGTTTCATATTTTAGGGCCTTTATTGTATTGTGTTTTTATTTCTATTTGAGAAAATTTTCTCCACTCATGTTTTTATTATAATAAAATATATTATTTTCTCTCATACTTACCAGGTCTCTCCATCCTATTACATAAGGGAAAAATTAGGTTTCTTTTCGAATTTTTATTGTATGGGCCTTTTACATATTCCAGTGAGGACCAAGAAGTGGCTCAAAGATGAAGGGATTTCCATACTGGATGGTATGTGTGAATTTCTTTCTTCCCTCTATTTGTGTGAAGTGGTTTTCTTTTAATTGTATTTGGTTTCTTTTGGAATTTGTATTGTATGAGCCTCTCACAAATTCTAGCGAGAACCAAGCAGCGACTCAAAGATCAAGGGATTTCCATATTGAATGGTATGTGTGAATTTACAAGCCACAAAATAACAGAGGGGTGCACTTGGTTTCATATTTTTGGGCCTTTACTGTTTTATGTTTTTGTTTCTATTTGAGAAATTTATCTCCACTTGTGTTTCTCTTATAATAAAATATTTTATTTTCTCTCATATTTACGAGGTTTCTCCATCCCATTACCTATGGGAAATATCCTTATTCTATGATTGAAATGGTTGGGACACAGTTGCCCAAGCTTAAAAATACATACCCAAATGGTTAAAGGTTTCATAGACTTTCAAGGTGTTAACCAATACATGTCTTATTACATGTATGACCCCAAGCAACCTAAAAAAAATGTAATAGACTGCCAAATGGAATGGAATGCAAGATTTATGCCTTTCAAATTTCACTTACATAACCATATATTTTTCTCTTGCATATTACGTAGCTCAACTACCCTATGATTTTATGATATACACAATACCATAAAGAGAGGATATTTTGTTTCAATTCTACCTTTACATAACCTTTATTTAAAACTATTGCAGATACTTGCAATGGAGTGTCGATTGGACCACATATAAGATCTCTTCCCTTCTCATTCACTATGAACGTTCTTTTCCAATCTCAAGTTACAGGAAATTATTTCACTGATTTTAAAATACTAGCAATCGTTAGGTTTCTAGCTAGGCTCCTTCTGATAAACTCCTTGTTCTACTCCATTATGTCATGACTTGATCAAACATGCTAATTATGATCCCAATACACAATATTGAATCCCCTATTGAAATGTTATGTTCTAGGAAAAATCAAGGCATTTGCATTATTTTTGTACTCATAGTGCATCTTGACTGTTCCTAATTTTGGCTTATTTTAGCATGGTATTTTATAGTACATTGCCAAATTTCATTTACAGGGACTCACTTTATAGAATTTATTTTATGTTGTTTCTTAGTATTAAAACAATTTTTAGATGAGTATTTCTTACCCTCACATTTTTGACAACCATGCAAGTTGGCCAAATTCTCAACAAACACACAATAAGATAGAAAAAATGAGAATGATTCCAATTCCTAGCTCTTATCCCCTTTTATAGGCTCAATGGATTCTCTAGAACCCTTATTTTATTATTTTTCCTCAAAAAATGAAGGAAAATACCATGGTACATACCATGGGTATATTCTATCCATTTTGACCATATCAAGAAAAGGGGATATTACACAGTTGTTTCCACCATATTTCCATCTTGATCCTTGAGTAGATTCGAGGATTCATTAACAGTTATTTTTAAACATAGAATTTATGACATTCAATATAACAATTGAACTTGAAACTAATGCAAGAAAAATCATAAAAAACAATAAGAGATATATTTCCTCTTTTGTTGAGATTCCATGAGTGTCTCTGCAATTAAAAAACAATTAAGATTAGAAGTTACATATAATAAAGATAAAAGAGAACCAGAAATTAAAAGCATCATTTCTTTATGTGAGAGAAATGTAAGCTGGGAAGATGAACCCAATACAAACAGCTCCAGTAGCCCTCGTGAACTGAAATGCATCCCAAATACTCGGTATGAATGATTCCCCAAGGAAAATAGTTCCAATTGATATTGTAGTGCATCCCAAATAATGGGTATGAATGATGCCCTAAGGAAAACTATTGCAATTAATGTGGTAGTGATCAACCTAATGAATTCTCCAATTGTAATCAACCAAAACTAGCAATTGTAATCAACCTAATGAATTCTCCCTTCCTACACTAGCAACATTGGAAGGAAAGAGTATTATTGAGGGACTATTTAGCAAAAAAAATGAAATATCTTCCTTGTGTTATGTAGGCCAGAGAACGCCATCATTTTTTAATGGTTTGATGAGTTATCTCAACAGCCATGTCTAGAGGAGATTTGTTGAGCTTGAGAGAAATTGGGTTGGGTTAAGTAAGTTATGAGTTTATAGCTTGATTCCTTTGCCCTAGTGGTCTCATAGGCCAACTTTGAGACGACAATTGCACTAGATGCCTATAATTGGGTAGAAAATTATTCGTATACAAGAAGTTCTTATACATTGTTTAATTAAAAGAAAAATATCCTATTTCTCCTTGTAAATAGGAAATCTAATTTTATTTTTGTTTGAGTGAAATGGGTGTGGATTTCCATTATGCTTGATGCATTCACACTCTAATTGGGAAATCTATAAAAATGGATGTGACAAAACTAGTTCCCAACTCTCTCAATCACAATTTCCATGTAACTAACATGAAAAAAATAAGACACTACATTCCAAACTTATCACTCATATTGAGCATAAGTGATTTAGTTCACTTTCACATTTTCCTCTCACTAAACATTAAAATGATCAAATTTTGCATTGATTTATTTTGCAAGATCGCTATTTTGACTTCTTGTAACAAATCAATCAATGATCCCGAAGAAGATTTCCTCCCGTACCCAAGTTTTTGGTCAAAATTTTCCCTCAATATATCCGTGTGATAACTCTATCTTTCTTGGTCATTTCCAAAAAGATACCTAGTGAATAGAATTTAGGCATCCCCACACATCTAAAAGATATCCAAACTCGGTCTCAAAGAAAAACCACCTCTCAAGTGCATTAGCTACACATATACCTGAACTCTGAAACACATTCAACTCAAAATGGTAATGTGAACTATGATTCCAACAATTTCTATTCCCAAATTTAAACTGTGCAGCTTTTGTTGCTTCCTCGCTTTTGTTATAAATAGCCTGATTTAATGTCTCCCAATTTGCATAATTAATTTTTGCGGTGTACATAAATTTTTCCAAATTTAAACTGTGCAGCTTTTTCTGCTTCCTCGCTTTTGTTGCAAATAGCCTGATTTACGGTTTCTCAATTTGCATAATTATTGACCGCAAAATTTTAATTAACGAGAGATGTCAATAGCTAAAAGGTGCTCCATGTGTTGATAAATCCATTATGAAAGCTGAAAAACTAAATTCGATTCAAGAGGCTGCTAAGATTTTTCAATAATCTCAGTAACGATAACTGAATAAACCTGATGTCAACAGATTTATGATTCAAAGTTTTCATAATTCAAATTAGTAAACTAAAATGGGTAAATATTTACAATAAATTTTTTTAATACTATAAATTCGTAACCCAAACCAAAGAAGAAGATCTATGAGGCACTTCCCTTATCACTGTACAATACAATTTTCGCAAGAAGAAATATATATTTATACATATCTATATATATATATATATATATATATATATATATATATATAATGCTTAAGGCCACCATAGGTTGCTAGATTCGAAAGCTAATGCAAATACTCGAGCTCTTGTTAATTCAGACGTGCGATGCCCTGGCAATTCCATTTTGTCGACGATCGATTTTCCCTCACTGTTGAATATCGACATATTTAATCTGCAATCAATTACCAAGATCAACCCACTGCTGTTCACGGCCACCAAAGGAAATTTCGGAAAGTCTTCTTTTGACAAAGCAGTGGGGCGAATCTCACACCATATTTCATATTCCCCTGCTTCATTCAACTTCCACATGCGAACAAAATCAGCTTCCTTTACATCCACTACCACCAAATGGCCATCATATTCAAATAAATTTCCAGGATAAATCCTCCGGCGTCCCTCAGGCAGTGGGATTTCTGACCAGACTCGTTCAGCAATATTAAAGGCTGCAATGAAGAAGCCACGGGAATCTGGCGTGATAGCCACCCAGTAAAATTTTCCATTACAATAAATACCCTTCTCAAAAGGACGAATATGTTGTGGGCCCATCATTATAACTTCAGCCCACACGTTAGATTCTGAATCATAAATACACATTTCCACCATTTGTTGTTGCAATGGGGTGTGCATAAAAGAATAGCCGAGAAAGAGAGTGCAACGCCTTGTGGAAGTGTCGAAAACCATTCCATTGAATTGGTGGCCAGGGATAGGAGGACGAGGTAGTTGTCTCCAATTGCTGGTACCAGGAATGCCTATGGAAAGATTCAGCTCGTCCCCCTTTTCCTGACAACAGAGGATGCTCTTGGAACTATCCAGAGCGATGCAATTGAACAAAGGAACTTTGCAACTATGTAAACCGCAACCCTCTATAACCCAAAATTCCACGTCATTTTTGAAAACCCAATCGATCTGAACCAGAAACCCAGGCGTGGAACGCAGCGACCAAATGGGATTAAGTCCTTGGAAGGCATCACGGGAAGACAGTAGTTTTTTCCACTCTTTACAAACCGTTCTCATTTTGACAAGAACCCTAACGGGCAACCTCGCTAATATCATATACAACAAGTTGTCTGGGAGGCGTTGCCAGATTTCTGCTTCCATCGCTAAAAATATTCCTTTCTCAAAAACTAATTTTCTTGCAGCCACTTTTTGTCAGACCCTTCACAGCCCCTGGTGCTCAGTGAGTTTTGATGTCAGGCCCAGCCCTTCGCCTACGCGTTACATAAAACAATATGTTACAAACATAAGAAAATACATATCTCTACAAAACGCCTAACACCTAATTTATATTATTCTAAAATTGTGACTAAAATCTTTTGGTGAAAATCACATCAGAACAGATTAGGTCGACGCGTTTCGAACCAGTCAGTGTGGTTCATCATGAGGACAAGATGGAGAATCTGATCAAGTAACCCCTTTAAATAGAAAGAATAGCTCTTACTAGCCGTTTGTAAAATAACAACTAGTTTGACTCAAATAATAAAAATTATTTTATTTTATTTTAAAAGAAATAATTAAAGTTTATAATTTGAATTTTAAATATTTTAATAAAAATAATAATTATTAATTTAATATGTTTTAAAGAACAAAATCAATGTTTTCTATTTATATATTTTATAGAATAATCGGGTTCGAAATGCGTCGTGATTTTCACCGAAAGATTTTAGTCACAATTTATGGATCACAGACTTCTAAAATTGTTCTTCACCATTAGGGTCCACTACTGACCATGAGGGTTGACTTATAAAAACTATTTTCTCTTTGTTTGCGCATAAGAGAAGGTTTCTAAAGTCTGAGTTAGATTTGGATTTTTGTTAAATGAGAATTTTATAAGAGAAATTTGTAGATGAAATTGTGTATAGGATATTTAATTTTGTGTAATATTTGAGTAGCCATTTTATTTATGAGGGATTTTGAAAATTGAATGTTTATATAGCTTGAGTGAGTCTAATGGTTAAGAGCATGTGTTTCCTTTTAAAAGATTACAATTAGAGTGGGGTAGAGTATGTATGTTTGACTAGACTTGGAGGTGGGTCCCTTGTCCCACAAACAAGAGGTCTCATACACCAATTTGGTGTCTCGCTTGCTGTGATCTAAAATTGGAGTGGGTGGTTCAAAAAATATCCATTAGAATGCTACCTATGTGATTGATCTAGAAAAAAAGTACTCTCTCTAATTATTATGAATCACATAAATAAATAAAATAAAATATATAAATAAATGATTAACTAAATTAAATTAAAAGAGAATTAAAATAGATAAATGGGATGGGGTATAAGAGAAAAATAAGAAAGACAGTGGGAAGGATAGAAATACATGATTAACCAATTTATTAAAAATAAGAAAAATAAGAATTAAATTAGAAAATATTGATTCAAAAAATAAATGATAAATAATCATAAAAGATATTGGATTATAAAACAAAATTTCATTTTCTTTTAGTTAGAAGAATTTATTATAACATGAAATTATTAAATATAAGGATGTAAAAAATGTTACCTAATGAGTTAGATGGTAGATAACCGAATGCCAAGAATGGCTTAAATTATAGCCATCCTCTCAATTAAATTTTTTGGGGTATTTCTCTATCTCAAAGGCCTATTTAATGATTCTAGAATTGTAGAAAAGAATAGAGGTGAGTATTTTGGTTTTATGAATAGTAGAAAACAATAGAGATGAGGATTTTGGTTTGATCAGGGCAGTTTAGACGTTTCAAGTTAAAATAGTGCTAAGCTATGGCTCACATTGATAGCCTAATATTATTGGTATTGGAAATATGCTCTTTAATGTGAACTTTGATGGGAAATTAGTCTAACCAATATATGATTTTCCACATGAATAAGGGATTTGGTAAGCTCCCATATTCAACATGGGGTTAGACTTATCTTTGGTTGACCAAAACATCTGCGCCAAAGTTTTGTGGGGTTTAAAAATGGTTTTAATATTACTTTTAATAATATTTTTGTTATGAGGTCAATGGTCCCTTTTATATCAGGGAGAGAAATTTGTCCTTGAGGAGGGGTGGAAAGAGGGTTAATGGATGTGGGATTAGAGACACTCTTGAATGCATTATTGATATGAGAAGAGGAATTTCCATTTGATCTAAAAGATTGGAATATGTGGATTTTTTTTAGGGATGGAATTGGGGAGCGAAATATTTACGGGCTTCAGAGATGAGGGTTTTAAGAACACCAGATTTTTGGCAAGAGTGGTGATGACAATGGGCATGAAGATAATGATCAGTGTGGGTATTTTTTTTATAAATTTGATGGAATAGGGAGCTCTCAGGAAGTCGAGTGGTAAGGAAATGTAGTAATGGAGGAGAGTTATTGGATTCAATTTTCAGCGCGAATTGGATATGAGCGGAAATATTATTGAGATGAGGGAGAAATGCATCCATCACATGTATACCATGTTACCAAGTGACAAAGGTGTCATTGAAAAACATGAACCATCATTTCGGCTTTATATGCCAAGAGCCTAGAGCCATAACTTCAAAGTATTCCCTAAAATGTTAGCCACAGTAGGAGAAAGAAATGAACCCATCGTTGTACATTCAATTTTCTCATAAATGGTTCCTTTGTAAGAGAAGAAGGTTGATGAGAGGGAGAGTTTGATAAGGTTTAGGGTTTCACAATTAACAAATTTAGATATTATATCAAGGGCTTCTAAAATAGGGATTTTACTAAAAAGAGATACGACATCAATACAGCTTTAAGTAAAAAGTGATATGACATCAACATGGATTCTAGTAAAATTAATACGACACCAATAGGGATAATATTTTTTTTGTTTTTTATGATTATATTATTATTATTAAATTTTTATTTTTATAATTATTATTCTTGTACATAATTTTGATTTAATTTAGGTTATAAATAAAATTCATTTAAATGTATTAAATCTTGTCATATATCCGACTAATAAGGCCAATTTTTGCATATGTTTGTATCCAATTTTTCCAATACTTTGTAATTAGTTTTTCCTTCTCATGCGACTTTTCCCATCACACAATAGAGGGGAAACCCAAATATTGGGTGCCCCGTGCAACACTCACTCATGCAATGTGACCCACTGTTGTTGTTGGTGTGTTCACACCCTTAGAACCCACCCATTCCAACATCACATGATGCCATAAGGCTATCTCAACTCCACCTAATGCCCTAGGTGCACGTCTTGAATCGTTGACTGACATGTGATATCACACATTCCTTGAATGTGCATCAAGCTCGACCTCTATGGGAACTAAATCCTCCCCCACTCCAAGTCATTCTTGACCTCACTAATCGTGGTGCCACACTTCCATGATACTTCTCATTAAACTCACCAATATTTTGTTCCAACCTAGAGAAGGCTTGCTTCATCTCCCAACCATTCTCCTTTTCTCACCCTTTTCTACACCATCCTTCAATATAAAAATATTACTTATGTCATTGATTGTTACCAACCCTAGTGATTCTAATTGTGTTGGTCAAGTAAATTCAAGCCAATTATACCTTATCCTGCCAATTCTTCATAAAACCTAAGTCTAATTGTCTCCTCCCATAATAACCCTGGATAATCAAGTGTGATGCCATGGACTCTTCTGCAATTTATAACAAAAATATGGTGTGCCCAACAAATCCAGCCAATCCTCCTGGTAATCTCTCACAAAATTTCTCAAATAGTCCTCCTATAACCTATTGTTTCACTATATCTATCCATAAATATATTAATCAAAACTAAATTTGTGCTAAAATAACATTCCAACAAGCTAGAGCAATGATTTCCAAAATTTCCTTCTTAACCCCATATCCCTATCTGATACAATGCTCAAAGGAAGATTGCAATACCTCACAACATGCTTAAAGAAAACTCTTGCACGTCCTCTACTCCATAAGATCCCTTAATGGGAATAATGACCACATGCTTAGAGAAATGGAAAACTAAAATTATAATCTCATTATACCACTACGATAATGGCAGTTGTGTGACCAAGTCCATACATACACTCACCCATGGTCTCTTTGGAATCAATAAAGGTTGAAAAAGGCTTGCTTGCGTCTTAGTTTTAAGCTTGTTATGTTGACACGTGATTCAAGTCTAGAAATTGATCTACATTTATGCAGGAATGCAATAAAATAAAGAAATAAGCATAAACACATAGATGAAACATAAATAAAACTTCATTTCATTAATATCAAATAAATAAAGTATGCTTACAGACATAATGGACATAAACTAGGTAGGGTGATGGTAGCTTATCTCTAAGAAGAGACGTGGCAGCTACATGCCTCTGAATTGTGTTACAATGAGGCTCAAAGGCATATTTATTATTTAGAAACAATGGAAAACCCTAAACATCTAAAAGCCTTACCCTAGGAAATGAAACACCAAACACTAGGCCCTGTTAGGGTAAATTGGTACATCGATTTCCTGGGGTCGTAACTTTGGCATATGATCTCCGTTTGATGCACATGATACCTTGTTAAAAAGATATATCTAAGGACTAAAACTGTTGAAAAAAAATTCGAGTTGAAGACTCACATTCATTAATGGTTTTTTTTTACAAAAAATCATTGTTTAGGGCCTGAAAATGGCTCCGAAAGTTCACGACTCGAAAAACTGGCAAAAATAGTAAATTGTGCTACAATTAAGGAAACTGAAAAAATGAAAGAAATAATGGTGGGGTTCCAAGTGGAATAGGTAGGTGGCCACCAATATCCTCCTAGATCATTCCTCTCCCCTTAGGAAGAAATGATCCCCATTACATTGTGTTCCTCCATGAGATGAGGAAACTTCTCCGGAACTCGATCGTTGGTGAGCCACTTGCCCTCATGAAGGAGTTTGTTTTCTTTGAAAACCCAATATAGTTTGATCCCTTGTTGCTGGGTGTTCTTGATCTATGTGTACATGATCCGATCAATTGTGGCTTGTTTGATGTAGTCTCGGTTTCACTCTGTTGGTGTGAGTTGTTTTGCAATGTCAGATGTGTCTAGTAATGGTGGAAAGTATGGCCAAAGGTGATCCATATTTAACACTTGGTGTCAACCAAGAAATGAGGGAATGCTAAGATGAAATGCATTGTCTCCCACAACCTTGATAATGTTGTAATTCGCATATCCTAGTGGTATGAGCTTCTGATGAGCTCCGGTTAGACATTCTTTCTACAAACGCAACCGAACTTTGTTGCCCACCATGAACTTGTGTGCTACCCGATGTTGATCATGTCGCTTCTTGTACTTGGTATTAAATTTCTCCAAGATATCATGAACCTACTGGAAGACTTGCTGGATGCGTTCAATAAATCTTGTTTCTTTATCAGCCTCAACTAATACCTGTGAAGAGCTTGGCCTGATGCACCCTTTCTACAACATCTCTTTGATCTGCATATTGATTTAATCATTCTCTAGAAAAAAACTTAGATAAATATTCCCATTAGGTAGCGATGGGTCTAGGATCAGATCAATGGAATGCTTGACCTGATAGTGTAGAGGAACCCCTGTTGGTGAGGAGAAAAATGTCCTTGTATTCCTCCATGACTTTTTCCATATGTTGCTATTTTGCAACGGATCCTTGTTTGGAGGTTATGACCACAATCTTCTTCTTTCCCTGTGGGAGAATCGCAATGAATTTTTTTTTCTTGATTTGGGAAATAATCTTACCACATTACTTTTTAGTACTCAAGAGACGGCAGAAGGAAGTACTATGTTCGATATCCTGTACAACTTATTTCCCAAACTAATAATAATATAACCATGCCTAGAATCATACAGAGCATGTCACTTACACAAGTATGGTTTTCCTAATAATACATCCAATGCATAAAGAGCAACAAAATTACACAGTACCTCATCTGTGAAGGGCTTCTTGCTGCACGGAAGGAGGCACTGCTGGTTGACACAAAAACCTCTTCCTTGGTGAAGCCACTCATTGGTATACAGCTGTAGGAATGGTGTAGTTGGTATGCCAAGCTGCTTCATGACCTCTTCATAAATCAGGTTCTTTTGGCTTCTGCTATCGACAGGGAATTGCAGTGGAGAGCCCTTCACCCACATCAGGGAATCGAAGATTTTCTCCCCCTCCTCTTGATCCTCAAGCTCCTCCCTCTGGATCTTATTAGTGGCAATGGTGGAACTAGATTTTGCATTAATGATATGCTTCACTTTTTCATTCCCCTTGTTCGGTTCAGACTCAGAATGAGAACATGCATCTGATTCTGATTCCTTTAGTTTGACCTCCAACGACTCTTTGGTCCGACACTCACTTGTATTGTTAGTGAAGTTGTTACGAATTTCACACCACTTCACCGTATCCTTCTTTCGATTTGTGGTGTTTTTCTGAGTCACCCCATTTTTTCTTTTCCCGTTTTTCTGCAGTTTAGGGGTGTCTTTCCTTAGCTTCGGATTCGAGGATCCAAAGTCTTCCTTCTTCTGCTTAAATTTATGCTACATATCAACATGTCGTGACAAGTGAGGTAATGTCAAGGAGATCCATTTCCACCTGAATGTATATTTGTAGACAACCACCATACTTGAGCACTAAATGTTTCTCTGAATATTTAATACACAACTCTGTGCATAGGGTATGGGAAAAATTTGTCAACTCATGCACATCTTGACCCCTTAGATGCTGCAACATGGTCCATTAGATGTACTTGTCCTCATATCTCCCCACAAGGTAATATTGTTCCTTTATGTCATCTCAGAATGAATTTCATGTGGGTGCAACCGAGAACAGAGAGGGTCCCTTCTCGTCATTTTGCTCACAGTATGTTTCCCACCAGTATTTGACATGGGGGGTAGCTTTGAGGAGTGGAAAGTAATATTTTCTCAATTAGAGAAATCATGGATTGAGAAATACCCTTCTAGAAAATTCAACCATATATCTATGGTGTCTTCGTTTATCTAGCCTTCAAATAAAGGAACAACAAAGTTGATTTGTACCTTGAAAGTAGTGATGCCTCCGGAGTCACTGCTAGATGCAGATGCGTCGCTGGTGGGTGGTCGTTGAAGGATGTAGGAAAAATTTATCCATCATCACATTCCTTTGTTTCTCGAGTGCCTCCTCGAGCAATATTTTGATAGGATATCTTGCTCCCCTGTCTTTCTTTTCTTCCCCCATGGGTGGACATCGAGGTTTGTGAGGTTGATCTTGCAAAGGCTCAACCAGATTGAGACCTAACTCCTTATACCATGACCTCGTTGAGAACATGGAAATAAGGATCGATAAAGAGCATACAACTCTCATACCACTAATCCAAATTTATGTCAGAATGCAATAAAATATAGAAATAAATATAAACATAGATATGCAACAAAAAATAAAAATTCATTTCATTAATATCAAATAGCTGAAGTATGCTTAGAGCCACAATGGACATAAAAAAGCTAGGGTAATGGTATCTTGTCTCTGAGAAGAGATGTGGCGGCTACATGCCTTTGAACTGTGTTACAATAAGGCTATAAGGCCTATTTATTATTGAGAAACAATGGAAAACTCTAACCATCCAAAAATAGAACCCTAGGAGATGCAACATCAATTTCTCGGGGTCGTAACTTTGGAATACAATGTCCATTTCATTCCTCCTTAGAAAGATCTATATGAGGACTAAAATTTTGACAGCAAATTTCCCACTGAAGACTAACAATTTCCAACAGTGATTTTCCAAAAAAACATCGCCAATTGATGGAGAATAATGTGTAAAGTCAAAAGCTTTCAATTGGAAAAAGATGTGTACAATCTGTTAGACTCCTATACGAATAGGTGTCATATTTCATGATTGACTTGATGAGCTATGAAATATGTTCATACCTTTTCTTGTTGCAAAGGTTTTCCATATTCTTAAAAAATCAAAAAAATTTAAAAAATGTAAAGAGGGTATACCCTAAAAGAAAAATCAAAGAGTGAAAAGAATAAAAATGGCCCAAAAAAGTAAAAGAAAATGAACCCCACCAAAAGAAAGGCCAAGGAAAGTGTGCAAGTCTAAATGTGACTAATTTTTGCTCTTTTGTAATAAGTAAAATTGTGTGCAACTTGTATTTTATGCCACAATTTATGAACAATCAAACAGTTTAAGCTTGGCTAGTTCATATTTCAATTTTATGTTTTAGAGATAGAGAATAAAATCTGACCAAACTGTTTAATCTTGGCAGATAAGTAAATAGGTAGAGTAAGTAAAAAGATCTCAACAGTTTAATCTGAGTCCTTGGATGTAATAAGGTTAGAATTAGATAGATTTCCATATGTAAAAGAAAAAGTGTGATAAGGGTTTGCCAGTTTAAGTGCACCCCAATAAAGAAGAAAAAATGGTAGGGTAAAGTAGGTAGGGTAGGTAGATGTTGTTGCAGAATTACATGTGATGGATGATGGCTTTAGATGTGTTAAATCTTTTACTTTCATCACAAGTGCAAATGCAGACAATACACTAGAAGAATTGCAAGCAAGACAAAGTCAGATTATTAACTTCCCCTTTCATTTTTCCCTAAAAATTTCACTAATTTCCCCTAAGTACTAAGGTATTTAAAGATTAGAGGGGCTCAAGGCATTTCCTTGACTTTTGGAGGGACCAGACCCTCGGCCCAATAATTGGAAAAACTTAAGTACTTAAAACCATTCATTATGACATTCATTTACTTCTAAAAAATCTTTTCCTAAGTAAAATCCTGTTTTACTTAGACAAATTATGCAATATTTCATAAAAACCCTTCTTATTCAAGCGTAAGTTAAATACATTGCCTTAATGTCTTATACTTAGCACTTCCATTCATTTTTTCATATTAATTTCTAATTTTATTATTTAAATCCCTATACAAATAAACCCTTTCTCGTATTATTTTAATTATATCCCAAATAATTAATATCCCGCCCCTTTTGGTTGAAATATAACCTTAATACTTTGATTAATTAAATCAAAATACGAATCCACATCCCCGCCATATCAATAAGGGTTAATTAATCCTCATGATTAATTAATAACCTGTATCCGCCAATAGAAACGCCCCCGATATGATTAATTATATTAAATCACATTGAGCCTATCCTGTTATCTTTCTGCCATCTTCCTCGCCCGACGACCGTCCGATCGACTTGTCTGAGATCAATGGTTATTATCCATATCGCTAGCCATCTATGTCCAAATAATAACGCGCGATGACCAAGTGGTTTTCTGGATCGTACAATGCCACACGTCGTTCATCGTATGGAATCACTCGCCCTCCGCTAAAAACCACTCTTCCCCAAAAGCAGTGCAATGGAAACCGCTTGCCGCCTGCCTCCCCTGACGAAACCTCCATACTTGCTGACTTCATTCATTAAAAACCCGCCAACCTTTGATTTTGTGAATAAAACAAACATGCCTGAGTCATTTTCACTGTCTCATGCAACGATTTTCGAAATCAACTGTCGAACTTTGCCAACCGCTACTTTGCTGAACAAGATTGCATTCGAGTGTCCAGAATTCATCCATCATTACCAGCACCTGTTTTCATCACCGTTTATTTCCTGGAAAACAGGTATTTACCTAAATTCCCATTAAAATCTGTAAAAAAACTGGTTTTGTTTTAAATTCTACACGAGAAAACTGAAACAGAGTTCAGAACAGTTCCCAAAACTACATTTGCATTCCCGAACCAGAAATGGAAATTCCCGTGGCTTTGAATGTCGCACCTCTGAATGCTCCTCACAGAGATTTAGACTATCTGCCTTTAGTAGATATGGATTTCCAAATTAAAAACCTTGTTCTCAGTGAAAATCCTCTTCAAACTTTTTGCCGCTGCAAAGAATCAAAATACCAGAAGCTAAATGGTGGAAAGAAATGTTTGAACTTTTGTAAAATTATCCTTACATATGTACTATAGTAAGTCATGATAAAGGAGGATAAAAGGATAAACAGAGGTTAGAAATCATAACAGTTAAAGAGTATCAGTGGTTAAAGTGTATCAGGTAAAAGTCAGAGTGAAAGATAAAATGAAGTTACAGAGCAGTCAAAGGTAAACAGTAAAAGTAATTACAAAGCCAGTAAAATGGTAAAAAGAGATGAAAATAATTTCACCAACATTGAAGTTTTTCTAAAGTGAGAGTAAAACAGTCAAAAGAACAAAAAAGTGAAAAGATGAAAAATACAACAAGAAGGAACATTTTTGCAGAAATTGCATATTTTAGTCATAGTTTTGCAGAAACTATTGTGATCAATCAAAGATGAATTTTATAAAACTGAAGGAGGTTTATGTTCTTAAGAGTACCATCTACAAAAACCTCTCTCACTTTCCTAACAGCTATTATGGTTTTGGAAATATTAAACAATGTTGAAAAGCACTTTTTGCAGAAAATTACAGTCAAGTCATCATTTTGCAGAGAATATTGTGGCCAATTAGAAATACAATTCACAAAACTGAAGGAGGTTTTTGTTTCTAAGAAACCCATCTACAAAAACCTATCTTAGTTTTTGCACACTCATTTTATAATGAGAGATACATGCGCATCTTTACATGCTAGTTTTCAGACTCTGTAAAACTCTGTTTTACACATAGTTTTTACAGAGACTATTATGCATAGATGGAGAGGAATTTTGGGAAATTGAAAGAGGTTTATCTCACCAACATATTTATCTACAATAACCTCTTTCACTTTTTACATATCTATTACGGATTGAGAAATAAAAATATATCATTGGACCCCAAGTTTGCAGAATTGTTGGAGCAGATTGCACAAAGAAAGGAAGCAGTTAGTGACTTGGATGCCTCATCATCAACTAAGAGTTGGATCAAATTAGAATTCTCCTCTTTTTCATCACCTATCCATACAAAATAGTGCCAAATAGATGAATTATTTTGAGTGTCCTTTACTTAAGTTCTATTTATGTAAAATAGTTGGAGAGATTTGTGAACTAATCTTGATATTTTTTCAAGATATT